>JAFMSR010000004.1:18200123-18345123 GCA_022818135.1 Saxidomus purpurata | reverse complement strand
GATACCGGTATCTAACTGATCAAGATCACATCCATAGCAACAGATGTCTCTTAGGACAACTGTATCATCTTGATTTTCTAAATGGATATCAAAATCCTGTGATCAATCATTCTTTAGTTGAGAAATCATCATCATCACTTTTAGCAAGGCAAATCTCGATGAGTACTTTTTTCGAGTTCGAACGAGTTTCCTTAGTTCGGTACATGTTTCTATATGTTCCGTGCTCTCACATACAGATTCGATTGAAAGTAAATCATTGATTATATCTGTAACAGTGTATTTAACTCTCTGATAAGACAATATTAGAATGAGTACTTGAACACGAATGACAGGGAATAGGTTACAGAAACGCGGATTCGGCACCCCTTCATACAAGTTCAGGTTTAAAACTGGGTGATCATGAAGCGAGCTTAAACCTTTGAATTTATATTATGCAATATCGTGCATGATATTTAGCAAGCATACATGGGTTCCTATTCAAGGAGTTTTGCAGGATTGTATATGCCTTATAACTGCTATTTTTGCCTCGTAATGTCAGATGTGTGGACAACCAAGACCAAAGAGACCATTAGACACATCATTAGATGTATCTGAGTTTAGCACTACGACTAAAATATTCAAAACACTAAATGCTGATCTATGTTGTTCTGTTGTTTCACGAAAAATGTTCAATTCTGTTTGACATGTTGAAATTCTTCAACAATTGTGCCCATATTTCTTTTTACTTTTAAACTAGAAGATATTTGTCATATCTGTTAAGTTCTGGCACCGGTCTTATTACTAATTGCAAGTTCCTATTAGACCTACTGTACATCCTGGTTCTCCTGGTTTAGATTTTTAAAACAAAGTTAAGGAGTTTGCGTATATTACATAACTTTGTTTGAAATTGTGAGACTGTGTAATGAGAATGCTGGTATTTGGCAGCAAAATGTATGCTTCATTGTCCCATTTGGATGACATTATTATTCGGGGAATCTGCTGTTCTTTCGTTAAATCGACTTCTATGACAGGGTGAAAGTCAACTTCAATGTTAACTTCAAAAATATGTTCATTTTTCCAGTGGAACGAACCTGGCAGAATTGCATTGCTCCTATTTCTATCTTCTGTTTTTGCGAAAGAGCGAATCATTTTGCCAGTATTTTCCAAACCTGCTTTGATATTTGCTCTTGTTTATGAAATGTCTAATGCTTTATATTTGCTCGTCCATAAGAAATTGAGCTTTTTTTATGAACAGTGAAAACCCGTTCGTCTACGCATCTTATTGTTCCCGTTTTCATAGAAACAGAACAAAATGGACAACCGTCTAAAGAGATGCGGTGATCTGTTGTAAAACTGAGTGCACACAAGTTTTGCTCACACCTTTTAGTCCTACATTTGTGCACTACATTTAAAAATGTCTCCTTAACTTTCGTGCTCAAATTAGCAAATTCGCCTCTTACAGACTGTTGATCTTGTTTTTTATATCTAACTTCTATCTGTCCACCTGGACTGTGCTGGAACATGATCTCTCCGCAGCCAGGCCATGACTTCATTACAGCAAGGTAGTCAAATTCTAGGTTACTTTCGTCTGATCCCCAAACCCGTGTTTTTTCTGCCATGCTTCCACATAGCAATAGCTTTTCAATCTGAAATGAGCACAATTGTATAAACAGTCAAGTTTAAAGATGTCTGTCGAAAGTACCCGAAAGCAAGAGCTATCTTTACAAAAGGTGGTCGTCGCAATTTTGAGCATAATGAAAGAGATACAATGTAGGTAGCTCAGATTTCCTAACAAAACTTTCTGTCAAGAATTATCTTTATTCAGCCGGAAGGCGCCAAATGTCACAGGGTGAGACAAATGTGCACCCTGACCGGGACGCGAACCCGAGACCCTTCGCTTACAGGGTGAATCTCCCTACTGAGCTAGCCGGTTGCTTACAAATTTTCTCCCAAATTGTGATAAAGTCCGTACAGTGTCATGTGCATCAGAAAAACAAACTTAGTCCTTGTTGTTCTTATCACTGAATATGTTACTCGAAATATTGACCGTTGGTCGAGAAAGTATATTTACTCTACACTTTTATTAAATTAACATTAGTTGGGAGATAACAACATATTATGTTGATAGATATGAACTATTTACGTACTGAAATTATAAAACCATTCATGGAGGACTGAAAACGCAAGAGTATTTTATCGACCTTTTTCATGCTGTATTATCCAATAAAAAGGTGCCTTACATACTATGTTTTTCAATCCAAACGACGTTATATATTCTAATAGTCATTTCATTGGCGGTTGGAAAGTTACCAACTTCGTCTACATTTTTGTCTTCACATCGGCGTGAGGATGAACAATTAATGGTGTACACAAAAAGAATACCTACTTTTACATCCGGGTACTCTGTTCTAAGTTCATTCATGAATCGGTTCATCACGATATCTACTGCTTTTATTATATCCTGAACTACCTCGCTGTCAAACTTAACACAGGCTTTGTCTTTTATTTCATTGCAGAAATGCTCCATGCCAGTTTATCTAGCAGCCACGAGAATTGACACCAGTTTCTCAAAGTTTCACTATATTTATTGATCTCAATTAGTTTACAAATAATGTCTAGCTACATGTACGTTTCCAATTTCCATCTGACATCTTAATAAATGTAAATCCTGGGTCTGAAGTACAATAATAACAACTAATAACATATCAGTTCGATTCAAGATATCATACTGATATCATAGATATCATATTGACAAAATATATCATTTACTTTAAACAATCTCTCTAGTATAAATAAAATAGACCATTTACTCAAGCAATAATCATTAAAATAGAATGTTCACATCTAAGTCTATTTAACAAAAGTCTGTTAAAAGTATTAAAACATTACATCACATATAGATAGATATGCTCAGTGATATCCAGCGGTACCCGTATTACAGAGGCGTAGGAGCTGGTGCGGTATGACCCCTTTACATTAATCGTTATACTAAAATTATTAAATGTTGGTTAAATTTATTTGGATATAAACAAAACAGCTGTATCATAAAAACTATTGTAGACCAATAAAGAAGGGATTCAATTGAAAACAACAACAGGACTGTGCCTTGGTAACAGGATACTGTAACCTGGAAATCATTAAAATTGTTATTTTTCGTCCGACTGGGAAATTAAATCTTTAACCCAAATTCAGTAGTTGTCACACAAATACCTCTGCAAATTCTTGCTATATTGGCTAATTTTGACGCAAGTCTTCAAGAAATGTTATTTCCGGAAATCAAAAAAACGTGTTCAAAACTGGTATCATTGTAAAGAAGATCTTCTAACCGTTTCCAAATATGTATGAAACTTTCATCAAAAGGAAGTAGTTATCACACAAATACCTCTGCATAATATGGTAATTTTGCTTATATTTTGTTGCAATTTTTCAAGGAATTTAATTTACGGAAATCAAATAACATGTTCGAAAGACAACACTTTTCATCCGACCAACATAACACCGGTATCATTTTGAAGTAGACGTTCTATCGTTTCCAAAGACTATATATATGAAACTTTAACCCAAAGGAAGTAGTAAATACACAACACTGTATTGCTAGCTAATTTACCCCAATTTTTCAATGATTACAATTTACGGAATTCAAGAAAATGTGTTATAAAGGCAACATTTTTCGTCGTTGAAATAAATATAATAGATCTTATATATATATTAAATATATATATATATAGTTAGTTTGATAATATTTTATTGTAAATTGTTTTACATATACATAAATCATAAAGACAATTAATGCATGCAGTTGTAACATTTACAAATGTATTGGACCACGAGTTATACCAACTCAGTGAACGGCCCGTTCCACATGAAATATTAATCACATAAGTGCAACCAAAATGGCAAACATATACAGACATCTTAAAACTTAACCAAAAATTAGGAAGAAAGGAATATTAAACGAGAATTGAATCATCTTACTGTGTATGTTGTTCGTCTGGCTGCACACCCGCAAAAACTCATACCACACGGAACCAGCGCCAGCCCCTGCTGTTAGAAACATATGGTTATGGAACAATCTTGGTAGAGGTCCGCTCGGATATGCCACATGCTTAAATCTAAGCTCTAGCTCTAGTTTTTCCTACATAAGCCTATGTAAAAACAAGTGACCCCGGGCGGGGTCAATTTTGACTCGAGAGTCATGCCAAATATCTAAGCTTTATGCCTTCCTGTTCTTGATAAGCAGTTTTTCTTTTCCGTTACCGTGGCAACCAGAGTTCTGCATGGAATGGAATTATTTTCACAGCTATGAAAGGGCTCTAAGCAAGGAACATCCCTGTCAACTTTCATTATCATTGGCCAAGTGGTTTCAGAGAAGATTCCGTTTGAAGGAAAATGTTAACGGACGTATGACGTACGCCGGACGGTGAGCGATCCTAATAGCTCACTCTGGCACTTTGTGCCAGGAATACACTAAAACCCTTTATACATAACCGAGATTATTGCTCATTTTAGATTGTTACTCGGGCGGGGTAAATTTTGACCCGGGGGTCATAATTTGAACACTCTTAGTAGAAGTCAACTATAATTTAAAAAAGGCATGCTTATTCATGTACAGCCTATTTACAGCATCTTTCTGTGAGACTTCTGGGAAATTACAAAGATATTTGAAAACTTGAAAACCTATTTTCGTTTCTGAAAAGGCAAAATATAATTTATGAATTCTTTTGTTACACTCAAATTTTCAACACAGTATGGTCACATTCGATGCAGTATGTCATATTTTTCCTTCTAAGAAGACGCTGGTTACAATTCCATATTTAAAAGAAAATTCGATTTGGTCTTAGTAATGGACCTTTAAACAACATGAATTGATACACGATATATCGTTTATATAAAGCCGCTCCATATATCACACCTTACACGTGTTAAATGATTTTGAATTTGCTATGATGGTCACATAATAATATTGCTTTTAATCAGAGAACCGACCATTTTGTTTGATCTTGACATAAAACTTTAATTTTTTTTTTCATTTTAGATTTTCAATAGCAGATTATGATGTCGAACTTGTAAATTATAGGAAAATTTTATTTCATGAAACTGTAACGAGCCGAGGACCTAAGACGCAGCAGATCCATTCAGTGAAAAGTATACTCAACCCTGAATGGGTCTCTGTGCCTTATATATACTACTCATAATCCCGATCACATGTACATGGGTTTTAAATTTGCATATTATCATCATATGCGACCGAACGTTTTCACTACGTTCACCGATCGTTACAAAACTGTAATCCTTGACGAAGGCAATGAAACACCAAATATTACCACAACTTTCACATTTACTGACTGGAGACTTACTTAATCAAAGCGCTGTGACCGCTGAAGGCCTGGGGGCTATAGGTTAACTCCCCGAAAAACAACTTTTGACATACGTGTTTTGCGCTGAACCTTACCTAAAGCGCGGGTCGAAATATGCAGAGGACGAAATTCAATATATGACAGAATGAATGATTCACAAATATATGGATGGCAGGGAAGTTTGTTTTATTATAAAATGTACGTTAAATGAAAAATAATCACATAGTCAACATTATAAAATGTTTAAGCCAGTACAAATAATTCGATCTGCGCTTTGTACAACTTCAAGCGATATGATCTGATGATGTGGATCGAAAATTATTGTGTACCAATGACAAGACCTTGAAACAGAAATAAACAAAGCAATACCAGCAATGAAATATAAATACAGTACTGTACAATGTGTATAACAGAGAAAACCAAAAATGATTCTGGGTTACCTTGTAGTTGTAATCGGTGAAACCGTTCACTGGGCCTCGACATGCAGCGTCCTCGATAAATGGCGGGTGATTTTGATCACGTTAGTTCCTTCTCGGGAATGTACGTAAATTATATCTTTTTTTACAGACATTTATTTTTAGGTAAATATATATGTAATCGTTCGTAAATAACAAAGTTGTCAATGAAATAACATCGGAAATTTGAAAATCAAACTACAAACTCTTATATCGAGCTTCGTACGTTTTCGTAAATTTCCGTAAATATCCGTACTTTTCCGTGATATGCATATGATTATCTTCCGTAATCAGCTAACAGCGCATTAATTTCTAAAACAGAAAAAAATGTGTAATGCAGCCCGTAAGCTATATACCTTCCTGCAGTCGTTTGAAGATTTATGTACTATTTTTATTTGTAACATGTTCTTATCATATGCGGCATTCAAACAGAAGATTGATCTGGTCTGTCTTGCACTACTTTCGCATAGCGCATGTTTACAGTTGTTATTCGCACATAGCACGGCTAAAATTCTTGCAGGGTTTGAAATGTGGTATACTAACTTAGGCCTTGGGGACTTTCAGTCCCCAGGCCAATAAAAATTATGAAGCTTAACCTTTCTGGAAACATAGAATTATGACTCTTAAACTTACACTAATGTGTAGGACATTGTAGCAGTTAGCTGGACTTCAAGCTGGACTTCAAGTTTTATACATGTATATAAAATTTATTTTATTTCAATGACGAAAAATGTTGCCGTTATAAGATATTTTCTTGAATTCCATAAAATGTAATCCTTAAAAAAAATGAGGCAAAAATGGCTAACATAATATTATTTGCAGAGGCATTTGTGTGGTAACTACTCTCTTTGTATTTAAGTGTCATATATATTTGAAAATGATAGAACGTCTCATTCACCGGTTTTCATTTTGGTTAAGATGAAAAATGTTGTCTTTGGAGCACGTTTTTTGATTTCCGTTTATATTCCTTGAAATTTATATCAGTCGGATAAAAATATTGTCTTTTTGAAACTGTTTTTAGTTTTCTAGGGGAGGTCTTCAGACAAGGATTTTGTTAAGGGGGTCATTTTGTCAGACGGCTTGTCCAGTGGGTGTGGGGGGGGGGCATTTCAAAGAAAAATGCTTTCCATAAGCTGTCCCTGTCCAGAAGGGTGGGGGGGGGGGGGAGTGGTCATTTCTGAGACAGGATAGCGCATGACTGGCCATCAAAACGGTAGGACGGCCCTGCGCCATCCGAAAACGCTATAGCGGAAAAACTAATTTCTTTCCATATGTTGAGGGGGAGGGGTTAAATGCACGAAACGCCTTCCGTATGCTGTCCTGGGTTTTGTGTAATCATATTTTATTGTAAATTGTTTTACATATACATAAACATAAAGACAATTAATACATGCAGTTGTAACATTTACAAATGGATTGGACCATTCCACATGAAATAATATTCACATGAATGCAATCAAAATGGCAAATATATGTATGCACATTATACAGATATCTCAGAACTGAACACAAATTGGAAATTCAATAAATTTCAAAAAAATGGGGAAAAAATGTTAGAACCAAACATCAGGATAAATCACATCAGTCAAATTTTTTATATATATATAGAGAGAGAGAGAGAGAAAAAAAGATAAATATTTCCTGGTTTTCCAATATTTCCTGGTTTTTCAACGCAATCAACCAAAACAACCACAACACATTATACTAACCAATACAACCAGTCACTGACGAGAAAACAATGTCTAAAAATGTGATAGGACGTACGCTACTTTAGAGGACACGGAGAAAATGTTATTTAATTTTAATATGATGATAAACATATAGTTTTCAGTCCACAGTATAAAGGCGATATCATATTTTATAACTTTAAATGAAATAGGATTGTGCTGAAACTGAATTGATGAGGTATAAATGTTCTATTTAACAGCCGACTTTTATGACAATAAATAACATGAATTTTCGGCAATACTTTTAAAATCCTTGCTTGAAAGTGAGACTGTTTGATGAAAAATAAGTGTCACTTGAAAGGAATTTTCTTCAGTATCTAGTTTAAGTGAGCAAATTTGGGACCTTCTTGTTGACTCTGTCACTTCTATATAACGGCAACAATCAAAGTATAGCCGATTAATTAAGAACAAGGGGAACGGATATTGTACGTATATGTGTAAGCCAACTGTTACTTTATTTATTGGTATGTCTGATACTAGAGAAAAAAGAAAAAATATGACTGTGCTGAATGAAGGGAAATGTTGCAGTACAGTGAATGTTACGTTTATATAAAGGCCTGATGTTATTTAAATGGCAGCAAAACGCATCAAATTCAAAGACACCAATGAAAAGGATACGAAAACAAAATTATATATTATATTGAAACGCGTTTTCAAATCTTCAAACCTGATCCAAATTTAATGGCTGAAGCTTCGTACCGAAGAAATGACGTTTCAACCTATTTTCTTGTTAGTGAAGCTACAGTCAGGAAATCTGGATCATGCCTGCAGTTTCGTAAACAGTTTTGAAATATGTTGGGGTTTTATGCATATTTCAATAAAAAACTTTGATGCATTTCGTCTCTATTCTCCAAATGAATTTTATTGGCCATAATTATGCTTCATTTTCGATGTTGACCGTCTTTTGAAAGTTCCAAGTTATTATGCATTAATTCTACAGTTTCCATTTCTATCTTGGAATTAGGTGAGTGAAATAGACCCTGATGGCCCTCTTGTTTTCTTATTTGAACTGAAGTCTATATGCTAATTCACTGACGGGAAACATTATCGTTTATAGAGCATTTTCATATTTGTGAAAAAGTAAATTGTAACCACTGGTTGCAAACAAGAAACTCATGTAAGTTTCTATATGTATATAGAGTAGATAAGAAAAACAAGCCAGCAGGATTTGTCCCTGATTGCGCGATTTTAAAAGCTGCTCTCAGATTTTGTTAAAAAATAAAGTTAATGAAACTGTATGTAAGTAACGTATTTTAGAACATTTGGTCATATACGAAGTGCCAAAACTATGACATTTTACAAGCAATGTGACTTTTACTTGCAATACCGCATTTTGTCATAGCTGTTAAGGTCTTAAATATAAATGTTATTTAAACATTCTAAGCCATGTCTCAGGTATGACTATGGACTAACTTCCTGCTAGATCTTGTTACATATATAGAGAATATATTAAGGTTACTGTCTTTTGATAACAGTTGATATCGGACGAGGAAATATCGGCCAGGGAAGCCGAACTCAATTTTCCCTTTTCACAATTAAAATCAAAGAAGTAAATTATTATGTGATTTACGTTGTGTTTATGACGTCATCAACGGACGGTTTAAATCAACGTTTTAAGGTAGGTCAGTACCTTTTGTCTGTAAAATTAAAAGTTGTCACATTTGTTTGAAAGTGTGTACATGCGTATATCGTGCCTATCTGCATTGCATGGTAACGTTCTTATTCATGTGACGTCACATGACGTCATTTAGAACGCCATCTCGCGACAGCGTACCGGAAGAATACCGTCATGTGGTTATTGTTATGTTATTTTGTCATTTGTGGACCGACTTTTAATTTTCAATTTTTGCTATAATACTTGAAAAAAAATTCTATCAATCGATGTGCAAACTATTACATTTTATTTAAGAAAATATTACATTTTCGTCGAAAACGTACAGAAAAAGGTCAGAAACGTCATTTTTCTGCTCCATGAATTTTGGCATTTCAGATAATAACACAAAAAACTAGACGGTGAAAGTTTTTTAAATTTTGACAATTTACTATTTTTGACATTTGAAACTGAATAATTGAATAAAAATGGGATGTGTTCGACATAGATTTTTCAGTAAGTGCTCTTGAATAATGCCACTATAACGTGAAATTGTGATGCCGCTTCTAGGAAGGGTATTACTGAATAAAGTGATCGTTTACGTACACGCAGTGAAAATATCAGTCACTGGACTCATTTTTCATATGTAACTTCCGAAAAGTCAAATATTTTAAAGGATGGAACAAGCAAGTTCTCAATAACTCAATTATTACCTATATATTGACAACTCGAATGATTATAGCCAACCGACCCACGAATAAGAACTGTCCTTTTCAAAGGACCATGTGTAATAGCAAACTTATGCCTTTAAGGCAGATATGATGTTACCTATGCTTGATACACGTTCTTGCAAACATGAGTGCATCAAACCTGGCATTATGAAGAAGTAAAAGTACATTTCCATTTTTTTCCAAATAAAGGCTTTACTTACAATTCAATGTTCGGTAGTTATCTCAAACACTTAAAATTCCTGAACGGCTCGTCGAATGTTGACAAGTATTTTCTGGGTAAATCTCACGGACATTGTTTGAAGAAATCCCCTTTGACAGTTGCACTTGTTGCAGAAAAGTAATAAGCATCAACAGAGCATACATATGTGTTTGTAATTTTTTGAACGCTTCCCTAGACCTACATGTATTATTGTTATCGGTTGTGGAAAAAATGCGGTTGCTCCCACAGACGCTCTCTCGTTGATAACTCTAGGGAGAAGAACAATCAGCCATTCATAGCGAAACGAGTATTTCAATACTCAATTCGGCGTTTACAGTTATAAAAGAGAAAGAATCGTTAATATTTTGACTCAAAAGAGAAAACACCTGTATCTGTGTAACTAATACAAAGTCTTCTTTGTAATTCGACTAGAACTTACTGCTAATTAAAACGTATAGAGTCTATGTATCAGTGCCAGATGAGGTTTTCTGGGGGGTTGCATTCTTTGATAGAGCATTGTTTCAAGACGAAAAACTGCACTCTTTAAGTTCATAATCCCTCTAGTTGTATCATAGCATTACTTTATAGCATGCACGCCATCCCATTGACACAAGCGTTGTTAGGTATACTGCTTATTATCGGAAATATAGACACAGACTGCTGATCTGCATTTTTCCGAGAGAAAAAAAAATGAAAAGGGACACACTTTAAAACTTTGAAAAACTTATTGTAATAACAGAACACTTCAGGGAGAAACTTGTGAATTGTACTTTTTAAACCATTTAGAATGTTCACAAAAATAGAGCAGTGAATCCACAAACGATTACAATACAAAAATGTAAAATTACATAGAAACGTTATTGTTTCTTTTGTCTAGCATCCACAATTTTTAAAAATGTTTCAAGTTGAGGTTTCTGGGATTTTTACAGATAATTTTCCTCAGGTTATCTGTAAAGTAAAATGACATTGCAAAGTTAATGATAAGTGTCTTTCTTGGTTGGAGTTTTAAGAAAATATCTTCTGCTATGAGATATCTTTCATTTCTTGCATATCCTTTGAACGGCCCTTACGTAATAAACCGTATACGCAGGTTAAGACAGGTTTGGTATGGAATGCGGGTTGGGACATGCCACTTGCTAATTGCTACATGCGGATTGCCACTTGCTTATTGCTGATTGCAGGTTTGGACATGCCACTTGTTATTTGCGACTTACGTATTGCCTATTGCTAGTTGCTAATTGTCACTTGCCACTTGCTTATTGTCACTTGCCACTTGCTAATTGCTAGTTGATACATGGCACTTGCTAATTGCCACTTGCTTAAACTTAATTGCTACTTGGGATATGCCACTTGGTTATTGCCACTTGCTTATTGCTAGTTGGGACATGCCACTTGCTAATTGCCACTTGCCATTTGCCAATTGGGACACTTGCTAATTGCCACCTGCCATTTTCTTATTGCTACTTGGGACATGCCACTTGCTAATTGCTACTTGGGACATGCCACTTGATAATTGCCTATTGGCATTTGCCAATTGCCACTTGCTTATTGCTACATGCTTATTGCCACTTGCTACTTGCCATTTTCTCATTGCCAATTATCATTTTCTAATTGCCACTTGCTAATTGCTTTTTGCTAATTGCTTTTTGCTAATTTCCACTTGCTATTTGCTTTCTGCCACTTGTTACTACTTGCAAGTTACCTTTGGAGTCGTTCAAACGCTTTTGATTGCGAGAGCAAATAGTTGCTATTACTTGTTCATCGATGACATGGCTGTCATAATAATTTTAACATTATAGAGTATATTAAATCATTTTAATTCGATAGCAAAATATCGTTGCCATTGTAATTGTTCATGTCATAATTCATGTTTGTGTTTTCATCTCCGACCAAGAACATGAATCTTTTTAAATATAAAATGATCAGATGATGGTTCATGCTCGGTGTTTGCTCATCTAATTTGTTCAGACTTCAGCTGCAAGATTATTTATATTAAATATATTTTCAGTATGAAATATTATTAATAATTCATAATAAACTTATAACATAATTATATAACCTATACATACACCATTATAGATGTCTTGTTTACTTTTAATAGTAACTCATGTTCAATGTTCATGAACATGAATCAGATCACGCGTTTTGAAATTGTATAAATTAAAAGCTTGAATGTGATTGAATATAATTTTATTTTTGGTATGCATGTTCCATTTTAACATCAAAAACTTAATATTTTACTTCAATAAAATAATAATAGCTAATGTTCGTTATTTCCTAGCCATGTTCGGTAGTCATACTGAAAACCGATTGGTAACTAGCGATTAGTAACAAGCAAAAAGTAATAAGCAATTAGCAAGTAGCAAGTGGCAACAAGCAATTAACAATAAGCAGGTGGCAGTTAGCAAGTGACCAACTAGCAATAAGCAAGTGGCAAGTAAGTATTAGCAAGTGGCATGTCCCAACTAGCAAATAGCAAATGGCAATTTGCAATTAGCAAAACCGCAATAAGCAAGTGGCAATTAGCAAGTCCTAACCCGCAATTAGCAATAAGCAAGTGGCAATTAGCATGTGACAAGTAGCATGTAGCAATTAGCAAGTGACAAGTTGCAAATGGCAATAAGCAAGTGGCAATTGACAAAACCACTATAAGCAAGTGGCAATTAGCAAGACGCATGTTTCAACAAGCATTTAGCAATAAGCAAGTAGCAAGTGGCAAGTGACAATTGGCAAAACCGCGATAAGCAAGTGGCAATTAGCAAGTAGCATGTTTCTACCAGCATTGATCAATAAACAAGTGGCAAGTACCTATAGCAATAAACAAGTAGCAAGAAGCAAGTGGCAATTAGCAATTACTAAGTGGCATGTTTCCACCAGCATTTATCAATAAGTAAGTGGCAATCCGCAAGTAGCAATTAGCAAGTTTGGCATGTCCCAACCCGCATTCCATAGTTTGGCCTTCCATAGAAGTGACAGTTACCGTATTGAACACGTTTTGTCCGAGGCAAATGCTGACACTTTAAGACAACCTTGAAAATGACCTTGGACACAATTTTACCAGGTTTGAAAATTTTCATTTTACCAACGTTCGCGTACAGGCCCCTGTGGGATAGTGTTTTGAGCGTGTGCAAATATTTTTTCATAGACATAAAGCAGACATGTCGTACTCAAACCTAGGTATATTGACATCTTATGAGAACGCTTAAAATGGACCTCTCGTTAGCAAAAAAAAAAAAAAAGAAAAAAAAAAAGAAATGTCCATGCGCAGGTTAGCAGACAGGGTGACCCCTGCGCGTGACCTCTGTAGGTGGGCCAATGGAAATTCTACGTTCATGTTACAGCTCAATCTATTTGCTGACGTATACAACACGCGCATTAAACCGAAAGTAACATACCGTGATGTACAATGTTTACAAAAACACATGCATGTCTGTAGAGTGTGTAACAAAATATGCCGGCTGTGCAAAGGATATCGGATCGGCATTTCCGGTGATTTTGCCCATGCTGGAAAAACCGGTCTGGCACCCCTCCTATGCCAGACGACTCTCGTGAATTACTTGTGACGTAACGTTATAACATTGTGACGTCACTTTTCCAAACACAACGTCTGAATATCGTTTGTTTTATATGATAATGCATCATTTTGATAAGTTGATAAGTTTGCATTTACAAATCTACTTTTAATTGCAAGACGACATGCAAGAAGAAGTTTCTCTCATGAGACATTTGGCTCAGATGGAAATATCCGTCACCTGGGATAACTGTTTTGCGGGAACAAGGCAGAGCCTCGTTCCCGCCAAAACAGTTACCCTCGGTGACGGATATTTCGATCTGATCCTCGTGCTCAAGATAGAAACTATTACTCTGTATCAACTATGTTAATGGAAGAGCTACTCTGTGGATGCAGCGACCCCTTTTCACTGTGTCTTGCAAGTTTTGGGTGATATATGAAAGGACATTATATCGGAAAACATTTTCTTGCATATCGGAGCAGCATTTCAGGTGATTTTACCAATGCCGTAAAAATCGGTCTGGCACCCCTCCTATGCCAGACGACTCTCGTGAATTGCTTGTGACGTAACATTATAAACACTGTGACATCACTTTCCAAAACACAACGTCTGTATTTCGTTTGTTTTATATGAAAATGCATCATTTCGATAAGTTTGAATATAGAAATCTTCTTTAAAGTGCAAGACGGTATGCAAGAAAAATTTTCATACAAAACAGTTACACTCAGTGACGGATATAGAGAATATTAGGTTACTGTCTTTTGATAAGATGTGATATCAGGTGAGGTGGATGCGGTCGGAAAAGGCGAGGCTGAGTGAAAAGTGAGCGGTTTAAAGACAGTTTTCAACTTTTGATAGGTAGCTGATATGTTTCAGTTCATTTCAATCACGCATTAAGAACTTACTGTGGAAATTGGATAGTGATAAAATAAATGAAAATCAACTTTTTCTCAAATTTTGCCTCAAAATTGCCGTAGATGGATAGCAAATGATCTAACTAAGAAAATGAATACTGACAACAATATGTTTATTTCAAAAATAAAGATTCTACAGGCAGTTTTCTATTTTTATGATGCCGTGCTGTTTGTTTTAAAACATTCAATTTATTTATTTGGGCTGTATTTTTATGCAATAAATACATCATTAACCAAGATTTGTAAACGAAAACACAAGTATGATAGGATAAATGAAATATTTTGATTCCTTTTTCTCTGTGTTTGCACTTGATGAGTCCTGCTTGTTGAACTGGAAGTAGTCCGGCATGTGGTCGTGGATACAAAGTGTTATCATGTCACTGACGTGATAACATTTTTAAATATCGGACAGATGTTATCGGTCAGATTTAATGCTAGTTGCATGATAAATTTCGTTCTGAACCTCGTGCTCATGACAGAAGCTATTATTGTTCTACAATGTGTCTTTACTAATATTAAACAGTCACTGAGATCAATTTGTAAGTTATGCACTGATCTTCCCGCCTAGCTTCGTCGAAATTTTGAAGAACAAAAAATTGTACAACAGATTTATCATAAAGTTAATTTTGCCATTCGACCCTAATGATATTTCAAACATTGTTAAAACGAACTGACCCCAAAATTGATGGAATGAAAACAAAACTCCTGCGTTCGACGAATCGCCAAAAGTATGTTCCATTTTGGACGCGTATGAAAATCGGGTTTAATACAGAATGCAAAAGTGGCCATAACGTATAATACGTATTTAAAGCATATACAGTTTTTCAGGATATAAACTACAAGTATCCTACTTCCATTCAAACATTTTAACCATGACAAGCGAAGTTTTATTGTAGTAAAATGGTTTACGATGCTTTTAAAAGATGACTTGTTATATCAGATTCGAAGATCAGAATTTTAATTATGTTTGCATACAGACTGCCTCGGAATAAAAATCTCTTAAATTTCGAATGCTTTGTGCTCAAATAAGAACGTTTAGATAATGATGCTATTCTGGTCACAAATCGTGCAGCTATCAAATAATAAAATTCAAAATATTTAATAAAGAATAGTTTTTAAATTAAAGATGATGCAGAAGTTTATACCACAAAATCCACATCATAACATGAACGTGCATAATTAGATCCGTGTTTGATACATAAAATAAAATATGATGAATCAGTTTTCAAATTTTATACTTTCAATGAGATCCTATTCTTCACATCTGCGACACACTGGGAAAATATGGTCCTTCAAACCATGTACTAATCCGCAAAAGTATGTGTAGACAAAAACATAACGTGTAACATTTATTTTAGACACACAATATGTCATAGTTATAACTAGGTCTGCAGTATAATATAATATTGACTGCAAAAGTCGTTGAACCGTTAATAATAAGTGCACGGTAGTTTTATGATGTAGCTCTCGGAACACTAAGAAGGAAGAATTGACAACGCCGAAAAATACCATAAAAAGAAATTCAATACATCTAAAGTGAAACTTGTGGGAAATTGTATGCAAAGAATACTGTGTGCTTTAGCAAATGCTCTACAGTTAAACCTGAAATTACAGACCACTGGCAGGAAAACGATTAAGCGGATAGCCACACTCATTTGATACACAATCGAACCTTATAACTTTGAATATTGCTCTAGTTACATCACATTTTGATGACCGTCTTTGGCATTTTTTTCATAGTGTCCGTTCGTATCTGGGATCCAAACACTTATCTCAAAAAAATTGTGAGATTACAGCAGCTTCGCAATCTCTTGATTAAAAACTTAATCACAAGAGAGAGAGTCGACTTTCCCGTGCATGTATATTAAAACACTATATATCGCAAGCCATTTTACTATTCCTAAAAGAGATTCTCTCCAATTTCAAAGAGGTATCGTTCGTTCTAATACAAATATCTCTTTCACGCCGAGATATATCTTTGTATCACAAAAAGATATCTACTGAACATTAAAAGATACCTCTTTTACTTACAGAGATATCTGTTTAACATCATTAGAGAGATATTTTTCTACTTTTGAGAGTTATCTCTCAATTTTAAACAGATATCTCTTTTTCATAGATATCATTTGAAGTAGGAGAGAACTTTATTACACTCAAATATATCTCTTTAGTATTAAGAAATATGTTTCAAAAGACGAAAGATATTTCTATTGAAAAAAAGATATCTCTTAATTTACAGAGATATCTAAGTTTAAGGTATATTTTCCCTATTTTAGGAGATACCTCTATGCAATCAGAGAGATATCTCCTTTTGGGTTGAATAGTAGAAGAGATATCGCTCTTATTCCTAGGAGATATCTTTCATTTTGACAAAGATATCTCTTTAACACTGAGATATATCTTTGTATCGAAGAAATATATCTGAACTTAAAGAAATATCACTTCTACTTACAGGGATATCTGTTTAACATCATTTGAGAGATATCCTTCTATTTTCAATAGATATTTCTCAAATTTACAGAGTTATATTTTTAAGAAGGAGATATATCTATATACGACAGAGAGATATTTCTATAACATTGAGATATATCTCTTTAGTATTGGGAGATATCTTTCTAAACAGGCGAGATATCTCTATTGAAAGAAAGATATCTCCTAATTTACAGAGATATCTTTGAATTTAAGAGATATCTCCCCTGTTTTAGGAGATATATCTCTATGAAATCAGAGAGATATCTCTTTTTTGATGAAATAGTAAATTGGCTTGCCATAACTATATCCCAGAACTAATATAAAATTGAGTTTATTTTGCTTAAAGAAAAGTAATAAAATAAAATAAAAGGCCGACTTTCATTCTTTTTACAAAAAAGTGGTATTTTGACAAGTTTCAGGAAGTAACACTTTTGAGTCGTGACTGTACATGTAATTCAAAATTGAGGAATTGAAAATTCAAAGTCACCAGCAAGAAGGATGTTACTTGAGTTAAGGAACTGCTTTAAGTTTCTGGGATTATCTCTGTTCATATATCTTCATGTATCATCAAATGTTTTTCAAAGAGAAATACTATCAAGTTTGTGCAGTTAAAAAACTGTCAAAGTATTCGACTTTCGGACAAGATGATTAGAATGTTTTTCTTTTCTTGCCGTAACAACAACAAAAAATTGCCACGATGGAATGCATACTTATAACAAATATCAAATAAAACCACCCAGAACATCCTGTAAAGTTTGAACAAAATTTATCATTTAGTTAATAGGAGATGCCGCGAAAGTGAGACGAAATATTTGACTGACGGACGGATGACAGCGCACGATGGATGGCGAATGATGGGAGAGGTCACTGCGTGTTCAGGGTTAACTAAAATACAGGAGAAAGGCAATTTATGCGAAAGAATTCAGTGCTAACTTGCGAAAACCAATGATACACCTATATATAACTTACGAGTGCGATATTTACGAATAATAAGACATAACGGGCACCTTAGAGCTAGTGAAATATGGTGACTATAAGTCAATCGTAACATTCGTAAGGAACGACTTACGAATTTTCCATTTACCGGCCGCTGATCACAAACCAGCAGGACGGTTCCGTACCTTGACTGGAAATCAGCAATTTCATGTTTTGGAATATTTGTGTAATAATGTGGTTGCATATTTCTGCCACGAGATGGCGAAATAGCTATCACGATAATGTCAAACATTATCTAGATTATTCGAAGTTTTATATCTTACAGTTTCAAGTTTTAAAAAGGAATTTATTTCGATAGTTCTAAACCATGGAAAACATTCTGAATGAAGTTCGGCTGCTTCACCAACTTTGCCAACCAGCATCGATATAATTATGTCTTGTAATATTTTATATATACATGTATACTCCAGCTCATCTCACAACGGCTGTAAACTTACTTATATAAATAGCACTGTGAAATAATAAAACAAATGATACTGTCTTAAGAAGATAGATAAAACGTTACGAATATTATTAAAAGTTTAGAAGGTCATTCCATTCTGTTTTGTTGTGTTTTGTCATTATTTGTTGACTTTTCGGGACTATACATGGCCTTCTACGTTTCTCGGTAAAAAAGATGAATCCTTGTTTATATAGACCTGGAGAAAATCAAGTATTTGATCATACTTAACCTGTTCAGTGTGTATACTGGGTTGCTATAGTATGTGAATATGCAAAAAAATACAAGAGAGACACTGTTGGGCCAGAATAGCGAGATACGGAACCCAATTGTCTATGCGTGTCTCAAACGTCGTTCTTTTGGAGTTCAAGTGGTGTTATTCACGCGTTATTTGTGAAAAAACTAAGTCGAAGACTTCCCGTTTTTATTGGCCTGGGGACTGAAAGTCCCCAAGGCCTAAGTTAGTATACCACATTTCAAACCCTGCAAGAATTTTAGCCGTGCTATGTGCGAATAACAACTGTAAACATGCGCTATGCGAAAGTAGTGCAAGACAGACCAGATCAATCTTCTGTTTGAATGCCGCATATGATAAGAACATGTTACAAATAAAAATAGTACATAAAACTTCAAACGACTGCAGGAAGGTATATAGCTTACGGGCTGCATTACACATTTTTTTCTGTTTTAGAAATTAATGCGCTGTTAGCTGATTACGGAAGATAACATATATATTTACCTAAAAATAAATGTCTCTAAAAAAAGATATAATTTACGTACATTCCCGAGAAGGAACTAACGTGATCAAATTCACCCGCCATTTATCGAGGACGCTGCATGTCGAGGCCCAGTGAACGGTTTCACTGATTACAACTACAAGGTAACCCAGAATCATTTTTGGTTTTCTCTGTTATACACATTGTACAGTACTGTATTTATATTTATTTCATTGCTGGTATTGCTTTGTTTATTTCTGTTTCAAGGTCTTGTCATTGGTACACAATAATTTTCGATCCACATCATCAGATCATATCGCTTGAAGTTGTACAAAGCGCAGATCGAATTATTTGTACTGGCTTAAACATTTTATAATGTTGACTATGTGATTATTTTTCATTTAACGTACATTTCATAATAAAACAAACTTCCCTGTCACCCATATATTTGTGAATCATTCATTCTGTGTCATATATTGAATTTCGTCCTCTGCACATTTCGACCCGCGCTTTAGGTAAGATTCAACGCAGAACACGTAGGTGAAAAGTTGTTTTTCGGGGAGGTTAACCTATAGCCCCCAGGCCTTCAGCGCTCACAGCGCTTTGATTTCATTAATTGTGTTCAAATATCATTAAATGAACACTATCAAAATTACATTAACTTTTACCGTCCCGATTTTGATTTTTTTTGTAAAAACGACAAAAAAGCGTTGAAAAACGATGACGTTTCAAACGTTATTTCAATTGCTTAAAGCGGAATCATGACATGCTTTATGAAAGAAGGGAAAAGTATTTTACTCGTATGTGTAGTACATTTTCTAATGACTTTGACAGAATTTACAGAAAGAAAATCGGTTAAATATCAATAAATCTATTTGAGAAAACTTTATGACGGAATTGTTCCGGTACGCTGCCACTAGAGGGCGTTGTTAAATGTGGTCATGTGACGTCATGAAAATAACGTAACCATGCGATGCAGATGGTCACAATATACGCATGTACCGACTTTCAAATAAATGTGACAACTTTTAATTTTACCGACGAAAGGTACTGACCCACCTTAAATCCAGCACCGTTAATCATGTTAATGTTATGCTTTATAGGAAATGCTGAACATAAAAACATACCTAAAAGCATTTGTACAAGTTTTAGAGGCGGCTTATAACGTTTCAGCTCATATCATTCAAGAAATAATCTATGGCTTGGAGTGCTTTATCGAAATTGAAGCATTCCCCGGAGGTGATGTGCCTGGCGGAATAATTCACGAGGGCGTGTGAAAAAATGAAAATCAACTTTTTCTCGAAAATTGCTTCGAAATTGCTATAGATGGATAGATAATGATCTAACTAAGAAAACGAATAACCACAACACTATATTTAATTCAAAAATAAAAATTCTACAGTCAGTTTTCGATTTTGTGTCATGTGTCAATTTATTGTGTAGCATGTAAGAAATCCACAATAGCCTAGATATTATTTCATAAATCTCACTTAATGTCTGAAGTGGGCATGGCCTAAAACGTGATATCAGGACAGTGTCATAATAACACTGTCCTGTGATATCAGACGTCGCGATATCAACAAATATCAGACCGGCGTTATTGGGTCGTCCTCATAGCAGTTGCATAATGAAAATAATTATTATGTCAAAAAACGACTGTCTCGTCTATGAATTAGAATTTAAAACTGCGAAACCTACTAAAGAAGACACCGTTTTTACCCAAAAGATGAATTAGGATTTTCTCTTGCATTGTATGAAACACTGGTGTTGACATTTCAACTTCAATATTTCACGATTTCAACTTCATCGTTTCACAAATTAACGATTTCATGAATACACGATTTAAGTCACGAATTCACGATTCCACAAATTCACGATTTTACTTCACTAATTCACGATTGAATGACTCATGATTTCACGATCACTTTATTACTTCACAAATTCACGATTTCACGAATTCATGGTTTCACGATTTCTCGAATTCATGATTTCACGAATTCACTTCATGAATTTACGGATTAATCATTTCATTTCACGAATTTACGATTTCACGAATTCACAATATCACGCTTTTTACTTCACGCTTGTAACAATCATTTATATTGGAAAACAACATAAAACAGTCACTGGAAATACTAACATTGTGAGTCTGTGTCTTAACCTGATGACTCCCAGTCACTTCCTGGTTGTCCACAGGCAAGCCGGAAGGTTCAAGAAAAAATAGAAAAACAAATAAATAACGTACGACAGTCTTGTTTCACGCCGCCGAGACCCTCTCGATCTATTTGCAATTTTGAAACCAATATTGTTTTCTAAATTAAGCGTAGATGCTAACTCGATGTAATTTTACGCACTGCAAGGCGGGAGGGGATGGGGGCGGGGGTTGAACCTGCCATAGTACCTCATTGTAACCTTATGTCGAAGACTGATATAAAACATTTCCTGTCCCATCAATAACAGTAATGCAAGTCACCGATACACCGGAAAGCTGACTTTTCGATCCTTCGACTTCTCACAAGAGAAACTATACTTCGGCCTCTGATCAGCTGATTTGATGATATTTCGACAATTTGACTGATCTGAACGATGCTTTGTGGTTGGTGGAAGTGAGCTCGTTGGCTGGATGGGCAACCCCGTTGGCTGGGCGAGATACCAACTTCTTAATAATTATAATCTTAATTTAAAGTCGGCAAGATGCAATAACAATACACATAAGCTCATGCGAGCTTTTGAAATGACCACCCAGGTAATATGTTGGCATGTTGGAAGAACTCGAAGAAAACCCACCTGTCTGATCTGGTGACCATTTTACATTTTTATTCATAGATAACTGGTCTATGACGATCAAGCATACAAGTTTTAAAACAAATTAAAATCCAATGAACTTACAAGTTTAAAACACAGCGGTGCACCAGTCCTAGAAAGTATCCCTAGTTTCTGCAGGTTAAAACAATTGTTTACAGTTAAAAAAAAAATGGAATTTTGACCTTGCCGGCCGCTCCATAAAAAACCACTTTGTATGTTTCATCTTAGTACGAGTATGTAGATTAGACCATAGCAGTACGTTCAGAAGACTTTTTAAAGCAAAATGTGTTACGAAATAGATTTAGTTAAATGGCATTTACTGTTATACTTGAATTACTTGTGACATAACGTTATAAACAGTTGAAATCACTTTCCCAAACACATCGTCTGAATATCTTTTGTTTTTATATGAAAATGCGTCATTTAGATAAGTTTGCTTTTAGAAATTTTCTTTAAAGTGCAAGACGGTATGCAAGGCTGAGTATTTTATTTTCGTTCACTTGCGTATAATATATAGAAGAACAAAATATCTTTGCTATATTTGATGCATGGGTAATTTAGAGTTTAAACTTTATTGTATGACATTAAAAATTAAAAAAGTCTTTGTGTAGTAGTTTATGTCTAGTTTGAGACTGTGTAATTTTTTTGGGCAATTCATTGTTGACATAATTACATTTGTATCAATTAGAATTAGGTGAAGCATGAATGATTTTGGCCTCAATTTGTATAATTATAATGTTGCACATAATGACTTTATTTAGGCTGATCTGAGAAAACATAATGCAAAAGGAATTTTAATACACACCGAAAGAAATGTGTAACCTAATTCAAATTTTAACGCGGAATATTGTGTAAAACATTTTTATGACAATAATGTAGTTCTTAAAAGAAAATTTGCAGCACATTGACAAATTGCCGAAAAAGTGGGAAACGGTGATAACAATGAGAATAATATACGCATAAAGTAAGCGGAAATATTCTCCATAAATATTTTTGTTACATTTTCACGACATGAATGAGGAAGTAAGCAACGTTTTTTTTTTGCTTAAAGAGTGTCAAATTAAATTAATAACAATGGAGGCGTTTAATAAAAAAAATACACCGTTCCTTATCATTGTTATTTGCACCATTTACTTCTTTACCTATCGTGCAGGATACCAGTGAGTAACAGTTATGTACAAAAGAAATAGCATTGGTTTCCCGTAGCGAGGCTCAAATAAATGAAATGCAAATAAAAACCCATTCAGGTCCTGTTTGACGTTTTTAAGTACTTTAACGCCCGTTTAAACCGTATTTAGTCATTTTTACAGGGAAACAGTTTACCTCACCATCGTTCGTTGCAGGGGCGTAGCCACTATAAAGCACATCATGCCCGGACCTATACTGAGTACATGTAGATTGTTTGGAAAATGGAAAAAATAAAAACATCAAAAATGCAAAACTGAGGCGTGTTTTAGAGACGAGTTGACCAGTCAGTATTGCCACACGTACATGACTTTTGACCCCTTGTCAGTTCACCTCTTGATGAACTGTGTGTGTGCAATGTTTTATGATTTGGATTGTTTAGAGTCCCAGCCGACCATGGGATTTTTCCTTAGGTGAAACTGCCAAGACCCCTGACAGGCGCAGACTGAAGAAACAGATGTATACAAGGGAATACGGGTACATGCACCAGACTCTTGTCCCGGTGGTGCTTTTACCCACCCGGTGTATAGCACAGATACACGCGGTACTAAAATTATAACCACTTCATTTCAAACCAGTTCATTTGTAGATGGGTGGTAAACACTGAAAAGCGTTTCTGCAATTTCCGGTACCTAAACCGGGATTCGAACCGGACATCTCCGGATTGGTAGTCCTCAGCGTTAACCACTGGACCACGGAGTTGTTTTGTTACTTGATTAATATGATTGAAAATTGGGCATCAAACATTGGGAGAAATCATGAGAAAAAAATATGAAAATTGTAAATAAAATGTGATGAATTATTATATGTGGAAATGCTTAAATAATTGAACAAAAAATGTCAAACTGGTGAAACTTAATTTTTACATTTATATCATTAATATCTTCTACAAAAACTTGACAGTTATTATTAAAGATATAATTGATTAATTTCTTATTCTTCCATTTTGAAATGCAAGCATGATATTCAGTTATGGAGCCTGAATCATCTAAGGTTTTAGGAGATGAAATGACTAGCCGGTGCTGAAATGCCAGTAATGCAGTATTCCGATGGATGACCCAAGAGAAGTGTAAATTAAGGTTTTTAAAAAAAGATAATAATCTTATAAAAAGTCTGCAGGATACAACCAACAAATATAAACATAAGCTAATGCAAACCTTTTTAATTGACTGCACAGATGTTGGCATATATAGTGACCTTACTGTTGGATGAACCCGGAGAACCCACGGCGACCTACCATCTCACATATACTGCCGAGGATGTGCCTTTCTTAAATGTGTTATACCAATACTTAATTCAATACTAATTAAGCCTTGTTTACATTACTATCCTTATTTATTTGTTTAGCATTAACTCTGTGATTTATAAAGTAGGTAAAACAGTGTGTGTGCAGAACAATGGAATAACTAAAACAATGTAGGTTATAAAATGGATCGTTTGTTCCCTTTGTCAGTACCTATGACAGTTATGAATCTTTTGTGAAACCAACGCAAAGAATGTTTTTATTTTTGTTATCTTCCTGAACACATTGTTGCTCTAAAAATATATTTTGTTAACTGAAAGTCTTCCTGATGTTTTTTCCATAAACATTAGAGCAAAATGTTCCTTCAATGGAACAGGAAGTACATTGTATATACTTTTACGAGGTAAACGAGTTGCGAAAAAATGAATAACTTGTACATGTATTAAAGCTGCTCGTTTCACAGTTTCCGATGAAAAAATAAATTTCTTTTTATTGTATGTATAGGTTTTTTTACAGTCCGGCTGTTCACGGGAAAGGCCAGTACTAGTATCCTGCCCTGCATAAAGAGCCGTGATCGGTAGCAGGATTTGCATGAACCCATGGCCCTCTATTAATGAGAGGTTATAGGGATTTCAAGTCATCTTGACCACTGAGGCGGTAGCAATAGATTTCCAAGACGTGCAACAAAAGCATGCAGTTCATGTTTTGTTAGAAAAGTAGGGCTCAGTAAAACTTCTCTTAGTTATAAAGCACTTTTATATTCTTTTTGCTAGAGCTATATAGAATCTGTTCAACTACTAAAAGAAACATTCTTGACAAATGTATTCATGTACATATAGAAGGGTTTTTACATTTTTTCAGTTTTAGTTTTGAGAAAGTCTTTTCAAATCAATAACGGATGACCTCAATAAGTATGCATACAATTCAAAACACTGACTATAAGCATACCTTGAGTATGTATGAATTTTCCATTTCTCATGAAGCTTGGGATATTTTACATGTTAAATAGTTCTTAAAATTTATTAATGTTTTAAAACACCTAAATATTTGAATATCTGTCAGAAATACAGTCTGAACTTGGTATTTCCACTTACTATTAACCTGTGGCAAATTGAAAATCATGAAATTTTCCAAAATGTGTACTGTATTATTAAGTATACCATACATGCTCATTGGTAAGAATCTAAGAAAGCAACTGTCTCAATATATGATTAACTGGCCAAAGTTTTAATTAAAACTTGAGGAATTTGGATTTTATGTTTTAGCTACACTTGTCTTTTTTCTGGCTGGGAAGCTTTGCAATATGATATGTACAGATTGATATAAAACACCTTATATTGGGCATGAGAGCTTGGAGGTTTACTGAAAAGACGAAGTCAGATGACCATCATGATATTCCTGCGATTGAGTGTTCTGTGTGGAAGTTGTAAAACTGACTAGTTCCTTTAGTTTAATGCTAGGATTTTTCAAAAGTTTAATAATGACTAAGTGTTAATTAACATAACATAACATATATTTTATTTGGCATGAAATGACATTTAAATTTATAGCCAATTACAAAATAATACATACATGTGTGGAGCAAATAACATGACAATGAAATACACAATCTTTTCAGAGAAAGTTTTACTGCATTAATAATTATGTCTATTGTTACCACTAAAAACTATTCCTATTTCTGTTGCATTTCTTTAGTCATATTGTCTATTTTTAACAAATTATAACTGTTTCTGTTGCAAGGGCAAAGTATATTTTTGTAAAAATGTGAAGCAATTCGTAGTCTGTTAAAGTATAATATATATATACGAACTGTTAAAGACACCTTGAAAAAAAACAACTTTACATGTCGTTTCTTTCTTTAAAAGCAAAGTATAAAAAATTAGCTAAATTATTAAGTATGTGCTGATTTGTAGAAGACATTAAATTTTCAAACTTCTGTATCGTTGGCCAACGGCAATAATACGATTTTAGAAATTTCCTACGTAAGTTGTAATATTTTGGACAAACTAACAATAGATGGAATTCGTTTTCTAAGACATTCATACTACACTGTCGACAAGTTCTATTTTCCCTCGGTATGTTATTATGTCTCCCTGTTTCTATTTCTAAGTTATGTGACGATAGCCTAAATTTTGTGAGCGATATTTTGTACTTACTAGTGTTTACATGTTTAAGGTATTTTTCCATCTCGAAAGTATGTTTATAAATTGCATAAGATGACAGTCTACTCGAATTGTTAACCTTTGCGTACCAACTTTGCTTATATATATCAAGTATTCTATTTTTTTGACTAGATGAAAATTAATTTGAGTGTAATCTTGGTTTATCCATAAATTTGACATGCCAATTTCATTTAAAATTAGTCTAATTTGGTATGCCCAGTTATTCCCGTTATACGAATTCCCATTATCTGCGTCAGTTTTTAATGTTTTGTATATGCGTTTCAGCAAACAATCGTTGTCTAAAGATAATAATTTTAACCAGTATTTTATAAGAATTAATTTTCGCTGAATTTGCATTGGGTGTCTCCCTGTTTCTCCATACAGTCCGTCTAGATTTGTTGACTTTTTGACACACAATATTTTCCTGAGAAATTTGCAATGTATTACTTCTATATCTTTTCCGTCGTTATAGCTGAAAACTTCTGCACCGTAATTCAAAACAGATCCGACTAGAGTGTCAAAAAGTTTACATTTATCAGTTATGGATAATTCTAACTGGTTAAAAACTGTAAATAAATTGTGTAATGCAAACAAAGAGTGTTGTGCTATTTTTTTCTGGGTACGGTGCCAGTGACCATTCTTAAATAAGTTTATACCTAAATACTTAAAAGTTTTTACAGTTTCTAATACAGTGTCTGCATATGTGAAATTGTATTGTGTGTGTCTTCCTAGTTCAAAAATCATGATTTTCGTCTTATTAGTATTTATTTTGAGGCCCCAATTTTCGCAATAATTATGCAAATCATTTAACATAGACTGTAGTGCTGTAGTTGTATGAGCGAATAACACTGTGTCATCCGCGAATAGTAAAATAAATATTTTTATGTCATCGGTAGTAAAAAGATCATCTATATCAGAGTTGATATTACTCAATATATCATTAACAAAGAATAAAAATAGCAATGTGGAACTGGGGTCACCTTGTTTTGCGCCTATATTTGAATCAAAGCTCGGCTAAACTTGGTTTTTATATCTAACAGCTGCTTTTACTGTGTTATACATACTTTGAATAGCTTTTACAAATTTTGAGCTCACCTTTTCTAACAAAAGTTTTCTAAATATTGATAATCTATCAAGTTTATCAAAACATTTTTCGAAATCTAGAAAAGCACAGTAGACCTTTTTGTTTTCTGAAAGAGATTTGGCAATGATAGAATGTAATAAGAAGATACAGTCTATCGTAGACTTTCCCCTTTGGAAACCGAATTGATTGTCGAGTATTTTATTATGTTTAATAGACCATTTTGTTAAACGATTGAGCAGTATTTGTGAATATATTTTCGCGATAATATTAATCAGTGTAATGCCTCTGTAATTTTTTGCTTCCTCTGTATTTCCCCCTTTGAAAATTGGTACTATAATGCCCGATCCCCATTTTTTTGGATATTCGCCACTTTCGAAAATTGTGTTAAAAGTTGCTGATAAAAGCGGTGCAATAATATCAAATGAGTGTTTATATAGTTCAGCGATTAAGCTATCTTCGCTGGGGCTTTTATTGTTGATTTGTGCGAAAACGGCTGTTCGTATTTCCGGGATACTTATAATTCCGTCCAAATCGTCATCTTGTAGAAGATTTGGTTCCTGGTTTAACTCACTCGCATGTGCCTCCGTGCTATATAGAGTTTTAAAGTGGGTATACATATCGGACACATTTAATTCGTTTTGCATTTATAGGCCCTTTAGCATATTGATTTTTAATTTTCTGCCAAAATTTGCGTGGCTGTGTTTTGCTAAGGTTTGTAAGTGTATTTCTTTCCCTTAGTTTATATCTATTTCTATTGTTTCGTAAAGTGCGATTGTAACAATTTTTGGCGCGTATATAATATTATCTCAGTTCATTATCGAATTTATTCTTTAAAAATAAATTTCTCTTTTTCTTAAATTGCGTACGCGAGTTAAAACACTCGGCGTTAAACCAAGGTTTTTTGCTTCGGCTTGGTTTATAATCACTAGTTCCTATGCCTATTTTACGTTCTTGTCCAAACACTTGTTGGGCAGAAGTTTTCAAGATATGGACGAAGGAATCGGTGATTTCAACGAGATTTTCATGGTTATGTACACGATCGGTAAGAATTTTAAAAGTATCTTCTTGACTCTTCAGAGTTTGTATGAAATCGTTTATTTTATCGCTATCCCATTTTAATATAGTTTCTAGTTTCAACTGTTCGTTACACGTTTATTGTGAAGTCTGACTACTGAAAATATTGAACGATATATCCGCGTGGTCAGAGAATTCATTTGGTTGTAACACCTGGAAATCGGAAATACAGGTAAAATCATGAATATTTAATAGAAGATAATCCACTACGCTCGACCCATTTAACGAATGGTATGTAAATTCGCCTACATCGGAATCGCTATGCATTCGCCCGTTACCTATAACGAGGGACGTTGATTGGCAGAGCTCGATCAAGCGCCTCCCATTTCTATCCAGCACATGGTCACGAGAGATTCGCGCAGGAATACATATATGGTTCGCCATATTGTCGTCTGCATCAGTATACATGTCATAATCTAACATATCTGATAAATTTGAAGTACGGCTATTCAAATCGCCTGTGACAAAACATTTACCTAGTAGTTTATATTTTTCTAGTCCTGATTCTATATGCTCAAAGAAATCAAAATAAGTACTGAATTGTTAGGTGTTATATAAGTGTTACAGATATACACATTTTCTTCAAAAGAAAAAAAAAAGGTTCTTACTAAGTTCTATCCAAATAATTCCGTTTTTGTTTTTTTCCACAATTTTAACATTGTTTCCTAAGGATTGTTTGTAATACACAGTGATACCACCACTATATCTACCTCTTCGTGTATTGCGTGATTTATTACCAAACAAATGGTCACTATTAAATCCATTTATGTTCAGGTTAATATGTGATGTTTTAGAAATCCAAGTTTCCGAAAGTAAAATAACATCATATTTATCTGTTGCGTTAATAAATTCCGAGTCTGCAATTTTTCTAGCTAGACCATGAACGTTCCATGACAGAATTTTTATGTCTTTCTCCTGACATCCCTAAATCTGGTTAATAATACTCCCGTTAACATACTTCTTCGTTAGTTTGTTATTAACGTAGAGCTTGTTCCCTACGATTCTGGCATTTCTCCCTCTTTCGTCTTCTTCTTTAGCCAAGTCGGACAATGCTTTCCTTGCCTCCCTGTACTCTTGTGGCATTTGCACACCAACGCCTTGGTTCGCCGCCTTAAGAACCTTCTTAATATCTTCGTCATAGGATTTCAACCGAATACTCTCGCGGTCAGCTGAACGAAGGAAGTTTACGATAACCGGACGTGTTTTTTTTTGCGCGGTTACTTTAAAAAAACAGCTTTAAAAAAGGAGAAGATCTTATTCATTCCTATTTATGTCTTACCTGGCATTTATGGTAAAGGACTGTGTTGAATAATGGGGTTTCCTTTTCTAATGCAGGTGCTAGGTAAGTACAGGTTATAGGTCTGTCTTACAGGAACAAGTAAATTTATCGCAAGGGAGCGTTAGTGAACTGCTGTAGTAAGTTTGTTATACCCCACAAACAAAGTTTGGGGGAGGGGGTAAATAGGAGTCAGCTGATCGGTGAGTGGGTTGGTCAGCTAGCTAGCTAGCTAGACTAGTCAGTTTGATCAGTCAGTCGGGCTGTTGATTTTGTGTCCGCTCCATAATGTCCTGAACCCCTTGAAGGATATTCTTGATATTTGGGTCAAATGTTCATTTTATCAAAACGACGTAAAGAAGCCATATTCCAAGCCTGTCGGCTTAAGGTCACACTTCTAATAGGGGTCATAGTTTTTTCATGTGCGCTCAGTATCTCTTGAACCCCATGAAGGATTTTATAAAACTTGGGTCAACTGTTCATCTTATCAAGATGACATGCAAAAACATATGTTCCAACCCCATTAACTCAAGGTCAAGGTAACACTTAGAGGTCATTGGTTTTTAGTGTCTCCTCAATTTGAAGGATTTCCATGAAAGTTTGGTCAAATGCTCATCTTATAAAGGCGGCGTGTAGAACCCATGTCCCAAGCCACTAGGACAATGTCAAGGTCACACTCAGGGGTCATCGGGTTTTTTTTGCGCGGTTACTTTAAAAAAACAGCTTTAAAAAAGGAGAAGATCTTATTCATTCCTATTTATGTCTTACCTGGCATTTATGGTAAAGGACTGTGTTGAATAATGGGGTTTCCTTTTCTAATGCAGGTGCTAGGTAAGTACAGGTTATAGGTCTGTCTTACAGGAACAAGTAAATTTATCGCAAGGGAGCGTTAGTGAACTGCTGTAGTAAGTTTGTTATACCCCACAAACAAAGTTTGGGGGAGGGGGTAAATAGGAGTCAGCTGATCGGTGAGTGGGTTGGTCAGCTAGCTAGCTAGCTAGACTAGTCAGTTTGATCAGTCAGTCGGGCTGTTGATTTTGTGTCCGCTCCATAATGTCCTGAACCCCTTGAAGGATATTCTTGATATTTGGGTCAAATGTTCATTTTATCAAAACGACGTAAAGAAGCCATATTCCAAGCCTGTCGGCTTAAGGTCACACTTCTAATAGGGGTCATAGTTTTTTCATGTGCGCTCAGTATCTCTTGAACCCCATGAAGGATTTTATAAAACTTGGGTCAACTGTTCATCTTATCAAGATGACATGCAAAAACATATGTTCCAACCCCATTAACTCAAGGTCAAGGTAACACTTAGAGGTCATTGGTTTTTAGTGTCTCCTCAATTTGAAGGATTTCCATGAAAGTTTGGTCAAATGCTCATCTTATAAAGGCGGCGTGTAGAACCCATGTCCCAAGCCACTAGGACAATGTCAAGGTCACACTCAGGGGTCATCGGGTTTTTTTTGAGTCCACTCAATCATTTATATCCTTTGAAGGATTTTCAAGGATTTTTGGTCAAATGTTTAACTCATCAAGATGACATGCAGAACACATGTTTCAACCCTATCAGTTCACAGTCACACTTAGGGATGATTCATTTTTAGTGTCTGCTCAATATCTTTTTGAAGGTTCATCTTACCAAGACCTGTACCTCAAGGTCAAGGTCATACTTAAGAGTCAAAGGTCATGAGACTATAATTCTTAAACCTCTTGAATGATTTTCTTGAAAGTTGGGTCGAAATGTTTCCTCGAACAAGGTCAATGTCACATTCTGGGGGTCAAAGCTGATTAGACTTATAAGCCTCCTTGACCCTTTGTACGATTTACATTAAACTTAGGTCAAATGTATTAATGTGACATATGCCAGCTTAAGATCAAGGGTCTTAAGGGTCAAAGGTCATGAGACTATATTCAGTGATAGTAGCTTGTTGTAGGAATTTAATGTCCGTTCCAACATATTTTGGCATATAAACAGTTTACCGAACCATAGTTCCTGGGAAGAACCAGTACTAAACTCCTATCCTCCGTAAAAAACTGCCAACTTTTTCACATAAAGAGACATGGTTTGTAGCAAAGCTGGAACCCATGACCATCAATCTATGAGAGGTTAAAGTGATTTCAAGTCATCAACTCTAACCACTATACCACAGAGGCGGACTTCAGTGATAGCTTTATTTTGTTCCTGTTATATGAACCAATAACTGCTTAAAGTATGTCCTATCTAAAAACAGTATTTGCATTGAAATGAACAGAGAATTAGAGTCTGGCTTGATTCTCATAGAAGAACAATCTAGAGACATTGTGCTATACTTTTACAAAATGACAAGCTACTGTGATTAAGAAAACTAGTTTTTACTTGCGTTAACTACCTCTACTGTTGTTTAAGGTCATCGCTCTACCAGTACTTTTAATGCTATGATGTTAAATCTCACTCTCATTGTATCTAAATCTATCTGTTTTGTATTCGGTCTAAGTTTTTGATATTTGTATCTTCGGTTTACGTTGGAATTCGACCCACTTTGAAAACGCTATAAATGACTTGTTTATGTGTTGATCACGTTACTAATATTGCAAGTTTGAGGAAAAAATAGTCTTATCTTGTTATTGAATAGTGGTTTTACATTGTTCAGCCGGAAAACAGCGTTTGACTCTCAGGTCGCTGAGTGGCGCCATTCATTGGATTTGCTTGCGATTCGTTGATCAAATTCAGAAAGTTTTAAACTATTTTAGAGGCTTTGTCCATCAAAACAATGGAACAAGCAATCAACTATATCAATTCCAGCGATTTGTTATAAAACAAGGTATGCCTCTCTCAATGCTTTAAATAATAGAGAACGGAAACACAAGTGTATCTGATGTCTGTTTTGTCATCGCTAATGCAATACAATCATCGCATGTACTGATTATGTTTATGCAAATGTTTAAAACATAATACATGTACTCAATAGGCCGTATGACATGTACCCCATTGCTCAACAAATTGTAAATCCAAGAAAAAGTAGTTATACACCCTATGTTAATCCAAAATAATGATATATAACAATAGAAAAAATAAGAGAAAACAGTTTAGCTTTAGTTTATACATACATGAGTTACTAGATAATAAGATATATTTTCTCTTGAAAGAGTACACCTGTTGTTCTTTCCATCCGTCCGTCAGAAGCCGTTTATTTCTAGAGTAATCCTAAAGATGATAAATGCTTTTTGCTCAGTTCTGTTCTCTCATATGGTTTTGGGACTACGATTTTTAATTCTTATGAAGAAATGCATGTAAATACAACCGTTTTACTGCGAAAAAACTACAATAATTATGGTCTTTATTTTTCCATCAAAATATGTCCCAGAATGCAGCTGTGACGATATATAATCTATTTATTCTTTTCGAGGGAGGGATCACCTAGAAATTATGTGCCTTCAAATTGTATTTGCCCAGCTACGCCCATGTCTACAGTTAACGATTCGGATAAGGTGTTAATCGGATATTAAAAAAGTTTGCTCGATTTTAGTTGCATAGCGGCCACTTTGATGAAATCATGTCGTGTTAATTTAATAAATATACATTTTCTTTTGAGATAATTTTTAGACCTAGCGTCGAATATGCAACTGATACTCCATTAACGTATGAAATCGGTCCGTTTTCATCTTGTTTTATGACGGTATGAAGGCCCAAATGCCACATCGTGGAAATTTCACAAATTACTCTTAACATAATATACTACAAATTGTTCAAAAGATCTTGGTGTCGCAAGTGGGCCTTCATATTTTGTTTTCTGTGTGTTCATCTGAAAAATGTAAAACAAACGCAGATTCGGTCAAACCAGGTGTGGTTTCTGCCATTATTTCTGATTGATAGAAAATGAAAATTAGCCGCTGACTTACTGAAATTCAAAGATAAAAGGCCATATTTCACAAATACTACTACAGTTTTATAAAAACTCCATTTCTGGATTTTAATATTTACAGGGCCACAATTAGCTATTCGTGAATTCTTTAAACTATCATAAAAAATAACGAACTAGTCAAGTTTCCGACAAAGATACAACTATATACCGTGCTCTTTAACTACAAGGCATTCCTTTGTCTATGGTAAGTAATAGAACACGAAAACACAAGGGTATATCGCGTGTTTAACTTCTCTATCTGTTATTATGATAGCTAATGAAATATAATCTTGGCAGGTATCTAATGTTTATGCAAATGTTTAAAACAGCCATAATACATGTACCACCTTGCTCCACAATTTGTAAACCCCAGAAAAATGTAGCTGTTGGTATCTGATTCACGAACGGTTAGTAATCACCATCTAGTGTACTCTAAATGAGCTAATCCCCTTCACTTAACCTTGAAGTAAATGAAATTAACGTTAAGTGTACAATTTACCCACATCAGTTTTGTATTTGGCGGCCTAGCGGCCTGGTGGCCTGAAGTTGGCGGCCTGGCGGCCTATCGGCCTAAAGTTGGCGGCCTAGCGGCCTGAAGTTGGCGGCCAAACGGCCTAGAGGCCTAGCGGCCTAGCGGCCTGCGGTTGGCGGCCTGTGCATTTTTTTTTTTTGTTTTTTTTTTTTTTTAATTTTCGAGCCCCAAAAAGGGTAACCCCATTTATTATCCCCGTCTACTGGTTTAATGGGGGTCGGGGAGCCATCCCCCACAAACCTTACAATATATACATCACATATAATATTAAGTTGTTAGTTTCATAAACATAATACGTGTATTACATTGAACAAAAATTTCGTCGTTATATATTTACCAGATCAAGTCGTAAAGCTGGGGATAATATTAGGTTGGGACCTTCTATAGGAGAAAAGAGAGATAAAAGTAGAAAAAGGTTAAGTCTGTTAAGTGAACGTTAATCGAGAGTTGTGCGTATGTGTGTGTGCGTGCGTGTGTGTATTGATGTGATGGTTTGCGCGTGCGCGCGCGTGTTTTTGTGTGTCACAGATGTCGTCAAATGCTTAAAAATTCTTCCCATATTTTGTTAAAACTGTAGAGATTTTCTTGTTGTAGGGCTAGCTGTTGTTCCAGTTTTAGTCTTCTTTCAAATTTAATTTTGAATATGGTGAAAGAAGGTAGTACACTTTTGCATTTACTTTTATAGATGTGTTGTTTTGCATAAAGTAAGATATGTGATACTACAGGGTTATTAGAAGTACACATGAAGGCGGTAATTTTATCTAGCGTTCCATTTACATGTTTTGCGACAAAGTAATGTGTTATTTGGTTCCAGAAGTGTTGTGTATGGTAACACTCCCAGAATAGATGATCCATTGTTTCTATTGCCTCATTGCAAAAGTTGCACAGACTAGATTCGATTATTTTACATTTGAATAGGTATGCATTTGTAGCGATGTTTCTGTGAATAAAATTATATTGAAAGTTCTGTAGTTTAGTGTCTTTTGTTAATCTAAATGGAGTTATATTTATTTGTTCCCAATTCAAGTTATTTTGAAAATTTAGATTGTCTTCCCATTTTATTTGATATTTCTCTTTATGACACGGAATTTGTTTAAGCTGAATGTCGGTAAGAGTTTTAGTTAAGTTTTTTCGGTTTATTTTGTTAACTTTCTGATAAAGTGAATATTGGTCTGCATTTACTGTAGCATAATTTTTACAAAAGTGTGTTTTAATACAAGATTTTACCTTTTGATAATAGAGATATTCTTTTGTTTTCAGATTATATTGCGCTTTTAATGCTGTGAACATTATAAATTTCTTACTTTCTATATCGTAAATATCAGAAAGTGTAAAAATACCTTTATTAATCCATGCCATATTACATAGAAGTTCGTGTTTATATTTTAAATTGCTGTTGTTCCAAATAACAGTGTTTGAGTACAACGTGTTTCCCTTTTTGTAGTTTATCCTGAACCATGATTTTAATACATCTTTAAGAAATGTACTATTAATGTGAATCTTTTCTATATCTTTTTTATTTAGTTGCGACCTGAGTATTGTTATGCCTCCTAATGTATCTAACTGTTCCATATATATGTTTTTCCATTCTCCTTGATAATTCGTGTCTATCAGTTTATGTACCCATGCTGCTTTTAATGAATTTATATATATTTCAATGTCAACCATTTTTAATCCTCCGTTTTTATATTCTTGAATTATAGTGCTTCTTTTGACTTTATCTTTTTTACATCCCCATATGAATTCAAAAGTTTCTTGTTTAAGTTTTTTTTATAGTTTCTGATGACGGGTTTGGGAGGACCGAGAACAAGTATGTAAGTTTCGGTAAAATTAATGATTTCAAAACACTGATGTTACCTATTGTTGATAGTTTCCTACTTTTCCATCTATTCAAACTGCAGTAAAAGTTCTTAATTTTGTTTTCATAGTTTAATTCTGTCATTCTGGTTGGGTTTGCATGAAATATAACTCCAAGAGATTTCGCTTCTGTGCTATTCCATTTAATGTCTTTTTTGCGTGAGTATATCAAGTCGTGTTCGTTTCGTAATGATCCTATTTTTAAAACAATGCATTTTGAATAATTTAATTTTAAACCTGAAATTTCTCCAAATATCTCAAATGATTTTAATGCGTTTTCAAAGCTGTTTTCAGAACCATCTAATAATACTGTAGTATCATCTGCAAACATTGCGTTTTTTATTTCTTTACCATTAATTGTTATTCCTTTTATATTTTCATTTTTTCTCAGAGCAAAGGATAATAGCTCAATGCTTATTATAAAAATGTAAGAACTTAAAGGGCATCCTTGTCTGACCCCTCTTTCTATTTTAAAGAATTTTGTGTTGAAACCATTATTAGTAACGGAGCAACTAGGGGACTTGTAGAACAGTTCTACCCATTTCCTTAGATCTTTTCCGAAATTAAAAAATTGAAGCAATTTATGTATGAATTCATGATTTAAGCTGTCAAAAGCCTTTTCAAAGTCTGTGAAGAGAAGCATACCCGGTATTTTATGATTATATGAAATTTCAATTATATCTCCGAGGAGTCTTATATTTTCACCTATATATCTATTTTTTACGAAACCAGTTTGACTTTTGTGAATTATATTATTTAAAATTTTCTTGATTATTGATGCTATTGACTTTGTTGCTATTTTGTAATCCACATTGAGTAAACTTATTGGTCTCCAATTTCCTAAATTTGTTAAATCTTTATTTGGTTTTGGTAGTAATGTTATTAAGCTTTGATTTTGTAGTTCTGAAAGATGTTCTGCTTGAAAAGAAAAATTTAAAGCTTTTAGTAGATCATGTTTAATATCGTTCCAAAATAATTTATAGAACTCTACGTTTATTCCATCGGTTCCTGGGCTTTTTCCATTTTTCATGTCTTTAACCGATGATGTTATTTCTTCTATAGTTAATAAACCTTCACAAAATTGTTTGTCTTGATTATTTAGCTTCGGAATACTGTTTGTTTCTAGATGTTCAAAGGAGGTTTTTTCTGGTAATCTTTTTGAATAAAATTCCTTATAATATTCATACGTTTCGTGCAGAATTTCTTCTTGATTTGTAATTTGCTTTCCATTCACATTTATTATTTTTATAATTTTGCTCTCAGCTTTATGTTCCTCTAACAGTTTAAGTAGTTTTATGTTTTTATCTTCATTTACTAAATGCTTATATTTTAATCTTGTAATGTACCCTTCTGCCTTTTCCAGGTATAATTCATTGAGTTTGGTACGTTCGGCATTTACTTCTTCTTCTAAAGCTGGGTTGTTGTTGTCTTGTTGTTTCTCTAATAAGTTAGTTATATTTGTATTTAGTTCATCGATTTGTTCAGATTGTTGCTTTTTCATTTTTACTGAGAATTTTATACTTTCATTTCTTACTGTTCCTTTAATAAGTTCCCAAAGTATTTGTGGGTTTGAGTCTTTATTATGATGTTTAATGTCATTGATAGATTTCCTTATTTTTTCTTGATAGTCTTTGTTAAGTAATATAGTGTTATTCATTTTGTAGCTTCCCTTGCCACGTTTAGTATTGTTTGCTTGTATGTATATATTAGGAATTAATGGTCGGAATTTATACTGTTTGTTACATCTGCTTTTGATATTGAGTTTGTTACATTGCTAGATATTATGAAAAAGTCTAATCTACATGCCACTGTGCGCGATTTCCAGGTATATCTGTTTTGCATAGGGTGGAGTACCCTCCATATGTCTAAAAGATCATATTGTTCTATCATTTTAATAAGTTTTTGCCTACATAATTTATGTGTATTCATATTTCCTCCTCGTTTGTCTATGCTTGGATTTAGTGTGATGTTCCAATCTCCACCTATCACTATTTTTTGTCAGCTATATCCTGTGCATTTTTAACACAAAACCACTTCAAATTACGCCTTGTATAAACAAATAAAATAAAAACTCACATTAAAGCTCAACTGAACTCACAAAAAAAGAAAGTTTGCGAAGTTGGCGGCCTGTGAATTTTTAACAAAAATTGACTTAGAAATTACGCCTTTAAACAAAAAAATAAAAACTCACATTAAAGCTCAACTGAACACACAAAGAAAAAGAAGAAATGTGCAGATAGCGGCCTAGAGGCCTGAAGTTGGCGGCCCAGCGGCCTGGAATTGGCGGCCTAGCGGCCTGAAGTTGGCGGCCTAGCGGCCCAGCGGCCCAGCGGCCTGAAGTTGGCGTCCTAGCGGCCTAAAGCTGGCGGCCTGAGTATTTGTAACAAAACATCACTTACGAATTACGCCTTGAATAAACATATAAAATAAAAACAGACATTAAAGCTTAACTGAACACAAAAAAGATATATGCAGATAACGGCCTAGGGGCCTGAAGTTGGCGGCCCAGCGGGCTTTCGTGCAGGGGAATGGAATGTTAATATTTCTGACGTGTAGAAGCGGGTAGGGCATAATCGCACCAATATTTTGCTTTGTCCCGTATCCAATGTTGCCCCGCAAAAGTATTTTTTATGCACGAAAGTAATTTTGTTTCGGGTAAGTAAGTATACCTTATTTGACATACGCTTTTCTTTGGCAGTGAAGATGGAATTAAAATTGTAGGGTCGGGGTGGAAAGGTATACGGGTCGGGTTGTCGCAAACACACAGTTTATTTGTTTTGACCTTGATCTGTATACCTGCAATATAAACCGTTTTTGACAGTGTTTTAAATGTCCATTACTAAGACCAAATCGAATTTTCTTGGTAAATATCTTTTTTTGTGTGTTCAGTTGAGCTTTAATGTGAGTTTTTATTTTATATGTTTATTTAAGGCGTAATTCGTTAGTGATTTTTTGTTAAAAATAAACAGGCCGCCAACTTCAGGCCGCTAGGCCGCCAACTTCAGGCCGTTAGGCAGCTAGGCCGCCAACTTCAGGCCGCTAGGTCGCCAGGCCGCCAACTTCAGGCCGCTAGGTCGTCAGGCCGCCAACTTTAGGCCGCCAGGCCGCTAGGCCGCCAACTTCAGGCCGCCAGGCCGCAAGGCCGCCAACTTCAGGCCGCTAGGCCGCCAACATCAGGCCGCGCCACCTTCAGGGAGATAGTTTTGTAAAGAAAAACATCAAGCTATGATTCGAACACATGTGATTACTAGATTACTGAGAGATTACAGTGATTTTATGTCAGCGACCTATAACTACTCGATCACGGACTCCGAGGCAGATTACGTTAAAGTCCGTATAGACAATCGGCAGTACGGCTATTAAGCTTAGTCAATATAACTGTTTTATGCAGACATAGTGAGGAAAAGGTCTTACAGAAACATATTGCGTTTCATCCACGGTCTCAAACACGGATCTATTTCAGGTAAAGCAACAATACAGAAGCCGGGACGGGTAACTTGTGCCGGTTTTTATATACAAATCGTATATGGATTTTGTTGTACAAACACCTGCACCTGCAAACATCTGAGTCATATTTGATTTCAAAAATAATTTGTCATAAAATATTTTGAGTGTCATATATGTTTTGTTACTTGCACCATTTGTAAACAAAACATCCGAAATTTAAGATTTTTGCCATACCTCAGACATTATCTGTCGATGGTAAAATAAACTGATCACCGTATCTGATAACAAGTCTGCACAAGCTTCACATTATTATATACCATTATATTACACAAAACAAAGTCACTTCTTGTGGTTAAAATTCGTTCGAAATGTATTTGAAAAGAAAACATGAAACTTGTAGTTTATATCTGAAAAACTGCTTTTAATATGTATTATACTTTATGGCCACTTTGGCATTATTTGCATATGCGTCTAAAATGTGACATACGTTTGGTGATTTGCCGAGCGCTCAGTTTTCAGGTGGTCAGCATTTATTATGTGATTTGCATGTATACATAAATAAATATGACTAAGACTGGGATACCACTCGCCGCCGTGCCGCATTCTCGATGTGACTTGACTGATCTAAGGAACTCTGTCATAGAATACGTTTGCTGTATATTTGTTCATTAATATCACTAAATGTTCCAAACTCTTAATCATCATTGATAACAACGTTTTTTATGAAAGTAATAAGTTGATACACATTTTTGAAATACACATTTTAACAAATATAATATGAAATTGAAATAAAGTCTTGTCAACTGACTTCATCGATAGTTGGCACTGCAAACGCTAGTCAATAGAACTAACACCTTCATTGTGTCTTATGAACTATCTAGAGAGATCTGGAGAATCTATATACACACAAATGTGCATTATTGTAGCTGAAACGGACTCAGCTCTGTACTATATTAAATTAAGCAAATTTAAGACTTTCATTTTACCATGCGGGCATAGGTTAACTCCAACGGAAAGATCAACAGTTCCCATCTTTGTTTATCTCAAGTTTTTGTAAACTACCAACGAACTAAAAATCTTGGTGATTTAAGAACCAATATTTAGCATGCTGTCCGTTTGATCATTGTACTTAACATTTATTGCTTGAAGGTAAAGAAGAAATTCTAACAATATAAGATAAAAGTGAGAATAATAAAGATCAGTATAGGTGAAGGCCTATTGCACTTTGATCAATTATCCGGTCCACAGGCCGTGTAACCCCATGAAAGCATTAATAATTATATAAAATGATACTAAATAATACATGGAGCCTGATTACCTTACCAAAGGTGCTAGGCAAACAGACCTTGTTCATGATACGCATGATACAGATTGAACCTTTTGGCCTGTGTAATGGGGCACATAACCCACGTTAAACGTAAAAAGACTACAGTTTAACAAGCAAACACTTTAAAAACACCCTAAAATTTACCAATGTTAGACTTTTCAATGCTGATAAGAAAGTGACATTTATCCATACAACAAAAGACTGTATCTAGCTGTCCGACTTTCACTGTTCAAATGTACCAGCATAGCAGCGGGTGGTCTTAAATAAGTGTCAATTTGTCAGTTGTTATTCATCAGCATGACTATTTTGATTAAAGTACAGCAAACTAAAAAGTGTCGACCTTAAACATGTTTCTTATTGGCCTTTGTTAAAAAACAAACACAAATATTAGATATATTACATGTTCTTTTTGTCATATAATCAGACCATCAAACTTTAAAAGAAACTCAAAACTACATGTAAAATACAATCGCTATAAGGCATATGCTTAAAAGGATTAGGAGTTGAAGTTACTTTCAGTATCTTTGATACCAAATCTTTCAGAGCTGTTTGTTATTGACCAGTCACATCTTTATTTTAGCCTACTAAGAATAAAAAAATGAATACAATCACAGGATAAGTTTCAGTCAAAATGTTAGCTTTGCTTATATTTCGGGTTATTATTCATGGCATCAATTTGAAAGTAAATGTTAATGTCCGAGATGCATTTCACGATTTCAAATAACTTCTGCACTTTGTCGGGAAATCATCGTTATTTACCTTGTAAAATTGCTTCTGTTGCCGCAACCATTATTGTGCTTTGCCTGACGCATATCATATCATCGTGTCGTGTCGTTCATTCAGATCTTACAGGTATCATCTTACACAATTCAGTGACTTTCACCATATATGGCTACAAAGCGGACGCAATGTAATATTATTCGGCCTCATTTTATCAAGTGCACATGCGCAGAAACGATTCAGTTACTTTGACCATATATGGCAAAAAAAAACAGGGCGATATTTCGTAGAATTCGGCCTTATTGTTCAACTGTACATGCGCAGAAGGTAGTGATACCAAGGCTGAAATATAAATTTCCGGTGAAGGAAAGTTTAACTCAAAATACTGAGAGAATATGATAATATTGAAACTATATATTGGATAAAGGCATTATGTTTTTATTTTTGAGTTATTAATTCATTCATAAATTTGATAACACTGAAAACGTTTGTTATTCTACAAACTTGCTGAAATGGACAGTGCATGTACAATTATTCAGTGGAAATAATTCTACGAAGACTGCCAGAATTAATGAAGTAACCAAAGTTATTTTTATTTACGTCTTACATTGCAATGCAGTTGAACATTATAAAGAATTATTGCAGAATTTTACACCAAGTCATGTAAATACGATACACAGCTATGCCTAGAGACATATAGATGATTAAAATTATTTTTATTTTCTTCTTGACGATATTTACAGTAGCGCTAATCTCTTGTCGGTATGAAAAATGCAAGAAAAATCATTGTATAGTAAAATTATTTTATGCTTTTCAGTGAAATACTGAAATATATCGGTGAAATAAAATTGGTATTTCACTGTTTCAAAGCAGTGAAAATATCATTTTTATTTTCACTGTTTTTGCCGAACTACTTTTTAACCATATTCTAAACAAAAGTCCCATATCTACAGTTCGTCATCTATACAAAAGTATCATACACGTGATTGACAGTGAGTGATTAATTACGCTAAAATACTTAGCTTTATCCAATATCTCACCTATGAGATACATATTTTCCCTCATTTATAGGTGATAGAACATTACATAAAATCGAAAAATGGCTGTAAAATTTTAATTTTTGAAATAAACATAAGGTTGTTGGTATTCATTTTCTTAGTTAGATCATTTTCTATCCATCTATAGCACTTTTGAATAAAAATTTGAGAAAAAGTTGATTTTCATTTTTTTTTCACCACCATCCAATTTTCACAGTAATTTCTTAATACTTGTATGATCATGGTCTGAAACCTAAAAGTCACCTATAAATAGTGGAAAACTACCTCTACAATCGCTCATTATTCACAAATGCATTAAATTGTGACAAATATTGCACTAAGGTCAGCCCTGGACCGAGCATTTTTTAATGAATGAACAGCTGATTGAGTATTAAGCCACGACTCATGGTGTGACGAAGTGCAAAGTTATTTAATAAAAATAATCAATTTAGGCCTATATATCTACTGAATTGATGTTTCATTTCGTTGTATGATAAAGATAGATATGACTTCTTAAATACTTTTATCTGAAATAATCAAAATATTTTGAACTACTTTTGTTGCGTTTTCAGTAATGATGGTAGTAATTATTCTGGGGTTCTTTATGGGAAATAAGAAATACTATAATTCCAAATTTTACTGATTTTTTTTTGCCAAAAAACATAAAATAAAAAGAAAATTTGTTTGTTTCAGTGAAATATCCATTTTATTTCACTCGTGAACACCAAACAAATGACATTTTCACTCGTGGCTACGCCACTCGTGAAAATATCAATGTTTGGTGTTCACTTGTGAAATAAAATCGATATTTCACTGAAACAAACAAATATCCTCTATATATTATTGAAATAGCTGACATGCTTGAAATATGATTAAATTATCAAATTTGTTTGAAAATATCTATGTACAAATGAATATAAAACAAACTATGTTTTCTTGACAGTTAATGTCGGTTCTTGTCGGTAATTAGGTTAACACAAATGTCCAACACATCAAGCTGACGTGTCGCGTGCAAGACCCACGTCCCTACCTCAAAGTTCAAGGTCACACTTAGAGTTTAAAAGTAATAGAATCCTGTATATATGCATACATATGTGTCCTGACTGTAACTTTGTCAGGCATTGGTTGATTTTAAAATAACTAGGCACAAATGTTCAGCACATCAAGACAATGTGTTGTGTGCAAGAACCACTTCAAAGGTCAAGGTTACACTTAGAGTTTAAAAGTAATGGAATACTGTATGCATGGTAACTCTGTCATGCATGGAAGGATTTTAAAATTAAATGGCACAATTGCTGAGCACACAGACTGTGAGACACACCTCTTTCGGCGGCATTTGTCACTTGTGAGGGACAGCTCTTGTTAATGATCATTTCGAGATATAAATGAATGGTTACCATTGAACATGGATGTGCTACAGAAAACGCACGAGTAACGTAACATTAATAGTGAAGCCATTAAAACAACAACCTCTTGGCAAAACACGGTTCCCAACATTCCGTAATAATTTTCATTGCACTATTAAATAGCAAGGCCTAAATACAAAGAGAGGTAATTCCTTGCAAAACTTAACCATGTAGATACTAAAGAAACTTTTTGCATATAACATTATTTCATTTTCTCTTTCTCTGTCTCTCTGTGTTTGTCTCTGTGTGTCTCTCTCTGTCTGTCTCTCTATCTTGTGTTTTATGAACTTTAGTCGTTCATGTTGTTATTTAAACAAGAGCACCGCCTACGGGTGCCGGACGCTCGTCTGATTTTATCCTTTTAAGGTTTATTTATTACCATTTGTAAGTAACAGTGTCCTTGACCTTGATCAACGAAACACAATCCCATAAAATTTTTTCATAATAATTACTAGACACTAAGTTTGGTCACAATTATTCAACTGCAACTAATGTGTTTTTCCCATTTTTCTATTTTTAGAAATCCTGAGCTTTGACCATGTTGACCCCATGATCCCCAAACCAATAAAAGTCTTCATTTATGTGTATTACACACTTAATAATTTAGTTACATTGTGTCAGTTGTAACTAAAGATATTGAGCATATTACTGTTGTTCTATTTTTAGTTACAGTGACCTTGACAACGGCTCCAGGAGTCGCAAAACACAACCGCATTTAAAAATCTTCTTAAATACTTACTGCAAACAAAAGTTGGTTACATTATGTCAAGTTTAGCTAAAGATATTGAATATATTATGGTTTTCCTATTTTAGTAACAGTGACCTCGACCCCAGCAGCCCCAAACACAATCCAATTTAAGATATTCATAAATACTTCCTATACACTAAGTTTGGTTGCATTATGTTCACTGTTACAAAAATAGTGTGTGTGTGTGAAACTATCTAAGTTCAGAAGGGGCAATTACCCAGTCAAAATACATGACAGGGTTATGTAACTTGTAAAACTCTTCCTTCATTCTATTGCACATTTGATAGTGAACAGGTATTCCAACTTTCAAAGTGATAGCTTTGATAGTTTGCATGTAACTGACCTAAACGCAAAACTTGAAAAATCTGACTAGCTTAAAACTACAAAGTCAAAAAATACTAAAATATCCCCCCAAATGTATAACTCAAAAACCCGTTTGATATGTTGAAGTACATTATGCAGTTTGTGAAAAATTTGAAATCAATCTAACAAAAATTGAAGAAGCTATGTCCAATTCTCAAAATCAACAAAAATACAACAACATTCATGTTTTTACCCCACAGAAACAGGTCAGACTCAGCATCTTTAGCATACAATTTGAAGAAGGGTATTAGATGAACAAGTTTTCCAAGTTTCAAAGTGATAGCTTTGATAGTTTCCATGTAAGTGACCAAAACTTAACCAACGCCGATGATAACTACGACGACGACAATCAAGTGACGATAATAGCTCGTCATTTTTTTAAAACATCAGACGAGTTAAAAAATGAATATTCTTTAGCAAACTGAAAAAAGATAAGAATTTCACCATCTTTACTGAATGCCAAACGTGAACAAATAGTGCTCATAAAAATATATGCTTGAGCAGGGTCCGTATATTACATATTACGTATATTACGGACCCTGGCTTGAGCCATACTAGAAATAAACGTAAAAGTAATATGATGGTGGGCCTAAACATACAGTTGCCTAGAAGTGAGTTTATGAGGGCCGGTAGACTAGAGTTTGGAGACAGTATATATAGTGTCACTGAAACATTACTGGTTTCAAAAAGTGTTGTTTCAAATTTTGAATCAAATTAGACAACAGCCAGGGGTCAAAGGTCACACAAAAGCATTTTGTAGCTCAAAGATGGCACAATTACTCACAAAACTGTTTGAATAATTTTCGTTGAAATGATAATTAATTATTTGTTTTTTGTTTCAATATATTATAAATAAAGCACATGTTGAGTTTATTTCTTCAAGTCAGGGTCATCTTCAATTAAATAGGCCACATTAAACTATGTAAAGTACTCTTCTTTAAAGTTTGAATTTAGTTAAAGCATAAACTGTGAGTGAGAAAAAAGAATGCTTGATAAATGTGTTTTATATGTCTCATTATGTTTTTATGCCAGTATTCTATATGTAAATCAATACAATTGAGTATTCGGATCAAAGGTCATATTCGCAGTAATGTCACATTATGAAAGTGATAAAAAGCTATGATCTATGATTAAACAACTTTTAATTAGTTTTGAAATAGTTATTTAACTTATACACTTTAGCATAAAAAAGATAAAGTATATACTAAATTACTATTGTGAGTTGTTAGTTGTACTTTTGCATTTTGTTACATGATACGTATTCTCCTTCTTGATCCCATTTCACTCTTGATTTAATATCATCATAAAGTTGAAATTTAAAGTTTGTTTTGCTAGATTTATTAACTTTGTCAAAGTATATAGAGATAATTGTTATGCAGATGCATTAAGAAAGATAATTTGATGAAGGGGCTAATGTCCGCCTCTGTAAAGTCAAGAAGGGGATAATGTCCTCCTGTGCAAATTTTAGCTAAGGGGATAATTTCCTAGGGGATAATGTCCGTTTACCACAATTTACAAGTGCAAAGTGACCACTTGTGGTCTAGGACAATTAACAACAGCATAACTGACATAATGACCTAAGTGACATAAAAATTAATCCTAGATACATTGTTTTTACAACTGTCAGATCATTGCTTTCTGTCCCCTACAAGGAGGTCATAAAATGTGCCAAATTTGTATGCCCTTAAGCTATAAATCATCATCATTTTTACACAGTGAGATTGCTTACATTTAGCAGATTATATTGATGTTTTACATCATATGTTTTGGTTAAATGAGGAGGTTAGGAGAATAAAATAAGTTTTACAAAGTAATGTTTTCATGAGCGTAATTATCTGTACTTCCATGTCAGTTTTTACATTTGTGGCGAGTAAGCCCTTTACATAGTAAAATGACGGGTAAAATTTAGTACAGTGTAACCTAAACAAAATAACGCGGCTGCGATCTTCTGAACTTGTAAGAAATACAGGTAAATCCAGAGTTATTTATTTTTCTTATGAACATAATTACAGCAAATATCCTTATTTCCATTGATCCCAATCAAACTTTAATGTTGACAACGTTCAGTATATCAGAAAATCAGGTTCTACGGTGGAAAAATTACAAAATTCCAGAACAGGTGGTTTCTGCGCCCTCAATAAATGCCTTCAAGCGTGGACTTAATAAACACTGGGTCCACGAAAATCGAAATTTGAACCCCTATGTTACAAATAAGATAGTTCATAGCAACTTGTAAATAATATGTTTTAAATTGTCCATTTTGGATGATAATTAGTCATATTATCATATAACAGTACACACAGTACTGTTACCATTGCTAAACTGCTAAATGTTTAGCACCCAATTTAATGATAGTAATTAATTTACTATAATACCTTGAACAGTAGCTCATACTGTTATTTTTGTGCTAATAGGACTAATAAGACAGTTCATGGTAACTTGTAAATATTTGTTTTAGACTGTCCAATCTGATGATAATTAGCCATATTATCAATTAACTATACACACAGTACTGTTACCATTGTTAAATGTTTAGCACCCAACCTAATGATAGTAATTAATTTACTATTATACCTTGAACAGTATTTGATACTGTTAATTTTTGTGCTAATACTAGCACCTTTAATTTTAGAAAAATTGATAGCTATTTCTTTGATCTTTAAAAGATCATTACCAATAGGGAAAACACTAACATAGGCCTAACAAGCTATATGCTTATATGTGTAACATATTCGGCCTTATACTATGTGAACTATGTGAACTATGTGAAACATGTGCATTCGTACTCGGGAGATTTCGACCCAGAAGGAATGTCGGAATTATGTTCATTATAGTGAAATATAGCAAATATGCCATCAGGCCGTTACACGAATGGAAAGCAATATCAAATTATGTTATTTAATGAGTTTATTCATTCACAATTCATCTTTTACATATGTAAGACAAAACCATAAAATAGGCGCAACTAAAGTCATTGGTCTGGATACTTGAATGCTTAATTAACACTGAGTCAATAGGTGCTTATTAATGTATACAAACTGGTTCCTAGTATGGTTCCCCACTTGACAGACGTATATAAAAGAACGGAATGTGCCGTTTCAGCTCAGAATTCATTTGGCTCCCAGACTGTTCACATCGGTGAATAATTATTTATTAATTAAATAATACAGAATGTCCTTCGGGATCTTGACCCTCTGTCCGCGTCGGTACCTTTGCATCAGGCAGTGTTTGGTGTAATTGCTACGGCGACAGAGACTTGATACCTGAAAGTGTTCTGATACTCTGTTCGTGGAGTGCTTGCCTCAAACATTGTTTGTGAGTCTATAGACTAATAAAGCGGTAGACGGAACTAAGTGAATATTTGACTGGGGTTAAAGCTTAGATATAGGATCAACCTAGCTATTTGATTGACTGTTGGTTTTGGTTAATTTAAGATAATTAGTGTTAATTATATCATTGGTCTTAAATCATTTATCTAATCATTTGTAACCAAATCAGTAGGCAAAGAAGCCCATAGAAAAATTGATATATCTCTCCGTCTAGCCGGTGCACGTTACACATTGTTATAATTAACTCAATAATTAACATACAGTTTTAAAAGTTGAACCATAAGATGGGGAATTTAATTCTAATAAAGAAAATTATAACTTTATATGCTTGATTTGCAGTATAAATTGCATATTTTAACAGAAACAATACATGCAGTACATAAATTGACCGACATACACCAAAAGGTGTATCCAGAATGAAAAGGGTAACTACACCAAAAAGTGCATCCAGAATGAAATGGGTTACATCATTAGAACTTAATTTAGCTTTAATATGGAGTTTGGACACTTAAAGTCCATCCAGGGTACCCAAACATATATATCGTATATATTCTTAACAGTTATTAGTTTTACAGTGGTCCTGGAGGGGAGCCATTAACTGAATTATCCTTTTTAACCTTTCATTCTTAATCCCGCGCCCAGACCAGGGTATATAAATTTTTGTTTTATACATTATAACTGGTCTTATAAATCACAGGGTACATATTTCAACACACATTTAGGGAGGGTATAAACGCTACAGGTACCTACTATGATAAGACTCCATACATCATCCTCATAACCATTTTCTCATAATCTCATACTCATACAATTGTAAATAAACTGTAAATAAAAATCTGTATAAATATATATGCAGCTAGCTGCACAAGTACAGGCTCTTGTAACAGTGGAGCATACGATATTGAATTATTCTGAGCCCATACTAAGGTGAGACTCTCTTATATTTATTACCAAAGAGTGTCTCACCTCTTAGTAGGTACCTCGATTTATGAGAGCGGATACTGGGCATAATCATATTAAACACTCAATTAACTTGAATGTAAGCAGATACGAGGGAAATCCTAGGTCTCATAGCAGGCACATAGTTACCCTGTGATGTACATTTTAATTAGGAACACTTTTACACTATTATTTTATACAAGCAATATAAGTACAATTAAAAAGACTTAATTTTTAATAACAATATATGATAATCATACATTTTAATATACTTGTAAATTTATTTTTAGGTACCTAGCCGACTTGCCTACATACGATTACTTTTGACTGCTGGACTGGTGTGCAAAAACGGATTGACCTACTTAACAGAACTTATACATCTGTACATTAACCAATGGCGCAGCGGGCATTGGTAAAATTAAATTTTAAGTTTTTGATACTATGTATATGCAGAAACGAAACTATATGTTTTTTAAGACAAACGAATGGTAAGGCATTCTTTATTAGGTCCCGTATACTACCGAGCAGGCTAACACCAGCAGGCTAGGAGATATATGAGAAATATTAAGCACTTCCACACGTGGTAAATGGTATAAATGCCACTCTAATTGTATGTAACACATTAACTATTTGTAAGTCACGCTCGGTCATATAGCAAGTACCGAGGTTAAACAAACCCACTCAGTCAGTCAGATGACATCACTGTTAAACTGCATAATTAAACAAGTGAGCAACATTGGCTTATTTCCGAAGTGGGTGGGGTAACGTGATTTGCAACATCAATAATGTCAAAGACTCGACCCAGACCGATTGAGTTGACCAAATTATCGGAGCCCTGGCGTTGCCCCCACTTTGAGTAAAAAATTACTTCTAAGTTGCTGTCTCCTAAACTAAATTAAATATCTGGTTGAAAAATCACACCCGACTCTGCAGTGAATAATCAAAGTTATGTCCAATAGCCCAGGGCAAAACATTGCATGAATTTTGGCAAATTTCTACCCCATTAAAGACTTAGCGAAATCTCTTAAAATTTGTGAATGTTTTTTTCCGATATTCGAATCTCCAGAATTCTAGATATTGGGATGAAATCGAACACAATTATTTTGTGTCAGTAATGTCATGTTTCATAACGTAAATGATTTAAACCATACATGGAAGATGTGTTTACACAAATACTGCAAATATTAGAATGAAAATGCAGCCTAGTACAGGCATATTACCACTACGCCACTGTCTCTGCGGTGTGAACTTTAGTAAGTGAAATATATTTGTTCTATATGATAATCAATTGAAACAACGAAAAGACACCCGAGCGTACCCAAAGATATTGGCGAAGATTAATGAATAGGTTAATATTGTCACACAATAACGTATTCTCAATTAATAGATATCTTAGATTACTTTGAGTAATTTAGCTATTTGTATGAGGCCTGATTTAACCTTTATCCAACTAAATTTGTCACGTTTGGATTTTACCATTATAATAGTTGTTCAAAGGAATGTTCCCAAAAAACTTAGCGACAGAATAGCAAACGGTGCAGATCATGATCTGGATGTGCAAACCGTTCATTATTTGCATGGGTTGCGAAGGCAGAATCACTGGCTGCCAGCGGAGTAAAGAGTAACATTCTTCAGTTCATGTTGAGGCAATCTGAGAAGCACTCAGTTGAATGATCATGATAACCTGTCTTGTATTTTAAACAATAAATTATTTCAAACAAGTTCTTACAATAGTATTACTGCGTCACTGAATAAACTGTACTTGCTGTATATTTAGGTTGTGAAAAATTGCAATGATGATGCTAAAAAGATGCAGCAGACGGAACAAATGTATGATATAGCAAAACAGATAGACTTCCCTGCTTCCAAGGTGAGTATGTTACCTAGTTAAACAGATATACTTTCCTGCTTCCAAAGTAAATATGTTACCTAGCTAAACAAATAGGCTTCCAAGGTTAGTGTGTCACATAGTCAAATTGATTGACTTTCCTGCTGAGATAGACTTGCCTGCTTCAAAGGTGGGTATGGTTATACATTACACACATTCGGTTTGATTCAGCGGTTTGATAATTCTAATTTGTTGAAGTACTTTGTTTCTGAATTCATTCTGTGTATCTCAATTACAGGAAATTGCAGAAATACCTTTGATCTCATCTTCACGCTATCTGGTAAAACAAGGGGAGGTAACAAGGATTGCAAATGATTCAGCCAGTCGTCTGCCCTTTGGTAAAGCTAAAGCAGGAAAACAGACATTACATATCTTCTTGTTTAATGACATCATGTTGATCACCAAGAAAAAGGGGTAAGTACATGAACTGTTGCCATGGTGACAGACTATTGAGGAGCAGGTACCCTTACTTCTTATGCCCTCACTATGGGCAAGGGAATATAGATCTGCTCCTGTCTGTACTTCCTGTTGATCAGTTATTTGAGAGTGCTTTGCTAAGGAATCTCAGTCAGAAGAAAAGATGGCCATGACATGTAGATGACCCACATAGATTTTGAGATAACTAGGTCAAAGGTCAAGGTGAAACATCGATCTCAGGATGTAACATATACTTATTACAGATTGTGTACATGCTTTCAAAATTAGGCATGCATTTCACATATATTTTAATTGCTACAAGGATAGTGTTACTAAATGTTATCATACTTTTAAGGCGAGCCCCTAGTAATTCGAAATTCTACCCTGCTTCGATGTTGGTCTATTTCTTGATTAAAAAAAACAGATGGCATTTGACTGTTTGCTACTGTAACACTGGTCAGTGCAGACAGGTTTAGAACCCCTGTAATGTGATTATGCCGAGGCAACCAGTGCAGATCATGATCAGCCTGTTCATCTGCGTGGTCTGTCTGTGTACTATCCAATCAGTGACTTTTCAGATAGCACCCCTTTGAAGAACTGTCGATACTTTTCAACCTTAAAGATGAATAAATCTGATAAAGAAACCTTGCACTTAAGTGTACTCTTAAATTTAACTACTATTTTTTTAGCGTTGGTAAAACACATGTGAATAAAGATAATATGTCAACTAATACAAGTGTTTAGCTTTTCAATGGATTAGAAGATGTGATTGTAGTAATATATAGTAAACTCAAAATTTAAATGGTCCCAACACTTAACTTAAACTACTAAGTGTTAAGCATTAGTAAAAACACATGTGAATGAAGACCATCTGTTAACTAATACAAGTGTTTAGCTTTAGAATGGATTGTATTTGATCAAAGATGTGATTGTATATAACAGATTATTTATATATTACAGTGAGCGTTACGTAGTTACCGATTATGGTCAGCGTAACACATTACATATAGACATAATAGACAATCCGAACAAGAATGCTAGAGTTCTTCCCCTTGGTGTACCAAGTGGCTGTGAACATCTTTTCCTACTTGTCATGCTGGAAAACCATGAGAAAAAACAGGTGGAATCAGTCTTTTCTTGCAATTCCATGTAAGTACTTTGTTATGTCTATTTTAAATGAATCAATTTATTGATTTGACTCATGTTTTGTATAGAAATTTGTATGGAAGGCCACATGGTAACTAACATGTCATCTTCAAGATGGTTATGCTCTTGTTGTTTTTTCTTAATGAGTTTCCTTCATTAAATAAAGAGATTATTATTATTCAGGTCTGATCACAACAGTATATAGGAAATTACAGCAGATTTGACTGTTTTGCTGGGAGCCATCAAAATGCTTTCGTAGATTTTATATAGAGTTTAACAAACTTTGAAATTACAGAAAAACTTCTTACATTAAAAGGAACTCGAGAAGGTGGGGTTTAGCAGTATTGTTTATACAAGCATCTGCTTACCACAAAATAAGTTACCTACCTAATGAAAATAGTCGTTGATGTTGTACTAAATTTATTTTACAATCTGCGGAATGGCAGTTTAATACTTTAATCAAGGTATACCAATGTTAAGCCCACTTGTTATTTTAGACCACTGATAGCCAGAAAATACAATGTACTTTGCTCTCTCTTTAGAAATGAAGCCAATAAGAGCTTGACTCGAGGGAATGTTGTCACTATGTATGTCACATTACAGTGTTTGCCACATTTATAACTGTATGTCACATTAACTTTCTGTATATTTGTAGGAGTGACAGAGAATGTTGGGTAGATGCAGTGACACCAGTTAAAGTTATTGATGACCAAAAAATCTATGAGGAATGGGGTATTACTGATTTTTCTGGGGGGGTTTTCTGTCACAACTTAAAATATCTGACCCTATTAAAACTTCCTTTGGAAAAGGGAGTAAATGCAGATGAAAGTTGATAAACCAAAATTTAAAGAACGAAAATCTGACAGAACTCAGTACTTCAAATTTAGTTTGTATGACTCGCTCTTAGCTTACCTGTATGGTGAACAAGCTTTATGCTGGCATTGATTGTGTAGTGGATATGACGTTCAGTCAGTAACCCAAGAGGATGCTGGTTTGATCCCGTAGTAAGGCCATTTGAGGTGTGACCTTGTTGAAAACACCAGATGTCACATGTGCTTCTATCAAAGGGGCTGTAAATGATTCTCTCTCTCTCTCTCTCTCTCTCTCTCTCTCTCTCTCTCTCTCTCTCTCTCTGATAAGAAGATTAGTTAATATGAGTTAAGAAAACGTTTTCACAATGAAGTTCAAGTAAATTTGTTAAGCAGTTCTATTTAATGAAACTAAATCGTCGTAGACACTCTACAGTTTTAAAGATGATAAGTTATTATCTTACTTATTATATTACCGACCGACCGACCGACATCTGCAAATCAATATATCCCTCTTCTTCGAATGGGGCGTAACAATTAAAAGTTGAATTGTGATTATTTCTCTTTAACTCGATAAACGGTGGCGAAAATCAGCGGTCATTAGTATGTAAACAAAATAATTTTCGAGTCACTTCAATGCAAACACGCCGGTATTTTCATTTGCATATTAAACAATTAACACATGAGCAGTGATTATGTGTCTTTTAATTCGTAAACAGTCCCGAAAAACAGCGCTAATATATCTCAAAACACGCCAATTTTCTAGTTACTTCTCTGCATAGACGCCGCTAATTGGTCCCGATGTTAAACAATGAAAAAAAGAATAATTAAAAACTAGGCATTAAGTTTGTCGAGGGTTCCGAAAAACAACTGTAAAAAGCCGATAATTAATCGGCAATCCTTCACAGTAGAAACACCGCATGATTTAATCACGTTAAATTGATTAGCGGGTGTTACGACCGCCTACCTTTGCAGTAATTATTGGAAAACCTCGCGATTTAATTGGTTGAGGAGATTTGTCTCGCCCAATATCATTTGACTGGCGACATTGATTGGTGAAGCGACATTGAAGTGCGTTTTGACTCCGCCTTCCGCCTGTCGGATGACAAATAGTTTATAGATTTAGTCGGGCGTGTAATTTATTCGATAGCGATTACGTCAGGGTCAAAAGCGTGCATAAAAAAAAAACGTGCGTCCCGAGGAATCATCGGTCGGCGTTTTCATGCGTTCTCTTTGAAATTCATCCGTCCAAATACGCTTAATTAAGCGTTTCCGAGAGTCCTGAATAACTATTTGATAGCAGACATTTTGTACAAAGTAAACTGAGTGATTATGCATGAAATACGAACTTTGTGTTTTCAGATTGTCCACAGGTACAATGTATAAAGAAGTATGGTGCTCAGAAGCCTGGTGAACTTACTCTAGAAGAATCCGATGTTGTCAACGTCTTTAAGAAACTTAAAGATGGTAAATTCATTGTTTTCTGTGGTGTAGACTTTATTATACATGCTTCACAGATCATAAGATTAATCATGTGCCTTTAGTGAGATTTTGGGTTGGAAACACCTATTGTTCCATTATTAACATACATGTTGTAAAAAACAGGGTCTCGGAATGAAGGTGTAGATTTAAGGCAAGATGATGTAGTGTTAATTTAATGTTGAATGTTGATCAAAAATTTGATTTTATATAAATTCTTTACATGTATGATGTCAGCTTTGCCAAAATGAACATTGCATTTAGGACTCCACTACATGTATATGGAAAATTTCGAAATATGCGCTTGTCCGTAGAAGTAATGCATCGTCAGGTGTGTATAGTTCATAAAAAATTTAACATCTAACTTCCTGTGTAGTTTTGTTTTGTCTTTGTATAAATGTTTGAATTTTTTTCCGGACAGGTATGTACGAAGGTGAGAGACTGCGGGACGGTGAAAGGGGCTGGTTCCCCAAAGATCACACGGTCGAGATCGTCAACTCTCACGTGCGGGCACGAAATCTCCGAATGAAATACAGATTAATGTCTGCAGCAGAAGACTATGGTAGATAGCAAAGAGTCTCAGCAGACGTGTAAATAGTGTAGCCAGTCGTCATGGTTTTATATGTTGCTATGTGAGGAAGTTGTCATACTAAATATCATCTCATCTGTCCATATTTATCTTTATATGTCAAACGCCTATCTGTAGCCAAAAATCGGGGCCTAGCTTTGGTTCATTTGCTTGAATTGTGATATTTTACTGATAAAATAAAATAGCATTGTTTTGTACAGCTTTTATCTCGTAATATAGGAATTGATGTCTGGTAGAGTGTTCAAGATTTGACATCCAGACAGAACTATAGTACACTCTCATTATTTCAAACTCTGTTAGGTCAAGTTCTTACTTATCTCAGAGTCATTCGTTTATATTGTAAAATAAATTGCAACTGTTGAACTCAAATTCACCTTAATTTGAACATTTTTAGCTGATTCCGTGAACCATATCTCTAACATAAAGTATGGACATGGAAATTTCACATGTGTTAGATTGCGTACAAGTGGTGTAGTAAATTTACAACGTCTTTCAAAAATGCTTTGACTCCGGTAGAATTTTACTTTTTCAATATGCAAATTTATAATAATAATAATAAATTCTTTATTTATCGAAGGTAACATGTAAAGATATATCAAAAGAACATTAACATACCTTAGTTAAAACATGGCCTTCTCTAAAAAATTACTAAATAATAAATTAACGTATGACACACATACTTAAACATTCATCCATAAACAAAAACAGTTGTATCACATTTAGACAATCATTCACTGAACACTTAAGGAAAATAGAAAAATAATGTGCTATAACTATAAAAAACGAAACAAGTAATGACCGCTTTGATTCCTCCATACAAATTTGACACACAGATTCAGAAAGAATAGATCTAATGTAAAGAGATGACATGAAGGAACTTATAAGCAGTAAAGGAAAATGGTTTTGAAAGTGCCAGTAGGCAGATAAAATCATGCCTCTTGAACAAAATTTGCAATTTATGTCAGATTTTTTATGTTTACTTGATGTAAAACAATTCAGTGATATTAGATACTCTTATTCCTGCCATGATGTGCTCTCCCACAGAAGTATACACTTCATACTTTCGTGGCTCTCTGTAGGTATTCTTTTTATGACTCTTGAAAATCGTAACCTGTTTGGCCTATAAAGTATATGTACATATCAGTTGGGTGTACCTATTGCACCGAGCAATGTTAACATGTTAATATCTTTGTCGTATATTTTGTTAAAAGAATATTTCTGCATAATATCAAACATGTCAGAAATTGTTTATGTTTCTTTGACTGTACATGTATAAGTTAACATAAATCACTGTACATTTTGCTCATTGGGGGTTCCTGCCGTAAATGGTGAAGACAATTTGTAAGTCATTTTTCAAAAACAGACTCTGTTTTGTGACGATGAAATTGATCGGAAGTAAGTTTTCTTTAAGCTTCCCTTCAACAGATGGGGTATAAACATTTAGTTTAAATTGCATCTTGTAATCAAGAAGTATTTCACTCTTAACTTAGACAGTGGTGTCACTTGTTTTACATAGACTTGTATAGGAAGAATTTTAAAAATCTTCAACACCTCCAGGCCTAGAACTTTGATATTTAGCATAAAGCATTGTCAAGTGGACCTTTACCAAGTGTGTTCAAATCATGCCCCTGGGGTCAAAATTGACTCTGCCTGGGGGTTACTTGTTCAACATGAGAATTGTAGAGGAAGTACTTTAAAAATTTTCTTCTGCAAAACCACAAAGCCTAGAGCTTAGATATTTTGTATGTAACATCGTCTAGTGTACCATTGTTCAAATATTACCCATTGTGTCAAAAGGGCAATGGTACCTAGTTGAGTGATATAGGGCCATCATGGCCCTTGTCTGTATATAGTCTGAACAGGCTTACATGTCTCATTGCGGTCTCCACTGTAACTTACATTTTATAGATACAGAAATGCACATAAATTCATTGTTAAAGACATATTAAGTGCAATTATCAAAGACAATGAACGTGCGTATGTGTGTGTTTGTATGTGTATGTATGTATATAAATGATTACAGTTTAGGCTTGACCAGAGCTTGAAATAGTTCTCTCATTCATCAGAGCATTTATAACCAGTTAAATGAGTAATATTGTTACCGTGGAGACAAAACATCCGAGAATATTCTCTTTTTTTGTGCTGGGGTGGAAGTGGGGGTTATAAAGTGTAGATGAACTTTGTTTCTAATGTAGAATTTTCTTAAATGTAAATGAGAAGCTGTATTGAATAAGGCCTTGAGAAATGCAAGCTGTGTTTGATTAAAATCTGAGATATGTGTTTTCACTAAGACACAAATTATGTAATGATATTGCTTGTATATTAAAGTATACAGAAAATTCTTCCATGTTGATAGTGCTGTGACTGTTTGTGATTGTTATATATTAATTGTGTACATATATATTACACCAACAGAAATAACTTATGTCTTGTGCCAAGAGAAAGATATATATGTTTTCTGTTTGTTGTTGTTTTTGTTGGGGTTTTTTGTTTTGGCATATAAGCTCATACATTCTATGTTTAAGGTGACTGTAACTACTTTAGGTATGACTGTTACAACAGTAGATATTTACTTAAAAATAACTGTTACATTTGTTTGCCCAGAAAATAGGTTTGCATTGGATTTGTCGCTGGTTTAACTTGGGTTTAAAAAAAAAAAATTCTGAAAAATTTTAATTACCGGAGTAATGGGTGTCAACTAGTGGGTAGAAAACATACGTTGAAAAGGATTGTCCTGATCTATTGCTGTAGAATGACTGGCAATGTACTTTTAAAGCTTGCTTTACATGTGTTTGAAGGAAGTCTAATGGAAACATCTGATCAATAAATATTAAATCGGAAAAATATTGACGTCACTAGAGAAACTGCAGGAAATGATGTCATAAGCTTACACATGATGTCATCGGAGGAAACTGGTTTCTGGAAAGGACTACAATAGACATTTTTATTTACATAGTAGAGAACAGATGTTTAAACTTTATAACTTCAACATTTCTGGGCATGTGATGTGTTTACATTTTACGTTGATACATTCATTGTTTAATTTGTGATTGTTTTCATGGGACCGTCATCAGCTTTTGTTGAAGATATTGTGTATTTTTGAAGATTTTAAATGAATAACATTCCATATTTTCAGCATTATGTAAATTTTAATACATTTTGAAGACAGAAAACTTTACAAATTGTATATCAAAATGTTTGACATGGTTTATAAAAAAGGGATCATGATCTGCAATGTTGTTTGGTCAATAATCGTACAGTGGAAACTTCTTTGTACAGATAGCGGTATTGTCCAAATTAATATGTATGTGTTTAGAAGTTTAGCATAGTTAAAGGTTATAATTTTACCAAAATTTGGAATGAAGTTTTTAAGATGTTGGCCTAAAATGCGTCTTTTTTTTTCATCTGAACGCGAACTGGAGATATGCCTACTGCTTAATACAGTCAAGAAGTTGGGAGGGGAACAAGTATGTATGTAAATGGTTTATACTTGCAGAACATATTTTGCATTCCATATATTTCTCCAGTTGTATAATATCAAATCTATAATTTTTTATCTGACAACTGTTAAAGTATATTTTCTTTTTATAAGCATGACATTGAGCTAATTTTATGAGAGAAAATGGTAACTGATAAGTCCTGTATCTGTCCAACTTGAAAATCACCGAATGTTAATCCATTATTTGTAAAAAATATAGGCTTTAAATAGTATTTGTTATTACCAGGTATTTCTCTGCCAAATATAGTTTTTCTTTATTTCTTTTCTTTAGTATGTATCGGTGCAATATAATTTCATATTACATACACTTTGCTGGACAGCATATTACGTTAAGACATCTTAATTTGATGTAATTTGTTTGTTTTACGTTTCGGATAAAGTTACTTTAATTAGGTATAGCAAAACTTTTTGTGTTTGTTTCTGTGTAAATATTTTTGTTTTTTTCCAGTTTAATTTAACTATCATTTTTCGTTATCTTAAAGCTAGTCCAGAAGAATTTTTTTTAGTTATGCTATGTTTGTTAATTTAAGATAAAAATTAAGTTTCCGGTTAATATGTTTTCTTGTTGATATAAGTTTTGTGTTAAGGGTAATGACAGCTTTCTTAAGTTTGTTATATACTGGTTTTATCCGTTGCATATACAGTTAAACATGTGTGTAGCAGTCCGCTGGAGTAAGCACCCATTTGCTTTAAAACAGCCACCTTTGGTGTATATCAACCAACCTAATGACCTAGATGGCGGCTTAATACAGTCAAACCTGTGAACAAAGACCACTGTTGGGAAACTTTAAATGTGGTCTTTGTCTGCAGGTGGTCTTTATTCACAGGTTCGTCTACCAAAGCAAGCAGAAAACACATGTGTATGTTAGCTAACCTCTAGTATATTCATTTTACTAAAATCATATATTGTTCTACTAACATCTCTTTCATATGTACTATATAATAGTGCAGAAAAAAATGATTGCACCAAAAATTAGTTAACATCAACTTGGAATGTGATATACATGTACTAGTAAATGAGACACAGTCTGTAAAAAGGGACCCAAATTATGAAATTTACTGTATTGTTTCATCTTTTAGTAGATTAATTATTTTTTACCACTTGAACAGTTAGTTAAAATAAATATATTTTCAGTCAGAATTGGATTGCAGTCTAGCTTAGCTTTAACAAGAGGTACATTAAAACACCATTTTTGCTAGAGCTTATTTTGTACTTCAAACAAAGATGCTTTCTCAAAAAGTGTAAATACCGTTAGAATGGTGAACACATCTATTGGCTGTATGTAGTCGTTTTTCTTATTTTCTTATTTCCTGTGCCTGCAAATGTACTCTTGTTATATATGTAATTGTACATAAAGCAAACATATGAACAGATTCTAATATCTTCCACGAGGATAAAACCCAGTATATTTATACATTATAACTGATTTTATACTCAACAGTAATAAAAAGAATGAAATTCTGAAAGTTTGTTGTTATTTTACTTTTTAGTACTAATGGTGTAAAATGTAATTTCAACATGATTTCAAGGGTTCTTTACCGATTGTTGTAGGAGTTTTAAGCTCGCTTCAACCATATTTTTTGTCATTTTAAAAAGACGGGCGGTTTACCTAACCATCTTTCCTGGGAAGAACCAGTACTAGAATTCTATCCACCATAAGAAACTGCCGACTTTCACACATGAAGAGACATGGTCGGTAGCAGGGCTCAAACCCATGACCCACGATAAAGAAAGGTTACTGTGATTTTAAGTCAGCGAATGTAAGGAAATGTGAAATGTTCCATCAATTTTATAAATAGACAGGTAACGAGATCTTTCTCTGCACATTCTAAAAATGCTTTTTCCATACTACATGTATATCTAAATTGTTAATTTTCCATTTGCAAAACAAGCTTACTTATATCATGCTTGTAAGTCGGTTAGGTGTGTTTTTACCATGGTGGTTTGTCTGTCGTCATGGGTTGATTGGTCTTACTGAGCAGATAAGCCCTACTGTTTTTGGGGGTCAGTGGGTCAAGGTCACAGTAAGTTATGTTAGCTTTTCCATGATAACATTGCAAAAGATTTTCAAAAAACTTACTCAGAACAGTCCAGTTAGACCAGGAGAGCGATACTGGCCCTTTTTAGCATCTTGTTTTAAAGTGACTTCTTGTCTCAGAACTTGATTTAACATCGTTTCCTTTGTTATGTTTATATGAGTTTAAGTTGTGATAGTACATTTGCAGAGGCAGATCATGATCGGGGGTGGGGGTCCAAACAAAGAGCTGTTAAGCTATTGTGTTATTATAGGTCTTTGGTCCAAACTTCATGTCGAGGGCTCAACGCGAAACTAGCCTATCTAACATTTTTTTCAAAAGTACTTTTTTTCTATATTCTGAAATATCAAGTCAGTACCCACATACTGTGTGAAAATCTTCCTTGTACTGAAGTTAATAAAAGGGAAAAAAACTAATTTGTCCTTATATTCTATCTGACACATGCCAACTTTTGTTAATGCGAAACTAGTCTATGTGCACTGTTGCACATAGACTAGTTTCGCATTAAAAATTGAGTCAAACAGATGCTAATATAGTCTATATGAAAAATAAAACTATTCAATTTTGTGAATATACTTCAATGTTATGCTTAAACTAAGGGAAAGGTACATCATTAATAATAAACTGCTTAAATATATTCAGAAAAGAACTTGTAATCCAAGGTTCATTTCATATAGGATAGATTCGATATGTCTCCTTTAATTTACATCTAATTATTCTTTCTATCGTTTGTATCGTCACTATAACATCAATTAAGTATTATGTGTATTATGGAATCTGAGAATTTTGAGAAGGCTAGAACTGACCCTTCTTTCTTTGAGCAATTTTACCATGTAGCACTGTACATGCATGCAGCAAACAGAATGCCCAATTATATCTTTTGCATGCAAATTAAATTTTTTCATGTTAATTTTGTCATCTAAGCCAGCACTAGACTAAGCTCTGGTTGGAATACTGGTATATATACCAGTGTATACCTCAATTTCCAAATGATTTTGTAGTGGATAAATATTTTGTCTATATTTCCTTAGAAACTTTTGTCCGAGTGTTATTAGAACTCTAGAAGTAGCACTAAAAGAGTACATCATACAATAAAAAAATATTAATACAAAATATAGATGTAAGATGGGTCAGACAGATATAAACTCAAAAAGTAAAAGTTTGGAAGGGAAAAGGCAAGGAGGGTCAGATAGTTCTACACACATACAGTAAGTGATACGGCAAGGGAGGAGGCAATATGGGTCAGAAAGATTGGTTGGGAAAAATGAGGTGAGATGACCCAGTAAGTGGAGATAAGATTGATCAGAAAGTTAGACATTTGGTAATATGGGCAGGGAGAAAAATGACAGCTGTAGGGGTGAGGAAGAACATATGAAAAACATGTCAGATGGATGCACGCAAGCAGTAACTGATGGGACCGGAAAGGAAAATGTCATAAACATACACATAGACCACCTCTATGGTTGAGTTGCTAACTTGAAATCACTGTGACCTCTCACCGAAACAGGATCATCGGGGTACAAGCCCAGCTATGAATCATTTCTCTTTAAGTGAGACAGGTGGTAGTCTCTTACAGAGGATGGTTGTCTAGTACTAGTCCTTCCCAGGGCCTTAGGTAATGTAAACTGTCTGCCTGCAAATAGCTGAAATACTGGTGAAAACTGGCGTTAAACCCAAAACAAACAAAACTCATAAAATTATATGAATAGTAGGAAAATAAATTCTGCAATTATACTAGTCATTTCTCGTAATAATGAACTGTGCACAACGAAAGTGACTTTCTAATATGATCATTTTGATACTGACTCGGATAGGAATATAGTGTCCATCTGCAGTATTAAACACTATTTATCAGTACACATCCATCAGGCTTAATCCATCATTGTAAAATGCACGGCTGTGTTTCCTATATAAACATAATTGTAGGGAAAAGGTTGTAATTTTACGATAAAATACAGCGTGTGTCTCCAAAGACGACATTCTGCAAAATGATGTAATGACATGACGTAACTATGTAAACAAGAGCGTCCAATCACATTTGACGTTTTAAAGTTTCAATGATGTACTGTTATGAGTTGAATATAACTCGGGATAGTTTTCAAAGAAAATGAAGTGTTAGAATTGAAATCATAAATATGTACCAATATTTTATTGTTGAATAAAATACAGTCAGTCGTTCGAATGCGAAAAATTGAATCACTTGTGCTACACACTCGTGATTTAATTACTGCGCATCCGAACTCCTGAGTGTATTTTATTCAACAACATAATACTGGGACACATTTTATTATTTCTTACACTGATTATTTACTTATTATGTACTTTCATATCATGATTTAATATGTAACATTCAGTTAAATTTCATTTCATTAATAAACATGTTACAAGTGTTGGCCGTTGTTGTATACTTTAACTGAACGAAAATGCCTGAAAGTAAAGTTGTAAATACTAAGATAGATTAAAGAAGTGAAAAGAAGTGCACCATACAATTGTTTGAAACAATTCATTGGGTACAGACTTGTTGCTGTGAATTTTTCCGAATTAAACCATTAAGTGTAAAAGGCACTGCAAATAGGTTTAACTGGGTAGTTACATAACATTACTTTTACTTTCTTTGCTTTCTAGATACCATGATGTAATTATTATTTAACATCAACTAGTACATTGGTTTATGTGTGAAATTTAGACACATAGCAATAACATAAAAGGATGTCATGTCAACAACCTTCAATTATTGCCATTACATGTTGCCTTGTAGTTTGAAGGGTCAAACTTTTTGAAAAATTTTGCTTGTCTGAATCTCATTAGCTTTATTTTTTGTCATTAACTGGTGCTGTATTTCACAATATTATAAACAATTTTAGCTTGAATTTATATAATGACCATAAAACAAAGAAAATGACTCAAAATAAATGCAAAAATCAAAGTTTGACAGTCATATAGAATAGTTTCACATTAAATCAGACAACTTTAGTGGAAATTTTAGCGCGAAACTATGCTATTTGCAGTTTTTCATATTAAATAGATCAATTACATACTCCTTTAGGTCTGCAAGTTGTTAAAACTGACGCCAATGCATTCATAAATGATGGTTTGAAAATCATACAGAATAGTTTCGCGTTAAGCCAAAATGTAATTTTTATCAGAATTCAGTGTGAAAGTATTCTATGTGACTTTTTTTGCAAAAACTTCTTTTCAATTGAACTGATTGTAAAAATCAAAGTGATCATGTTTCAGTATCACAAAAACACACATCATATCTTAATCATACTTGTACAAACAATATGTTTATTGTTTTGGAATGTTTTTTCCTTCTCCTGAACATTTTTAAAATATGCACTTGGGCTAGTTTCGCGTTGAGCCCTCGATGTGATTGTGACCATTACAAAACTTTAGCAATGTATCGTGGACAATATACTTGCGATTATTTGTAGTACACAAGTCTATCATAACAAAGATTTTGATATGTTGAATGTCGACACTGAATGAAGTTCTGGGACCCTTAGTTCTGCCACATTTATATTTAATTACCAAAATGTATTGAAATGCGTACTGTATTCTACAATGCCGGTAGTTTAAAGTAAGTCAGTACGATAAAAATTAATTCAGATCGGCATATATACATTTATGCACTGTTGACAATTGGTCTCCTACGAGGCACGGCGTCTTCCCAGGAACAATGCTTCTATAAATGAACAAGGTCCATATTCCACAATGAGTATCGAGAGCGATTAATCCTAGTTGTAAGAACTTGTTTCGCAATCGATAGGTATAAAAAAGGTAAATGACCAAAATACTGTTGGAACCAACGGCGATGCTGTGCAACGGCTGTAAATCACCATTAATTATGAAAAGTGGCCTTATGGGTCGTAAGATGAAAAAGTGATCTGCTTTCGGAGTACAAAGTCATTTTCGTGTGGACTGACAGTACCAATTTACATATCTTACGAGAGACAAAAGTCAGCCTGCTATAGTTTTTTCATTTTACTTCAGTTGATTCGAGCTAAGCCATATAGAACATGATAAATGCATCAATAATTTATCACCAACATATACATGTATAAGAGATCTTGTAAAAATTAAATCATCAACTTATTCTTTCAGCTATGAGGACACCATTCAGGTACCTTCGGTGCGAACTGTTGCATATGGCCAGAAGTCGTTCAGGTTTGAAGCAGCGTCTCCCAAATGACATAAGGACGACAGTCGAGTTCAAGGATTTTCGAAGGCTGATCCGCACCTGTCCGGCCCAGAGTGTAGCTGTGCCATATGCCGCTTTTCGAAAGACTAGTTCTTGTTAGGCTAGTGTGGCTTTTTTCCCTGTTTCAAGTGTGCTCCGGCCTATTTGCATAATTATAACCCTCCTTATTTTATTCCATGTATTGTATTGTGAGGAAATTGCTGATTAGTTCCCCCCAAATCTGATTTAGGATGATAAATGTTCTTAAATTTTTCTTATCGGTCACACTTTTGTGTTTCTTTTGAATCTCAGTGTTTTATATGTACTATTTATGGCAGCTTTTAGGCCTAGGTCTAGATCAGCATATTTTTCACAGCTTGTAAATGCTTTTTTTTTCTTTTCGGTGCTTTCTTTTATGTTTGCTCTGATTATTGCTATGCTTGCTTTGTAATTTTGTAGCTATAAAATGCTTATATATTTAAACAGATGCAATTTGTAATGTAACCTTAACTCGTGAATTTTATTTTTAATGGCACATTATATGCCTCTAAAGACATCCTTAATATTGATTTTTGCTGCACCACTGATACATCTTTTATTTTTCTTTAAAAATCTTTATCTATTTATCTTGATCAAAGTTTTTTTTCTTCCTCTTATTACTCATTATTTTTGTTTTAGTCCCCAGAATCTTCTAAGATAGTGAAAGTCTCTTAAAAAGCCTATTTAATATAGTGACATACATTTTTTTTCTCAACATACTTGTACCAGTGATTTCGTTTCATATGCATGACTGATGTGTAATTTTCTTAGTGACAGTATTCCTTAAGATCCTCTTGGTTTTATACAGTAGGCTATACATGTGTAAGCTAACTAGATACAGACTTTATCTTAATTTGTATGCGTAAATTTATACTCTATTATTATCTACTCACTTTAAACTAGGAACTATATATTAACTTTGCATAATATATGCGATATCCGTGCTATTTCATAATTATGTGCTATTTCCTTTTTTTACAGCTACTTTTTACTATGTTATTTCTTATACTATTGTTTGTCGGAAAATAGCTCAAGTAGCTAATGTTGATCTGTTATAATGTATCCGACGTTAAATAAATATTCTTGTATCTTGTATAATGTTTGTCTATAAAGTTCGCTTGAACTTAAAACTCTCCTCCACAAAAACTTCCCCGCAAAAAGAGTTCCATGTTGACCTGACAAACTTCACGTAGCTTAAAGGTTTTAAAGGTAGCGCGGTAAGTCAATTTCTTAATCGCCCAAAAGATGGTAAGACGCAGATTGCTATGTAGAAGCCACTTAAGCTTACGTACTTTTTCACATTCAAACGATGTTATCATTGAAACAAAACGTACATTGTACGCGTCATTTATAGGGTAAAACAAAACAAGACTTTCTTCCAATGAAGATGGACAATAATTTTCTTTTGTGGGAAAATCCACAAAACAAATTTTGTTAATCACAGAATATCTTTTACATTTTTTGTATACGGGTATTTTAAATGTCCCCTCGTTCATTCTTCCTGGATGATATCATTTGTAATACTACATTCTCTGACGAGTGCTCCTTTCGCTTTTGCGTGAGTTCTTTTAATCCACACAGTACTTCACATTTTTTTTGTATATGGGTATTTTAAATGTCCCCTCGTTCATTCTTCCTGGATGATATCATTTGTAATACTACATTCTCTGACGAGTGCTCCTTTCGCTTTTGCGTGAGTTCTTTTAATCCACACAGTACTTCTCTTTGTTTCTTCTACATTTTTTTACCTTTCTCCCTTCCCCCCTCCCCCCCCCCTCCTCCCCCCCCCCCCCCCCCCCCCCCCTTTTTTTTTATTTTGTCTTCTATGCTGTCATTTCCAACACACATAGATTGCTTTGTTTCCCAAATGACACTGAATGAAATCAAATCATTGATCAAATCTGTAACAGTATATTCTTCTCTCTGATAGGCTAGTATCAGAATCAAGGTTTTAAAAGAAACCGTTTGGATTGCATTTCCAGGAGGCTTCGGATTAGACAGTATGTCATATAAGTTCAGGTGTAAAATAGGATGATCCATTGCTTCCGCCTCATTACACAACGCAATATCGTGCATAATATTCAGCAAGCATACATGGGTTCCGATTCTAGGAGTTTTGCAGGATTTTATATGGCTAATAACTGCCATCTTTGTCTCGTAGTGCCCAATGTGTGGAAAACTGTAAATTGACTCTTTTGTACTAAACTCTAGTACTGCAAATAAGAATTTCAAAACACAATAGGCTGATCTATGCTCCTCTGATGTCCCATGAAAAATGTTTAACTCTGTTTGACATGTTGAAATTCTCCAAGAGCTGTGATTAAATCTTTTCGGAAAAAGAAAATATTTAGCATTGTTGTGAAGAGCTGGTGTTTTGGGAATTTTCAATCTCTTAGTACGAAGCAAGAGTTTAATTACATAATAGATTACTTTTAGTTGTTCATCAGATTTTGTTTGATATTTCAAGCCAGTTATTTGATTGTCACGTTGATACATGCTATTTTTTGGCAACAAAAGATAGAGCTTAGTGTCACAGTGTCTGTTAAGTTGATGTATTATTTGAAAGTTCCTCATTTTTGCCAAGTCTAATTCTATGACAGGATGAAAGTCAACAGCCACGTTAATTTCTGAAACTGTATCATTTTTCCAGTGAAAATAGTAAGCATTACGACTAGTTGTGTCGTTTACTGTTCTAATAAGAGGTTGCTGTATCCCATATTTTAAGTCGTTTAGTGAGTATGAAATGTCTATTGATTTGTCTTTACTTGTCCACATAAATTTGAATATGTCTAGATAGTTTATGCATTTTAATGTACCTGATTTCATACATACAGAACAAAACTGACAACCACATGAATCAGCCATAAACATTTGCGGGTAACCTCTGAGTGCACAAAAGTTTCGCTCACACCTCTTAGTAATACATTTATGAACTAATTTTAAAAAAATGCCCTTCACTTCGGGGACTAAATTAACATATCCATCGCTTACGAGGTGTTTATCTCCTACTTTATATTTAACGTCCATCTGTCCATCCGGGATGTACTGGAACGAGAAGTCCCCACAACTTGGCCATGACTTTATTACAGCAAGATAGTCATATTCTAGGTCACTATGATCCAATCGCCAGACTCGTGTTCTTTCTGCCATGCTTCCACACCGTAATAGACTTTCAATCTTAAATATACAACACAAAAATAGAATCAATTACACAGCAAAATTAATATTTTTTTTATAGAAGTCAGGCGACAGTGCAACAAACATAATTGTAGCTATTTTCCAACTTAGATCAACGATGCATTATTTCGAGAATAGAATCTACCATTAACGCCCGTTTCAACAATATTTCGGTCATTTTTACAGGTGGGCAGTTTTTATCAAACCATGCAGTACCTGTACTAGACCCATGTCCTCTGTAAGAAACTGACATTGTAACCGTTTATCACAGAACTGTCAAGGCATTCATAGATACATGTATGTTTATGGAACCACATTTTTATCCGGATATTTTAACACTATCGCTTCGTTTATTTACCTTTTCAGACTCGTATATGTTACCATAAATCATGGAGAAAATATTTTGACGATAAGGGTGTCGTTAAACTGTTTCCAAATAATTTACCACGGGAAGATAAAAAGTCAGTTTTGACCTTTCGAAAAATAATAGATTTAATCTTTGAGCAATCATTCTTAACATAATATATCCTGGATCATAGTTTCACTCGAAAACTATTTTTTATCTGAAAACAATTTGAACTTTTATTTTGCCTGAAATTTATGATATGCACATGAAACCATACATGTTGCAGACTTATAAAAGTCTGTTGAGATTGAGAGGTCTTTTTTCCAACGATGGGCGGTCGAAACCACCCCCGGTTTTAACCGGTTAAAACCGCCCCGGTCAATACTCCAAAAGTGGTCAATTGGTGGAAAATTGAATGTTTTCTGATAACTTTTAGTTATTTTAATGCAAAAAATGAACTTATACTTCATTCCAATGATAAAGATGACAGTTAGCTTAATCCACTGGTCAATACCTCCAAAATGACCATTCAATGTAAAGTTAATATTGGCTGTTAGGTCTATTGTGGCCAATACTAGTCGATTGGTCATTGTTGGTGGTCAATTGAATATATTTTTCAAGTGCCTACTCCTATTGACCGGTCGATTGCCAACATTGCTTTTTTCTCTTAAATATATCTCTATTTAAAATTTGTCTCAATCAAAGCTCATCTCAACAGAGTCAAGTGAAGGAGAACTGGTGAAGATGTTGTAAAATGTCCAGAAAAGTCCAGGTAATGACTCTAACGACTGATGCTAGTCTAATGAAACCATTTCACATGTACACCGAAACCTAACCGAATCCGGTTAAGACCAAATTATATTCGTCTTTGATTCGGCTTGTCATGTACACCGGATTTTAACGCAAATCTACGGTTGAAGATTAGTATTATTTCAATGCAGGTCAGCATAACATAATGATTATATATTTGCCCTGATGAGCAGGAAAGCGAAACCGGTTAAATAATAATTTAATTATCACATGGACCACGTGGACTGTGTTTTTATCTTTTAATGTTTAAAAGTTGTTAATTCATTTATTCCACACTATCTAGTATTTGGCTTTCAACAGTTCCTTTTAACACATGGTCTTTGTAATCTTCTGAAGCCTTGTCCCATGTAAATCGTCTTTATTAAACAACAATTTCTATTTTGTCATAAGACAATTCCAAGTTGCAGGCTGGATTTTTTTGTGTGACCGAATCTTTAAATATTTGCGCATATTTTTGCTTCGGTTTCGGTGTATGTTTGAAATGGCCCCAATTAAGACTGAAAACGAAGAGAGTTAAATGCTGTACATAAAGAACAAAATGGCGAACCTACCTTTATATTCGGGTATTTTGTTTGAAATTCATCCACAAATCGGTTCATCAAAATATCGACTGCCTTTGTAATATCCTGAATTTCTTCGTTTTCAAAATTAACACAAATGTTGTCTTTTACTTCATTACAGAAATACTCCATGTTTAGTTTTGAAAGATGTCTGCATAAGTTTGCAGTAAGACTGATATAGTGCAGATCGATCTCAAGCAATATTATATAACGGCTAACCACTTCACTGTAGATAAACAAACATGTGGGTAGTACAAAAATGTATATTAAAGAACACTTTAACGAGCAACTTTTGGGTTAAACTAGATTTTAACGCTATTTACCAAAGCATACGAAAGTATTTATACTCAGCTTTATATAGATTTCAATTACACGTACTGCTTGCCCATTAAAAACACGATCACGTGACAGCAAGTTATCGCTACATTGAAGTTTGTCGTAGTAATAACTTGTTTATTTTAAGCGGTAGAATGGGTAGTGGATTTAACAGGTAACTATACTTTCAAGCAAATGTCCGTGATTGATTATGCAATCGCCAATGCAAATTGTTTTCAATACATCGTAGATTTTGATATTGTTGAAACGGATCACTTACTCTCGGACGGTCATAGTATATTACATTTTTCTCGAACCAAGTACTGTAAAAATGGTACAGAATGACAACATAAAACCAGTCTGGCGTAAAGATAAGTCGTCTGCTTTTTATACCCTACTTAAATGAAATCTGCATGCAATTGCAAACTTTCCCTCCTTCGCAAAATACAATTGAGTATGTAACGAATGTAATACATAACATGTATAAAAATATAAAGTAATGTGTTTCCTACAACGGGTCAGGTTCCGCATATTTTCCATGTGAAACAGGTCTGAGACAAGGTAAAAATCTGTCCCCGATCTTCTTTGCAATGTTTTTAAATGATATGCAATCACATATTGAGTTTGACTGGGATATGGGTGTTGAGCTTACAGACACATTGTACGAACAATTTTGACTTAAACTATTACTGTTGCTCTATGCCGATGACACGGTTATTGCATCAGACTCCCTAACAGATTTTCAATGCTGTCTCAATTCTTTTAATGAATAATTTAATCTTTGGAACCTAAAGGTTAATATGATAAGACAAAAATAGTTGTTTTTCGGGCTAGAAATATTCAAAATTTTGACTTTATGTTATGATTTGTCGTTGAAAATCTTTGACAACACTGTTTTACCTATTCTCACATATAGTTCTGAAATTTTTGGTTTTGAAAGCTTATTCTTGTTCGAATCTATTCACAACGACTTTTTACGAAAATTGATAAACGCTAGAAAAAGCACACCGCTGTACATGCTGCACGGTGAAACAGGAATATTTCCAATTTCAGGGGTCATAAAAATGACTGCGAATGGTCGCAGTTTGGTCACGTATTATTAACGCAGACACAAACAATTTATCAAACCAAATTTACAGATTTATGCTAAATCAAGAAAATGCAAACTTTAAATGGTTAAGTAAAGTTAAAGAAATTTTAGATTATACTGGTTGTTCAGATATTGGGTTAAATCAGCATGTAAATAGCGTACCCATCAATATACATAAGGTTATTAAACAAATCTTATTCCGACAAGCTAACCATAAAATTTCGATTGAAGCCAGTACGTGGGACGGAATTAACTGACCTTTATGATAGGAAATGTCGCCTATGTCATGGATAAAGAGATTGGTAAATACGAGTTAATAAAAGTAAATTTGTTAAGGAGTTCTATGTAACGAAACTAAATCATCTTAGCCACTTTACAGTTTTAATGATTATAGGTATTTGATAGCAGACATTTTGTACTAAGCAAAACTGAGTGATTATACAAGAAATACGAACTTTGTGTTTACAGATTGTCCACAGGTACAATGTATAAAGAGCCTGATGAACTTACTCTAGAAGAATCCAATGTTGTCAACGTTTTTAAGAAACTTGAAGATGGTAAATTCATTGTTTTCTGTGGTGTAGATTTTATTATATATGCTTCACAGATCATAAGAATAGTGATGTACCTTTAGTGAGATGGGGGCAGGAGGGGGGCCTTATGTTCCATTATGAACATACAAAAACAGGGTCTCAGAATGAAGGTGTAGATTTAAGGCAAGATGATGTAGTGTTAATTTAATGTTGAATGTTGATCAAAAATTGATTTTATGTAAATTTTTTACATGTATACTATCAGCTTTGCCAAAATGAACAGTGCATTTAGGACTCCACTAAATATATGGACCATTTCAAAGTCTGCGCTTGTCCATAGAAGTAATGTATTGTCAGGTGTGTATAGTTCATAAAAGATTTTAACATCTGACTTCCTGTGTAGTTTTGTTCTGTCTTTGCATTAATGTTTGATCTTTTTTCCGGACAGGTATGTACGAAGGTGAGAGACTGCGGGACGGTGAAAGGGGCTGGTTCCCCAAGGATCACACGGTCGAGATCGTTAATTCTCACGTGCGGGCACGAAATCTCCGAATGAAATACAGATTAATGTCTGCAGCAGAAGACTATGGTAGATAGCAAAGAGTCTCAGCAGACGTGTAAATAGTGTAGACAGTCATCATGGTGTTATAAGTTGTTATGTGAGGAAGTTGTCGTACTATATATCATTTCATCTGTCCGCATTTATCATAATATGTCAAACGCCTATCTGTAGCCAAAAATCGGGGCCTAGCTTTGGTTCATTTGCTTGAATTGTGATATTTTACTGATAAAATAAAAGAGCATTGTTTTGTACCGCTTTTATCTCGTAATATAGGGATTCATGTCTGGTAGAGTGTTCAAGATTTGACATCCAGACAGAACTATTGTACACTTTCATTATTTCAAACTCTGTTAGGTCAAGTTCCTACTTATCTCAGAGTCATTCGTTTATATTGTAAAATAAATTGCAACTGTTGAACTCAAATTAAGGTGAATTTGAACATTTTTAGCTGATTCCGTGAACCATATCTCTAACATAGGTATGGACATAGAGATTTCACATGTGTTAGATTGCGTACAAGTGGTGTAGTAAAGTTACAACATCTTTCAAAAATGCTTTGACTCTGGTAGATTTTTACTTTTTCAATATACAAATTTGATACACAGATTCAAAAAGAATAGATTTAATGTAAAGAAATGACATGTAGAAACGTATAAGCAGTATAGGAAAATGGTTTTGAAAGTGCCAGTAGGCAGATAAAATCATGCCTCTTGAACAAAACTTGCAATTTATGTCAGATTGTTTGTGCTTACTTGATGTAAAACAATTCAGTGATGTTAAATACTCTTATTCCTGCCATGTTCTCTCCCACAGAAGTATACACTTCATACTTTAGTGGATCTCCTTCCGTATTCTTTTTATAACTCTTGAAAATCGTAACCTGTTTGGCCTATAAAGTATATGTACATATCAGTTGGGTGTACCTTTCGCACCATGTTAATATCTTTGTCATATATTTTGTTAAAAGAATATTTCTGCATAATATCAAACATGACAGAATTTGTTTATGTTGCTTTGACTGTACATGTATAAGTTAACATAAATCACTGTACATTTTGCTCATTGGAGGTTCCTGCAGTAAATGGTGAAGACAATTTGTAAGTCATTTTGCAAAAACAGACTCTGTTTTGTAAAGATGAAATTGATCGGAAGTAAGTTTTCTTTAAGCTTCCCTTCAACATTTAGTTTGAATTGCATCTTGTAATCAAGAAGTACTTCACTCTTAACTTAGACAGTGGTGTCACTTGTTTTACATAGACTTGTATAGGAAGAATTTTTAAAATCTTCAACACCTCCAGGCCTAGAACTTTGATATTTATCATAAAGCATTGTCAAGTGGACCTTTACCAAGTGTGTTCAAATCATGCCCCTGGGGTCAAAATTGACTCTGCCTGGGGGTTACTTGTTCAACATGAGACTTGTAGAGGAAGTACTTTAAAAATTTTCTTCTGCAAAACCACAAAGCCTAGAGCTTAGATATTTTGTATGTAACATTGTCAAGTGTACCATTGATAAAATCATACCCATTGTGTCAAAAGGGCAATGGTACCTAGGGGAGTGATATAGGGCCATCATGGCCCTTGTCTGTATATAGTCTGAACAGGCTTACATGTCTCATTGCGGTCTCCACTGTAACTTACATTTTATAGATACAGAAATGCACAACTTCATTGTTAAAGACATATTAAGTGCAATTATCAAAGACAAAGAACGTGCGTATGTGTATGTGTATGTGTGTATGTGTATGTATGTATATAAATTATTACAGTGAAGGCTTTACCAGAGCTTGAAATAGTTCTCTCTTTCACCAGAGCATTTATAACCAGTTCAATGAGTAATATTAATACCGTGGAGACAAAAATTCAGAGAATATTATCTTTTTTTTTTGTGCTGGGGTGGAAGTGGGGGTTATAAAGTGTAGATGAACTTTGTTTCTAATGTAGAATTTTCTTAAATGTAAATGAGTAGCTGTATTGAATAAGGCCTTGAGAAGTGTAAGCTGTGTTTTGATTAAAATCTGAAATATGTGTTTTCACTAAGACACAAGTTATGTAATGATATTGCTTGTATATTAAAGTATACAGAAATTTCTTCCATGTTGATAGTGCTGTGACTGTTTGTGATTGTTATATATTAATTGTGTACAGTGTACATATATATTACACCAACAGAAATAACTTGTGTCTTGTGCCAAGAGAAAGATATATATGTTTTCTGTTTCTTGTTGTTTTTGTTGGGGTTTTTTGTTTTGGCATATAAGCTCATACATTCTATGTTTAAGGTGACTAACTAATTTAGGTATAACTGTTACAACACTAGATATTTACTTAGAAACAACTGTTAATTTGTTTGCCTCGAAAATTGCTATGCATTGGATTTGTGCTGGTTTAACTTGGGTTTAAAAAAAAAAAAATTCTGAAAAATTTTAATTACCAGAGTAGTGGGTGTCTAGGTAGAAAACGCCGTACGTTGAAAAGGATTGTCCTGAACTATTGCTGTAGAATGACCGGCAATGCACTTTTAAAGCTTGCTTTACATGTGTTTGAAGGAAATCAAATGGAATCAATAAATATTGAATCGGAAAAATACTGACGTCACTAGAGAAACTGCAGGAAATGATGTCATAAGCTTACACATGATGTCATCGCGGGAAACAGGTTTCTGGAAAGGACCACAACAGACATTTTTATTTACATAGTAGAGAACAGATGTTTAAACTTTATGACTTCAACATTCCTGGGCATGTGATGTGTTTACATTTTACGTTGATACATTCATTGTTGAATTTGTGATTGTTTTCATGGGACCGTCATTAGTTTTTGTTGAAGATATTGTGTATTTTTGAAGATTTTAAATGAATAACATTCCATATATTCAGCATTATGTAAATTTTAATACATTTTGAAGACAGAAAACTTTACAAATTGTATATCAAAATGTTTGACACGATTTATAAAAAAGTGTTTATGATCTGAAATGTTGTTTGGTCAATAATTGTACAGTGGAAACTTCTTTGTAAAGATAATGGTATTGTCCAAATTAATATGTCCATGTTTTAAAAATTTAACATAGTTAAAGGTTATAATTTAACCAAAATTTGGAATGAAGTTTTTAAGAAGTTGGCCTAAAATGTATCATTTTTTTCCACTGAATTTGAACTGGAGATATGCCTACTGTTTAATCATACAGTCAAGAAGTTGGGAGGGGAACAAGTATGTATGTAAATGGTTTATACTTGCAGAACATATTTTGCATTCCATATATTTCTACAGTTGTATATTATCAAATCTTGATTTTCTATCTGACAACTGTTACATGTGTTAAGTATATGTTCTTTTTATAAACATGACATTGAGCTAATTTTATGAGAGAAAATGGTAACTGATAAGTCCTGTATCTGTCCAACTTGAAAATCACCGAATGTGTTTTTTGTAAAAATTTAGGCTTTAAATAGTATATGTTATTACCAGGTATTTCTCTGCCAAATATAGTTTGTCTTTATTTCTTTTCTTTAGTATGTATCGGTGCAATATAATTTCATATTACATACACTTTGCTGGACAGCATATTACGTTAAGACATCTTAATTTGATGTAATTCGTTTGTTTTACGTTTCGAATAAAGTTACTTTAATTAGGTATAGCAAAACTTTTCGTCTTTGTTTCTGTGTAAATGTTATTGTTTTCTCCAGTTTAAGTTAACTTTCATTTTTCGTTATCTTAAAGCTAGTCCAGAATTTTTTTTTTAGTTATTCTATGTTTGTTAATTTAAGATAAAAATTAAGTTTCCGGTTAATATGTTTCCTTGTTGATATAAGTTTTGTGTTTAGGGTAATGACAGCTTTCTTAAGTTTGTTATATACTGGTTTTATCCGTTGCGTATACAGTTAAACATGTGTTTAGTGGTTCACTGGAGTAAGCACCCATTTGCTTTAAAACAGCCACCTTTGGTGTATACCAACCAACCTAATGGCCTTGATGTTAGCTAACCTCTAGTATATTCATTTGACTAAAATCATATATTGCTCTACTAACATCTCTTTCATATGTACTATATGATAGTGCAGAAGAAAAAAAAGGATTGCACCAAAAATTAGTTAACATCAACTTGAAATGTGATATACATGTACTAGTAAATGCGACACAGTCTGTTAAAATGGACCCACATGATGAAATTTTCTATATTGTTTCGTCCTTAAGTAGATTAATTATTTTTTACCGCTTGAACAGTTAGTTAAAATACATATAATTTCAGTCAGAATTGGATTGCAGTCATGCTTAGCTATAACAAGAGGTACATTAAAACACCATTTCTGATAGAGCTTATTTTGTACTTCAAACGAAGATGCTTTCTCAAAAAGTGTAAATACCGTTAGAATGGTGTACACATCTATTGGCTGTATGTAGTCGTTGTTCTGATTTTCTTATTTCCTGTGCCTATATGTAACACATTGCAAATGTACTCTTGTTATATATGTAATTGTATATAAAGCAAACATATGAACAGATTCTTATATCTTCCACGAGGATAAAACCCAGTATATTTATACATTATAACTGATTTTATACTCAACGGTAATAAAAAGAATGAAATTCTGAAAGTTTGTTTTTAATTTACGTTTTAGTACTACTGGTGTAAAATGTAATTTCAACATGATCTCAATGGTTGTTTACCTATTGTTGTTGGAGTTTGAAGCGAGCTTCAAACATATTTTTTTGTCATTTTAAAAAGACGGGCAGTTAACCTAACCATCTTTCCTGGGAAGAACCAGTACGAGACTTCTAACCTTCATTAGGAACTGCCGACTTTCTCACATGAAGAGACATGGTCGGTAGCAGGGCTCAAACCCATGACCCACACTAAAGAGAGGTTACAGTGATTTTAAGTCAGCGAATGTAAGGAAATGTGAAATTTTCTATCAATTTTATAAATAGACAGGTAACGAGATCTTTCTTTGCACATTCTAAAAATGCCTTTTCCATACTATATCTAAATTATTAATTTTCCAATTGCAAAACGAGCTTACTTATATTATGCTTGTAAGTCGGATAGGTTTTTTTTTGACCATGGTGGTTTGTCTGTCGTCATGGGTTGATTGGTCTTACTGAGCAGATGAGCCCTACTATTTTTGGGGGTCAGTGGGTCAAGGTCACAGTAAGTTATGTTAGCTTTTCCATGATAACATTGCAAAAGATTTTCACAAAACTTACTCAAAACAGTCCAGTTAGACCAGGAGAGCGATACTGGCCCTTTCTAGCATCTTGTTTTAAAGTGACTTCTTGTCTCAGAACTTTATTTAACATCGTTTCCTTTGTTATGTTCATACGAGTTTAAGTTGTGATAGTACATTTGCAGGGGCAGATTATGATCGGGGTAGGGGGTCCAAACAAAGGCTGTTAGCTACCGTGTTATTATAGGTCTTTGGTCCAAACTTTATGTGACTGTGACCATTACAATGTCATGTAGCGTGGACTTTCTTGCGATTATTTGCACACATTCTATTTAAAAGTTCCGATATGTTTAATGTCGACACTTTAAAGTTCCGGGATCCTTAGTTCTGCTACATTTATATTAAATTAACAAAATGTATGGAAATGCGTACTGTATCCTACAATGCCGGTAATTTAAAGTAAGTCGGTATGCCGTAATCATTAAATTTCCAATTAAGATTGATCGATTCAGGTCGGCATATATACATTTATTAAATAGCAGAAATGGACTGTTAAAAAGAGTCTCCTACACGGCATAGCTTTTCCCCAATGCTTAGATATATGAAATAGACAGACAAAAATAATTCCACATTGACCCTCTCTAATCAAGGTTGATTCCATCTGTAATGAGTCCTGAGCGTGATTAACTAAGTTGTAAGAACTTGTTTCGCAATTGAAAATAAATAAATTAGTATAAAACAAGAGGGCCAAGATGGCCCTATATCGCTCACCTTGGTACAAGTCCACTTGCCTGGTGGAAGATCACTAGATAATGTTATATACCAAATAAGTTTTCCTATATACGCCTTTGTAAAACAAATGATCCCCCCGGCAAGGTCAATTTTGACCCCAGGGGCATAATTTGAACAAATTATGAACAGGTCTACTAGGCAATGCTGCATGCCAAATATCTAAGCTCTAGGCCTTGTGGTTTCAGAGAAAAAGATTTTTTAAGTTTTCCCTATATAAGCCTATGTAAAACTAAGTGACCCCCGGTGCGGGGTCAATTTTGACCCGGGGGTCATAATTTGAACAATTTTGGTAGAGGTCCACTAGCCAATGCTACATGCCAAATATCTAAGCTCTAGGCCTTGTGGTTTTAGAGAAGAAGATTTTTAAAGTTTTTACTATATAAGCCTATGTAAAAGTAAGTGACCCCCGTGCGGGGTCAATTTTTATCCGAGGGTCATAATTTGAACAATCTCGGTAGAGGTCCACTAGCCAATGCTACCTGCCAAATATCTAAGCTCTAGACCTTGTGGTTTCAGAGAAGATTTTTAAAGTTTTTCCTACAGAAGCCTATGTAAAACTAAGTGACCCCCCGTGCGGGGTCAATTTTGATCCGGGGCTCATAATTTGAACAATCTTGGTAGAAGTCCACTAGCCAATGCTACATGCCATATATCTAAGCTCTAGGCCTTGTGGTTTCAGAGAAGATTTAAAAAGTTTTTCCTATTTGTTGCCATAGCAACCAGAGTTCTGCATGGAATGGAATTCTTTGAACAATTTTGGTAGAGCTTCATGCAAGGAACATTCCTGCATAGTTTTATCAACATTGGCCTAGAGGTTTCAGAGGAGATGTCATTTGAATCAAAATGTTGACGGACAATCATCGATTAGAAGAGCTCACCCTGGCGTAGCTAGGTGAGCTAAAAAGGTAAATGACCAAATTACAGTTGGAACGGGCGTTAATCTTATACAACAACGATCATGCTATGCATGGCACGTCGAATCAGCGTCTGTAAATATTATTAATCATGATGAGTCTTATGGGTCGAATGATGAAAAGGTGATCAGCTTACAAGAACAAAGTCATTTTCGGTTGGATTGACTGCACCTCTTACAAGAGATAAAAGCCAGCCTGCTATAGTTTTGTCATTTTACTTCTGTTGGTTCGAGCTAAGCCACATAAAACATCAATACTGTTTGTCTATAAAGGTCGCCTGAACTTAGAACTCTCCTCCATAAAACCTCTCCCCCACAAAACGATTCCGTGTTGACCTTACAAACTTCACGTAACTTAAAGGTTTTAAAGACAGCACGGACTTGGTCCATTTCTTAACCACCCAACATTTCAGTTGGTTTACTGAGATCGTAAGACGCAGATTATATGTAGAAGCCACACACGTTATTGAGACAAGTTTAGTATACAATATACGTGACACTTCATCACACACAGAAACCTATAACAAGAATTGTTCATGTCAATGATTCAATATCCTGATAAACTGGTTTATCGGGTAAAACAAAACCAGCCATTTTTCCAATGAAGATGGACAATATTTTTATTTTGTGGGAAAATACACTTAACAAATTTTGTTAATCACAGAATATCTTTTACATTTTATTGTATACTGATATTTTAAATGTCCCCTCGTCCATTCTTCCTGGATGATATCATTTGTAATAATACATTCTCTGACGAGTGTTCCTTTCGCTTTTGTACGAGTTCCTTGTACTCATTCAGTGCTCTGGCACCATTTTCAACAAACGGATACCTTCAGTATTTCGATTGAATTGTATCACAAATGACATTGAATGAAGTAAGATCATTGATCAAATCTGTAACAGTATATTCTTCTCTCTGATATGCTAGTATCAGAATCAAGGTTTTAAAAGAAACCATTTGGATTGCATTTTGAAAATAATTATAAAGCCCAAGATAAGGCAGTATGTGATTTAAGTCATATAAGTTTAGGTGTAAAATAGGGTGATCCACTGCTCGCACATCTCTACACAACGCGATATCGTGCATAATATTCAACAAGCAAACATGGGTTCCTATTCTAGGAGTGTAACAGGTCTTGATATGCCTAATAACTGCTATCTTTGCCTCGTAGTTCCTAATATGTGGGAAACAGCGACTGAAATGATTTGCAGGATTTAGTAATGTAATTAAGAATTTCAAAACACAATAGGCTGATCTATGCTCCTCTGATGTCCCATGAACAATGTCTAACTCTGTTTGGCATGTTGAAATTCTCCAAGAGCCGTGATAAGAATACAATCGTTTCGGAAATAGAAAATATCTAGCATTGTTATGAAGAGCTGGTGTTTTTGTAATTTTCAATCTATAAGTACTAAGCAAGAGTTTAATTACATAATACATTACCTTTAGTTGTTCAGAAGATTTTGTTTGATATTTCAAGCCAGTTATTTGATTGTCACGTTGATACAGGTTATTATTTGGCAACAAAAGACAGGGCACAATGTCTCTGTGCAGTTGATGTATTATTTGGAAGTTCCTCATTTTTGCCAAGTCTAATTCTATAACAGGATGAAAGTCAACAGCCACGTTAATTTCTGAAACTATATCATTTTTCCAGTGAAAACAGTAATCATTACGACTAGTTGTGTATTTTACTGTTGTAGTAACAGCTTGATTTATCCCATATTGTAAGTCTTTTAGTGAGTATGAAATGTTTATTGATTTGTCTTTACTTGTCCATATAAATCTGAATTTGTCTAGATGATTGTCAGGCACTATCGTGTTTATGCATTTTAATGTACCTAATTTCATACATACAGAACAAAATTGACAACCACATAAATAAGACCTAAACATTTGCGGGTTACGCCTGAGTGCACAAAAGTTTCGCTCACACCTCTTAGTCATACATTTATGAACTAATTTAAAAAAAATGCCCTTCACTTCGGGGTCTAAATTAACATATCCATCGCTTACGAGGTGTTTATCTCCTACTTTATATTTAACGTCCATCTGTCCATCCGGGATGTACTGGAACGAGAAGTCCCCACAACTTGGCCATGACTTCATTACAGCAAGATAGTCATATTCTAGGTCACTATGATCCAATCGCCAGACTGGTGTTCTTTCTGTCATGCTTCCACAACGTAATAGACTTTCAATCTTAAATATACAACACAAAAATAGAATCAATTACACAGCAAAATTAATATTTTTTATAAAAGTCAGGCGACAGTGCAACAAACATAATTGTAGCTATTTTCCAACTTAGATCAACGATGCATTATTTCGAGAATACCATTAACGCCCGTTTCAACAATATTTCGGTCATTTTTACAGGTGGGCAGTTTTTATCAAACCATGCAGTACCTGTACTAGACCCATGTCCTCTGTAAGAAACTGACATTGTAACCATTTATCACACAGAACTGTCAATGCATTCATAGATACATGTATGTTTATGGAACCACATTTTCATCCGGATATTTTAACACTATCGCTTCGTTTATTTACCTTTTCAGACTCGTATATGTTACCATAAATCATGGAGAAAATATTTTGACGATAAGGGTGTCGTTAAACTGTTTCCAAATAATTTACCACGGGAAGATAAAAAGTCAGTTTTGACCTTTCGAACAATAATAGATTTAATCTTTGAGCAATCAATCTTAACATTATATATCCTGGATCATAGTTTCACTCGAAAACTATTTTTTATCTGAAAACAATTTGAACTTTTATTTTGCCTGAAATTTATGATATGCACATGAAACCATACATGTTGCAGACTTATAAAAGTCTGTTGAGATTGAGAGGTTTTTTTTCCAACGATGGGCGGTCGAAACCACCCCCGGTTTTAACCTGTTAAAACCGCCCCGGTCAATACTCCAAAAGTAGTCAATACCGGTCAATTGGTGGAAAATTGAATGTTTTCTGATAACTTTTAGTTATTTTAATGCAAAACATGAACTAATACTTCATTCTGATGATAAAGATGACAGTAAGCTTAATCCACTGGCCAATACCTCCAAAATGACCATTCAATGTAAGTTAATGGTGCCAGAGCACTGAATGAGTACAAGGAACTCGTACAAAAGCGAAAGGAACACTCGTCAGAGAATGTATTATTACAAATGATATCATCCAGGAAGAATGAACCAGGGGACATTCAAAATACCCATATACAATAAAATGTAAAGGATATTCTGTGATTAACAAAATTTGTTAAGTGGATTTTCCCACAAAAGAAAAATCTTGTCCATCTTCATTGGAAGAAAGTCTTGTTTTGCTTTACCCTATAAATGACGTGTACCATGTATTGTTTCAATGATAACATCGTTTTGATGTGAAAAAAGTACTTAAGCTTAAGTGGCTTCTACATAGTAATCTGCGTCTTACCATCTTTTGGGCGACTAAGAAAGTGAACAACCGTGCGATTTTTAAAACCTTTAAGTTACGTGAAGTTTGTCAGGTTAACATGGAACTGTTTTAGCGGGGAAGAGTTTTTTGTGGAGGAGAGTTCTAAGTTCAAGCGAAATTTCATCGATAGATATGTGGCTTAGCTCGAATCAACTGACGTAAAACTAAGTGACAAAATTTCAGCAGGCTGACTTTTATCTCTTGTAAGATATGTAAATTGGTACAGTCAATACTCACGAAAAATACTTTGTTCTTCGAAAGCAGATCACTTTTTCATCTTACGACCCATAAGGCAACTAATCATAATTAATCATGATTTACAGCCGTTGCACAGCATCGTCGTTGGTTCCAACAGTATTTTGGTCATTTACCTTTTTTATACCTATTGATTTTCGATTATCTATTTTCGACTGCGAAACAAGTTCTTACAACTTAGATTAATCGCTCTCGAGACTCATTGTGGAATATGGACCTTGTTCATTTATATAAGCATTGTTCCTGGGAAGAAGCCGTGCCTCGTAGGAGACAAGTTGTCATTAGTGCATATATGCCGATCTGAATTAATCTTTATCGGGAATTCAACGATTATGGCATACCGACTTACCTTAAATTACCGACACTGTATCATACAGTATGCATTTCAATACATTTTGGTAATTTAATATAAATGTGGCAGAACTAAGGGTCCCGGAACCTAGAAGTGTACTTCTGCAAATAATCTCAAGTATATTGTCCACGCTACATTACTTTGTAATGGTCACAGTCACATGACGTTTGGACCAACGACCTATTATAACATGGTAGCTTTACAGCTCTTTCTTTGGACCCCCCATCCACGGTCATGACCTGCCCCTGCAAATCTACTATCACAACATAAACTCATATAAAACGTAACAAAGGAAACAAAAATAAATCAATTTCTGAAACAAGAAGTCACTTTAAAACAGGATGCCTAAAAGGGCCAGTATCGCTTTACTGGTCTAACTGGACTGTTCTGGGAAAGTTGTGTGAAATTCTTTTGCAATGTTATCATGGAAAAGCTAACAGAATTTACTGTGTCCTTGACCCACTGACTCCAAAAAACAGTAGGGCTCATCTACTCAGTAAGACCAATCAACCCATGACGACAGACAAACCACCATGGTAAAACCACACCTAACCGACTTACAAGCATGACATAAGTAAGCTCGTTTTGCAATCGGGAAATTAATAATTTAGATATAGTATGGAAAAAGCATTTTTAGAATGTGCAGAGAAAGATCTTGTTACCTGTCTATTTATAAGATTGATGGAAAATTTCACGGTTGAAGGTTAGTATTATTTTAATGCTTAAGAAAAAGGTCAGCATAACATAATGATTATATATTTGCCCTGATGAGCAGGAAAGCGAAACCGGTTAAATAATAATTTAATTATCACATGGACCACGTGGACTGTGTTTTTATCTTTTAATGTTTAAAAGTTGTTAATCCATTTATTCCACACTATCTAGTATTTGGCTTTCAACAGTTCCTTTTAACACATGGTCTTTGTAATCTTTTGAAGCCTTGTCCCATGTAAATCGTCTTTCTTAAACAACAATTTATATTTTGTCATAAGACAATTCCAAGTTGCAGGCTGGATTTTTTGTGTGACCGAATCCTAAAATATTTGCGCATATTTTTGCTTCGGTTTCGGTGTATGTTTGAAATGGCCCTAATTCAGACTGAGAACGAAGAGAGTTAAATGCTGTACATAAAGAACAAAATGGCGAACCTACCTTTATATTCGGATATTTTGTTTGAAATTCATCCACAAATCGGTTCATCAAAATATCGACTGCCTTTGTAATATCCTGAATTTCTTCGTTTTCAAAATTAACACAAATGTTGTCTTTTACTTCATTACAGAAATACTCCATGTTTAGTTTTGAAAGATGTCTGCATAAGTTTGCAGTAAGACTGATATAGTGCAGATCGATCTCAAGCAATATTATATAATGGCTTCCCACTTCACTTTAGACAAACAAACATGTGGGTAGTATAATAAAGAACACTTTAACGAGCAACTTTTGGGTTAAACTAGATTTTAACGCTGTTTATCAAAGCATACGAAAGTATTTATACTCAGCTTTATATCCGTACTGTTTGTTTAATTGTGCTTATTGGGTCCACCATCCTCTAAAGAGGCTATAGTCGGTACGACCCGATTATATCCGTACTGCTTTAACTATCCCATTAAAAAGACGATCACGTGACAGCAAAACTAATTACCGATCCCACGTAACGTTTCCGGCTATGTGTCTCAGAAATGACAACAAACGCCGATTCAGGTAACATTTTTCATGATATCTTCCTTAATCCTGCATAGATTTTAACCAAATAAAGACGAGAGCCCGGCCATAGGAAAGATACAACCATTGCTTATCAGTATCAGTAGAATCAATTCCTACTTTTGACAAAAACTGCAACCGCGCATTTTCCGAGAAGAAAATTGACTTGCTATGTGTGGGACCCCGATGTACAGATTGTTTATAAATTTCCTGCAGTTGTGTTACACCACACGGTTTAATGAGCGGAGAACGTATTTTTACCTAATGTAACAGCTGACAAAAGTTGGTCAAGAAAATTCGCTTGTTTCACTTGATTTTTAAAAAGAACATAAAATGCTATGTGTGGGACCCGAAAACAAAATGCTATGTGTGGGACACAGATTATGAACTTTGTTTCTTTTAATGATAGGAAGGTATTAAAAACGCCAATGACACACAAAATTCAATAACTGCAATGAAATAGTATGTTAAATGTTAGTCGAATGCGAATCGTACGTTGTTGTACACAGTCGAGAGGAATTCAGGATAAGAGCTTATCATAGGCAAAAATAAGTTATAAAAGTGAACTAAAACGTTTTTCATGTTTATCAAAGGCCGTTTTCCTATATAAACTATACAGAGGTTAAAAACATGATCAGTCGACGTGTTACTCGTGCCTAGACTTGGGATCTAACCAGCAATCCACGAATTGACATTCCAGTGGCTAAGTCACCGCTTCTCGGAAGTATGAATTGGTATACAAATGTATTATATTTTCTAGGATATATTATATTTGCTTCCGGCCAAGCCCCTTCAGTATATAGTAGGCCCTGGCCTATAAATCGCAGCTGGCTTGGGCCTACCAATTACAAAGGTAACCATTTTATAAAGTTTTACCTTTTTTCCAGTTTAAACCGTCTTTCATGTGCAAAACTGCAACTGAGTTATAGAATCGAATTATGTTCTTCAACTGGGGTTATATAAATTAAAGCAACACGATGTCGCATATCCTACAACACAAAATGCTTACTATGTGATCGAATGATAAACCGTTGTCCAAGAGGATGACTGCTTGTTTTGGGTGAAAGGTCTAAATACATTACACTGAGATGATTGTGTACTAAACGTGCTTTTTTACGAGTTTGTGCTTACTCAGTATTAAAAATATAACCTCTTTTCATTCGTTTTAAACCGAAAACAAACATTTGTATGGCCTCAATTTTAGGACATAATTCAATTGGAAAGGTCATGCACACTTTGCACGAGGAAAACGATTTGAAATAGACAACAGTGGACTGTTGTATATGGGATTTATCAAACGACAATCTTAACCTGTGATTGGCTGGCTACGGGCAGCTGTTGTCTAATTAACATTTCATGCAGAAATTATTTTGAAATAAAAATCCCTGGTTCGGTCCAAAATGCAATCGTGCCCGAAGAAGGTATCATAGAGCGAAACGGAAATACAATTTAAATCTAATTGATTATAATAAACGGACCCTCAAAAACGCCAGTTAAAATTATAAAAACACTACTAATCATTATGTCAAGGAATTTAATCATAAAAAAGCTATTAAACTTCGGTCAATACATAAATCTGACTTAAGCAATATTGGAAATTCCGAAATAGCTTAAAACCAAAACAGACTGATGCACCGTCCCCGACTATAGAGGAATTTTTCGACCATTCTAAAAATCTTAATACTGATGAAAATAACAAAAAAATTGATATTTCTGAGTTAGATGGAATTTCGAATGATAAGATTATCTCCCCTATCACACCTTTTGAGATTACTAAATGTATTAACAATTTAACTAATGGAAGTCCCACTGACAACATACTAAATGAACACATTACGTGTACAAAAGATATTTTATTACCTGTTTATACTAAACTTTTCAATTGTGTTCTGGACACCGGCTTTCTTCCAGTGTCTTGGTTAAATGGTAGTATTCTCCCTATTTTTAAAAATAAAGGAGACCCTAAACAAGCTTCAAATTACAGACCAATAACAATACTTACCTGTTTGGGAAAACTTTTCACATCGCTTCTCAACCGTAGACTCACAAATTTCATTGAAAGCCACCATATACTAAATCAAAATCAAGCGGGTTTCAGAAAAGGATATTCCTGTCAAGACCATATTTTCACTTTGTATTCACCAATAGAACTGCTTGGAAAGAAAAAACATAAACTTTTCTGTGCCTATATCGATTTTTTGGCGGCCTTCGATTAGGTAAATAGGGTCAGTCTCTGGCAGAAACTCCTAGCTAATAATATAAATGGAATATTTCATGTAATACATAACATGTATAAAAATATAAAGTAATGTGTTTCCTACAAAGAGTCAAATTCCGCATATTTTCCATGTGAAATAGGTGTGAGACAAGGTGAAAATCTGTCCCCGATTCTCTTTGCAATGTTTTTAAATGATATGCAATCACATATTGAGTTTGATGGGGTTAAGGGTGTTGAGCTTACAGACACATTCGACGAACAATTTTGCTTAAACTATTACTGTTGCTCTATGCCGATGACACGGTTATTGCATCAGACTCCCTAACAGATTTTCAATGCTGTCTCAATTCTTTTAATGAATAATGTAATCTTTGGAACCTAAAGGTTAATATGAATAAGACAAAAATAGTTGTTTTTCGGGCTAGAAATATTCAAAATTTTGACTTTATGTTATGAGTTGACGTTGAAACTCTTTGACAACACTGCTCTACCTATTCTCACATATAGTTCTGAAACATTTGGTTTTGAAAGCTTATCCTTGTTCGAATCTGTTCACAACGACATTTTACGAAAATTGTTAAAGGCTATAAAAGCACATCGCTGTACATGCTGCACGGTGAAACAGGAAGATTTCCAATTTCAGTGGTCATAAAAAGTAGAATGGTTGCATTTTGGTCACGTATTGTTTACGCAGACACAAACAAATTATCAAACTAAATTTACAGATTTATGCTAAATCAAGAAAATGCAAACTTTAAATGGTCAAGTAAAGTTAAAGAAATTTTAGATTAAACTGGTTGTTCAGATATTTGGTTAAATCAGCATGTAAATGGCGTACCATTCAATATACATAATGTAATTAAACAAATCTTAATGGACCAGTACATTCAAGAATGGAGGGGTGTTTTAGATAGTACTAACAAGGGGAGAATATAGAAGTTGCATAAACCACACTGTATCGGCAAAACGCACTGGCTCCAATTTAACGATAATGCTCCGACTAACGTAACGAACCGGCTCCAATAAAAAATGGCTGATTTAGTAAACAAAACCCAAGTCGGTAGAACAGATTCGTGTGTTTTATATGGTAAATCGCAACTTCTGAAGAAACGAATACTCTTACGGAATGCTCACTTCTTTCCTGCATGGCCGTAGCTAGTCGGCTGTTTCAGACATCGATGCGTGTGAAAGTAATGCAAGTTGAATGCAGAGGATTCAACGGGAAAAAGTGCAAAACACACCCAAAATGCATGGATTTTGCTCAAAATTATCGAAGTTAAGGTGTTTAGCATAAAAGATTTGCGCTGGCATGTAACTTTGGGTCAAATGTCGTAAGCATGTACCAACACTTTACCGATATGTTATTTTTATAGGCAAAACTTACCCATTTAAAAATACAACGATTCAGGCTCCAATTGACGATACAACGAAAATGCTTCAATTCGTGTTTCGCGTTTCATTTTCAAAGACGTTTTTGAACAATTACAAATATAAAAGTAACTCTTATCGGACAAATTTATGTGTTTTCTTAGTGAAAAATTGAAAATTCAACTCAGAACTTTTAAATATTCAAAATACTTTCCAAAATGGCAGGATTCATGGACACAGTGTTTAAAGCTGCTCGCTCTCGCAAAACATTGACATTCTCATTCATCAGTATAAAACTAAAGGCTAGAGTTAAAGAAAGCACAAATCTAGGTACGAATTCCTAGAAATCGATTGAAAAGGTCGGTTACACGGCACCGCTACACTATATGTTATATTGAAATTTCAAAGGTGTTTCCAGGCAACGCTTTTGAATTTGGTAGCGTATTTTTCAAAATTTAGAGATGTACGTAACATGAGTTTATACTGGAGCCTTTTTATATCACCATATGTTCTAAAATACGTTATTTACATACAGTTTGAAGAAATTATTTTTTTACGAAAATCTGAGAGAGAACAGCTTTAAGGTTTTATTTGACCTAGCGTTTTGACCGCTATCAATAATCACATGCAGCTTAGACTAAAATCGAAATTGTCATCTAATGAAAATTTGGAAAGCGACGGTTGAAAAAAGTATATAATTTTGCATTCGCTATTCATGCTTTATCATCTTTCTGTGAACTTGTACACGACCTCAATATAATCTATCTGAGCTTTTTTGCCTCAGTGTGCTTATTGCGATAATTTTTCTGGAATTCTCACCAAGCCAATTCATGTTGAGTTTATTCTGGTCAAATCCAAAATGGCAAAGGTACTGGCACTTGATATCTACTGAAATAGTACTGTAGACTTTAAGCCATTATTAAAAATTGCATAAAACCATTCAAAAGTAGAATATTTGTCCAATTAGTCGAGGTAGAAATGGAAGAAAACAATTACGGTGATTTATTTATATGCCTCAATTCTGCATTCTCGTACATCCAGAGCATTCGTTACATAATGTCTGAAAGGTTGGCGAACCACTGATGCATGAGAATGCAATTCTGTAGCTCTACAGCGACATAGTCAATGTAGACAATACGTAAATGTGTTTTAAGTTTATCACTAACAAACCGAGCAGAGCGGTATACGGTATCCATGAATCCTGTTATTTTAGGAAGTATTTTGAATACTTAAATGTTAGTTTATACTTATTTATTTTGGCTCGATTGTATAGAAAGCGTGAAGCTTGGAGTCACACTCGAGTCTACTTCATGGAAAAAAGTACTGGTGTCATATGAGATCGTGACCCCAGTGGGGCTCGAACTCGCAACCCCTGGATGAGCGATGTTCTCCTTTAAATTATTTTTTTAAAGAGAGGTGGTACAATTAAGGTGACATAAAACTCAACATTTTGTTCGATAAGAGATTCTCTTATGTTTGTAATTGTTAATAAACGTCTGTGAAAATGATCCGCTAAACACGAATTGGAGCATTTTCGTTGTATCGTCAATTGGAGCCTGAATCGTTGTATTTTTAAATGGGTAAGTTTTGCCTATAAAAATAGCATATCGGTAAAGTGTTGGTACATGCTTACGACATTTGACCCAAAGTTACATGCCAGCGCAAATCTTTTATGCTAAACACCTTAACTTCGATAATTTTGAGCAAAATCCATGCATTTTGGGTGTGTTTTGCACTTTTTCCCGTTGAATCCTCTGCATTCAACTTGCATTACTTTCACACGCATCGATGTCTGAAACAGCGGACTAGCTACGGTCTTGCAGGAAAGAAGTGAGCAGTAAGAGTATTCGTTTCTTCAGAAGTTGCGATTTACCATATAAAACACACGAATCTGTTCTACCGACTTGGGTTTTGTTTACTAAATCAGCCATTTTTTATTGCAGCCGGTTCGTTACGATAGTCGGAGGATTATCGTTAAATTGGAGCCAGTACGTTTTGCCGATACAGTGTGTAAACAAGAGTTCGGCATACTGATGGAACGCTGTTTGAACATATTGTCCCAGGCTGAAGCAATGGCTATGTTCAAATTCCGCACAGCTAACCCTAAATTTCCGATTGAAACCGGTAGGTGGGACGAGATCGGGTCCGAAAAACACTACTTGCTCGAATGCCCTTGCTTCTCGGCATTTTTTCACTATATTGTTTACTATAATATTTTTACTCCTTTATTACAATCAATCGCATGAATGAAATTGCATTTCTTACGTCCAGTATCAAATTTACATTCCATTGCGCATGCCCCCGCTAAATTAGCCAAACACATTTAAAAAGCCATGCTTATATCGTGCCATGTACCTTGTTTTTCATTTTACTACTAGCATACTTATGATTGAAATTTCAATGTTACGACTGTTTGTGAAATTAGTTAGTATATATACGCGTCACATGTCTTCTACTCTTGCGCTTACTTTAAACTATTTTTGGTACCCCCGCCCCTCCCCCGCAGCCCCATCCCGTGTCTCTTTCTTCTGTTCCAATTTTTCTCTTAAATTTGTGTCCAAACAAATGTTCTATTAATTTAGCCATATCACGCTGGATTAAAACTTATTTCAGTAATTGATATTATTGCTTATTGAACCTGTAATTGAATTAGATATCGTATGAAGGTATATAATGTAAATGTGTTGAAAATGATTTGTATTAAAGTTCTGTTTGAACTATGAAATACCACCAAACAATATATGATACTGTTTTATATACCCATGCATTATGTTAACATAACTGGGTGAATAAAGGTAATGTTGTTGTTGTTGATTAATAGTAGGTTACGTATTATCGCAAGCCATTTTACTATTGATTAAAAAAGATATATCTCAGAGATATTCCAAAGATATCTCTTGTTTTAATAGAGATATCTCGTTCACACTGAGTGATATCTTTGTATCAAAGAAAGATATCTCCTGAACTTGTAGGATATCTGTCTAAAATCATTTGAGAGATATATTTCAATTATTGAGACATATCTCTCAAAGTTAAAGAGAGACCGGCGTATCTATGTAAGTAGAAGAGATATCACTTCTTGAAATATATTTTGTTATGTAATAGAGACATCTCCGGAACTGAAAGAGATATCTCTTATAAGACAAAAGATATTCTTTAAAATTAGCTTTAATAGATATCTCTCAAAGCACTGAACACATAACTGATACCTGTGACTGCGAAAGTGTTCATAAGTGTTCGTAAGGGTGTATAACCGGGCTGGTCAAAACTGAAAGCAGTTGTATTTCATGTCATAGATATTTTTACAGATGTATTGACGGCATTAGAGTGTGAATACTCTTATCTAACCAGAAAATACAAAGCCACAGCAGTACTACTATTAATACTACAACTACTACCACCACCACCACCACCACCACCACTGCTACTAACAAAAAACATAAACTAACGCGAGCTATTCAGTGGGAGGAAACCAGAGGCGCGTGAAAAAGTACACTATCGTACCGTATGAAAGATATCTCGCAACTTTGTAGAGATATCGTTGTACAGTAAAGAGATATGTAAGCCAATTTACTATTAAGTCAAAAAAAGGATCTCTGATTTCATATCTCATAAAATCTCGTGTTTTTTGAAAGATATCGCGCAACACTAAAGATGAAATAGAGATATATATCTCCATAGTTCACAGAGATATCTCTATAACATCAAAAATATCTTTGAAAACAGATACCTGTTTTAGATAGATTTCCCTTAAACTTAGAATGATATCTCTGTAACTTTGAAAGATATCTCTCAAAAATAGAAAAATATCTTTCAAATGATGTTCAACGTATATCTCCGTTAATAAAAAGTTATCTTTTTACGGTCATAATAAAGATATCTTTCATCGAAACAATTATATCTCTCGAGAATTTAAAGATATTTCCATAACTTTGAATGATATCTATCTAAATCTTCTAATTTAAAAGATAAGATATTTCTCTGTATTTAACAGATATATCTTTTTCAGAGATATGTTTTAAGGAAGGAGAAACATCTCTGTACGATAGAAACACACTTTGTTGGCACTAGCACAAGATCCATTTCTATTATTGCCTAGTATGGAGTATGTGTATGCAATAGAGGTTGCATTTTCATTGGATCTTCATTACACTTGGTCAGATTGACTGTCTTGGTGAAATCTAGATCGAGATGGAATATTATATAGATCATCATAGGTAAAAAAAACTCGCCCGGTCATGTCATAGAAAAAATTTTGAGTATGCAAAAGGAGCTTGTATTTTTAACTGAAACGTCATGAGGTGTGTTCATAATTGCTGTAGGTCAAGTGCGAATATGGGTTATCTCATGTTTAAAACTAGGTCACCAGGTGAAATCATAGAAACACTTAGTGTATGCCATAGAGGTCACAGTTAGAGCCCAGTCATCATGAAAATTGGCGAGAATGTCCTCTTTAAATGTTTCAATGATTTATTTTATTTAAAACTTTTATCTGCTACAAAATCTGCAAATTTGAAAGTTCTATAATCAAGATAAAAAAGCTGAATCTGCATATCTCTCTATTCTATGTCTGTGACACAATTTAGTACACCCGTAATTGTCGAAATTAAATGATTTTTATTGACAAGAAATATGAAATCAAAATTGAGAGTTTATGCCAATGTAGGTAAATGTCATACTGATATTTTACTTCACACCGCAAATTCACTATATCACTATATCTATAAGTAATGATTATACTCATTGCTTTATGTCCGATCGAGAGTTTAATGTAATAACTGTATGTGTTTGCTTTATGTTTGTTTGCTTTAGGTTTGTTTGCTTTAGAATTGTTTGCTTGAGGTTTGTCCAGGTATTTAGTCTTCGATAATAAGATATATAACTGACCAAGATCACATCCATAGCAATAAGTGTCTCTTAAACACGGTACCATCTTGATTTTCTGAATGTATATTAAAATCCTGTGATCAATCATTCTCTAGTTGAGACATCACCATCATCACTTTTAGCAAGGCAAATCTCGATGAGTACTTTTTTCGAGTTTGAACGAGTTTCCTCAGTTCGGTACATGTTTCTATATTATCCGTGCTCTCACATACAGATTTGATTGCAAGTAAATCATTGATCAAATCTGTAACAGTGTATCTAACTCTCTGATAAGACAATATCAGAATGAGTACTTGAAAACGAATGGCACGGAATGGTTCATGGTAACGCAGATTCGGCATCATTTCATACAAGTTGAGGTGTAAAATTGGGTGATCCGGCGAGCTCGAACCTTTGAATTTATATAATGCAATATCGTGCATGATATAAAGCAAGCATATATGGGTCCCAATTCTATGAGTTTTGCAAGATTTTATATGCCTAATAACTGCCATCTTTGCCTCGTAATGTCCAATGGATGGGAAAATGCCATAGAGTATTTGAGACCTATTATTAGGAGTACCCTGCTTCAGTACTTGGATTAAAAATTTCAAAACACTAAAGGCTGGTCTATGTTCTTCTGATGTTTCACGAAAAATGTTTAATTCTGTTTGACATGTTGAAATTCTGCAACGAGTGTGCACATGTTGCTCTTCACCTTTTGGAAATAGAAGATATTTGTCATATCTGTTAAGTTCTGGAACCTGTCTTATAACTATTCGTCCGTTCCAATTACTGTTCCTCCGGGTAGTCCTGGTATTGATAACGAATTTTAAAACAAAGATAAGGAGTTTGTGTATATTACATAACTTTTTCTGGAATTTTAAGACTGTGTTATAAGTATGCAGGTAAATATTTGGCAGCAAAATATGTGTTACATTGTCCCATATGGATGACATTATTATTCGGGGAGTCTGCTGTACTTTCGTTAAATCTACTTCTATGACAGGGTGAAAGTCAATTTTAATGTTAACTTTCAAAATCTTTTCATTTTCCCAGTGGAATGGCTCTGGCAGAATAAAATTGCTCCTATTTCTATCTTCTGTTTCTGCAAAAGAGCAAATCATGTTTTCAGTATATACTACACGTTCTTTGATATTTGCTCCAGTGTATATAATGTCTAATGATTTATATTTGCTCGTCCATAAAAAATTGAGCTTGTTTTCAAAAATTGTGAAAATCCGTTTGTCTGTGCATTTTAATGTCCCCGTTTTCATAGAAATAGAACAAAATGGACAACCGTCTAAAACGAAGGATGAACCTGTTGCAAAACTGAGTGCACACAAGTTTTGCTCACACCTTTTAATCCTACATAGGTGCACTGAATTTAAAAATGTCTCCTTAACTTTCGTGCTCAAATTAGCAAATTCGCCTCTTACAGACTGTTGGTCTTGTTTATTATATTTAACTTCTATCTGTCCATCTTGGCTGTGCTCGAACATGAACTCTCCGCAGCCAGGCCATGACTTCATTACAGCAAGGTAGTCAAACTCTAGGTCACTATCGTCAGTTTGCCAAACTCGTGTTTTTTCTGACATGCTTCCACACAGCAATAGATTTTCAATCTAAAATAAGCAAAATTGTATAAACAATCAAACTTGATAGCCGTATTAAGACACAAGCTTATAGTGGTACGAATGATAATTTGTACTGGTAGAGATCGTATAGTGGTTCGGATATAGTTCAACTCCTCAGAATACAGGATTTTTCAATCAGGATTTGTATAAAGACAAAAGCAAACAACAAACTCAGTGCTACTTTTATTTAGCGACAGAATATCTATTCTATATTATGCAAAGCCAATTATTTTAGCATATTTATTTAGACATCACATATTAAAAATATATATTTATTGATAATTCTAACACTACTGGAAATTTCTCCTATGTACACAAAGAAGGATTTGAGCGTGATAAAACTATTAAGTATATCACGCTAGGCGTCCGGAACTATTTTTGACTGCTGAAATTCCCTCCCGCGTAATTTTCACTACGAGTGTACATGCGCTAATACGCTTGTGAATGAATTAACGTGATGTAAAACAAATCGTAGTAAAATTTTCTACACTTCCGGTATCGCCAGCAATATCAGAAACAACAAAAATAAGACGAATAGCGTTTTATTTGAGGAGTAAAAAAGAACAGCCAAAATTTCACGAAATGCAAGGAATGCACGGAAAACTACAAGTTTCAAGACAGCGACTTCATAAAAGCGCAGCAAATAGTACCCCATCGAACATGTTTTTGTTTAGATTAACGTGTTAGAATGGAAATAGATTTTATTTTTGAGTGATATACCGGTTATTATATCACTGTGTGTCGTGTAAATGCTTCGTAATTAATCACTCAGGCCTTCGGCCTTCGTGATTAGATTACTACGCATTTACACTCCCCACAGTGATATACTAACCGGTATATCACTCAAAAGTGAAATTCTATGGCATACCGGTATGACCGGTAAAACCTTTGCAATTTTACAATGTATGTATATTACAGTTTTAGCGTTCATACCGGATAATCCATATGACCAACGCCCCCATAATATATTAGTTATTTTAGGTTTTGGTGGATAGTGCAAGATACAGAACGCGTCCCGTTCCAGAGACACCGTCTTCGGACCTCGGATTTTCAGGTCTCATCCGAAAGACCATTAGTTATGTTAGTGGAGAGCATGGGATCGAACCTGCGAACCCTGGATTCCAAGTCCAGCGCGTTACCACTGGACCACTGATCCGCTCCTGCAATTTTACATCAGTAATGCACGGGTATATATAAGCCCGTGCATAAACACGTGACCGTATAAACAAATAAATATCTAAATTTTTAGACCAATGCCCATTAATGTAACAAAATAACGTAGGAAGGACGGACAAGATGGCGGCGCTCATGAACGGCAATCAGTTCTGAAAATATAATTTACTTTTATGTGTAAATATCTCGATCTGTTACAAGCTAATGGAAGGGATGGTAGCATATATTTCATAGCAAAACTTTCTGTCAAGAATTATCTTTATTCAGTTGCAACAGGGTGAGAAACATGTGCGCCCTGACCGAGACGCGAACGCAAGACCCTTTGCTTATATGGCGAATCTCCCTACTGAGCTAACCGGCCGCTTACACATTTTCTTCCAAATTGTGATTAAGTCCGTACAATGTCATGTAACTTAAATCTTGTTTTTCTTATCACTGAATATGTTACGTTATTCACTAGTTGGGAAAAAATATTTAATCTACACTCTCTACACTCGTATTAACATTAGTTTTGAGGTAACAACATAATAAGTTGATAGATATGAACTGATATGAATACTGGTGCTACCTCATAACGAGAAAAGCCTATGTAAAACAAAAGATCCTAGGTAGTATTTGTGCAGGTTCATTTAAATCCTGTGTGATTGATGGAACTCCGTTGAGAACAGGCGACTATAGTCTCCAAACTGGTTATGTTCTACAAAATGTATTACAATCTTGTAGCAAGCTCCCTACCTAGTTATCTAATAGTCAGAAACAGGTTAACCTCCTTAGTCTCTGCCAATTTGCCAAACCCATGCCAACTCGGCCCGTGACTTCTGTTTCCCCCATACCACGTGCAATAGATTACACCTGCATATTGTAGCCGTGTCTGATCTTGAATCATTCAAGCAGGCAGTGACCAAGCTCAGTTATTAATCATACAGCAGTTCTTTTTAAACATTTTATTCTTTCACTCTTTTTAACAAATTTTAACAATGATGCTTTTCTTAACTAGAAGAACTATTTTGCAGTTACTTAATTCTTACTACCATTTACACCCGGCGTGCACCCGCGAGAGTGTGTGTGAGGCAGTACTAAGAAATAGATATAGGTAGGAATGTTACACAATGACCGTTTGCAGCAATACCTCCATGTTTTAGCATAGCATATGAATTTGCATAACGAACGCGATACGGCATATAAGTTGTTATTCAACAAGAGTTAAGTCTTGTAGGTCAGGTATTATTTTTTATAGCATTTTGTGGAATAGTGTTGACAAGTATTTTCTGTAACATCAAAGGACTCAAACCTGTGTAACCTTTAGAATATTTAGAATAGGTTCTATTATTATGAACTGTTACTTTGTGTGAAGGTTGTGTCTCTACATGTGCAGATGAACCATACACCTTTTGATATGGTGCTGTTGACTGAGCAGTATTTTCGTTTTAATGCAGATCTACAGTACAAAACATGTTGCATTCACAAGGGGTGCAGTTTTGAAATAATTGTAGTCATGTAGATCTAGTAAAAAATAAGTAGACAAATAATCATTCGCTGCCTTTGGTTAGGGTATATGTTTGTCCAAACGTATGCTGCTTTCATCTACATGCTCAGGTTTACAGTATGACAGTGGTCAAATGAAACATTCGTTTTGTTGTCTTTCAGGATTAAACAGGATTTAGACTGTAATTCTGCACATTTTAAAGCATACGAGGCTTGTTGCTAATAATTCTTCCTGAAATTGGTACATTATCAAACTAAGCTTTTAGAGTTCTTTAACATGCGAAAATAACCACCGTAAGACGACAACGATATTTCGCAGACGGCGGAAGTGAGATTCCAGACTGGGACAAAAAGAGTTAAGTGAAGGTCATAGAAAAGCTTCATTGTAGAGGGCGCTCTTTTTGTTTCATATTTAGATCTATGTCTACTTTTATAAACAAGAAGGTCAAGATGGCCCTATATCGCTTACCTGAGACCCATATGCAAACTCAATGTAAAATTCATCGAGATAGTCATTCTGACCAAGAAGTTTCATGAATACCCAATGAAAATTGCAACCCATATTGCATACACAAAGTTTTTCTATGATTTGATCTTATGACCTAATTTTTTGACCCCAGAGGATCAATATTCAAACTCGTCTTATATTAAATCAAGACTGTCATTCTGACAAAGTTGCATAAAGATCCAATGAAAAAATGCAGCCTCTATTGCATTACCAAGACTTTTCTATGATTTGACCCCGTGACATAGTTTTAGACCCCCGATGACCCGTATTCAACCTCTCCCTATGTTTCATCAAGAAAATCATACTGACCAAGTTTCAAGAAGATCCAATGTCAAATGCAACCTCTATTATATATACCAGGCATTTCTATGATTTTATCCTGTGACCTAGTTTTTGACCCGAGATCACCCATATTCGAGCTTAACAGTATACACCAAGGCAATCATACTGACCAAGTTTCATGAAGATCAAATGCAATCAAATGCAACCTTAATTGCATACACACGATTTTTCTATGATTTGATCTCTTGACCTAGTGTTTGACCCAACTTGACCCATATTTGAACTCGACCTAGATTTTATCAAGGTTTCATGAAGATCCACTGGAAATGGCACTTCAGTTGCATACACAAGGTTTTTCAATGATTTAACCCCGTGACCTAGTTTTTGACCGAAGATAACCCATATTCAAATCGACCTTGATTTCATCAATGAAATTATACTGACCAAGTTTCATGAAGATCCAATGTAAAATGCAGCCTCTACTGTATACACAAGGTTTTTTATGATTAGACCTCTTGACCTTTTTTTTTGGCCCAGATGACCAATATTCAATCCTAGATTTCATCAAGGTTGTCATTTTGACCAAGTTTCATGAAGATCAAGTGAAAAATGCAGTTTCTATTGCATACACAAGGTTAAATGTGAACAGACGACAGACGCCAGCCAAGACGACAGACAGCAGACGATCACAATAACTCACCTGAGGTGAGCTAGAAAAAAAATGCATTTGCTTGTGTTGTATGATATGCAGTATTCAGTGACTGGTGTGCTTGTTTTTGTTTTTTTCCTATCAACTTATTTTCTAAAAGGCAGTAGATTTAGATCCAGATTATGTTCTTTAAATGAGTGGCTAAGCATATATCCATTTAGGAACAAGAGTCTTGTAATTTTGTACGCAGTATTAGTGATAGATTGGTTACAATTAACAGAGAACTTTGTTTAAAATGTTAACATTCTGTCTTTACCACATTCTATTTCATTATTCCAACTGCTTGAAAAACCTTATCAGTACGCCTATAATAATCTATTATGAAATGCAATGTAAAATCTACGTTTATATAGGTCAGCACTGTAATTCACTGGTCAACAATGGAACAAATTTTATTCTATGCTTTCCAGAATTAATTACGCTCGGTATTTTTTTGACGTTAATCCGGATTAAAGAGATATTCTAACGCAGTACCGATGTAACGTCGTTTCTGATTGGTGACGTCGTTTAAATTTGCGACTATTAAATAACGTATATATAGTCGCAAAATTCAAACGGCGTTTTAATTATCGCATTTAGACACATTGTGCGTTAGAAAAGGGATAACTATTTAGTGATTTTGATATTTGCGACCGTATATACGGTATTATGGTCGCAAACAGTTTTAACAGCTCCGGCTAACGCCGTCGTCGTTAAAAATATTTGCGACCATTAAAAACCATATATACAGTCGCAAATATCAAAATTACAAAACAGTTATTCCTATATTTTATTATTAGATCGATTTTAAATCAATGCCCCAAATTACGTGAAATAAAAGTGATAATCTACAGTAAAAAACAGTGGATTACCATTTTTATTTTCACTGTTTTTGCAATCTTTACCCCGGATTAACGTCAAAAAGTATACCGAGCGTAATTAATGCTGGAAGCTACACGACGATAACGTCGTTAAAATTACGTCACTTGTGTTATATTTCTGATGACGTTTCCCGCGATTTTCGATATTTTATAGAAACAAACTCAACAAAATTAGAGTTTTAACCATAAAATAAACAGAAAAAGTGTTGGTATCGATGTAATATCACGTTAATTTCACTCGTGAACACCAACGGTAGTTTTTTTCACTCGGGGCTGCGCCACCCGTGAAAATATCACTTTTGGTGCCCATTCGGTGAAATTAAGTAGAGGATAATTGTTGGTTTCGGTGTAATATCACGTTTTATTTTATGTTTTTCAGTGAATTATAGAGTTTTCTCAGTGAAATAAAGTGATAATCCATAGTTTTGAAACAGTGGATTACCATTTTTATTTTCACTGTTTTTGCAATCTTCAACCCGGATTAACGTCAAAAAGTATACCGCGCGTAATCAATGCTGGAAACCATGCGACGATGACGTCGTTAAAATGACGTCATTTGCGCTATGTTTTCTAATGACGTTTCCCACGACTTTCGATATTTTATAGAAACAAACTCAACAAAAGTAGAGTTTTAACCATAAAATAAACAGAAGCAATGTTGGTATCGATGTAATGTCACGTTAATTTCACTCGTGAACACCAAAAGTAGTCATTTTCACTCATAGCTGCGCCACTCGTGAAACTTTTGGTGCCCATTCGGTGAAACTATAACGTGACGTTACACCGAAACCAACAATTATCCTCTATATAATTCACCGAGTGGGCACCAAAAGTGATATTTTCACGAGTGAAAACAACTACTTTTGGTGTTCACGAGTTGAATAATCTATTACATCCATATAATCTACCAACAATTTTTCTTTCTGTTTATTTTATATCTCAAACTCTACGTTTGTTGAGTTTATTTCAATAAAATGTCGAAAATCACAGGAAACGTCATCAGAAAGTGTCGAAAACATTACGTCATTTTAACGACGTCAACGTCATATGGTTTCCGGCATTCATCACGCTCGGTATACTTTTTGACGTTAATCCGGGTAACAGACTTTGATAATTTTCACTGAGTCGACAGTGAGTTTATCGGGATATAATGCACCGTTATATTTGGATAAACCGCCGATAAACATAAAATAAAACGTGATATTACACCAAAACCAACAATTATCCTCTATTTCTTAAGTTACCTAGCCGATATTTTTCGAGTCTGTAATAAATGTGAGTATTAAAAGGTCAATATAATAATGTTTCTAAGGTATCTTTCCTATGTTATGAAAGAAATACCTTCGTTGTTGTTGTATCAACAAAAATAAACAGATAACAGGAAATACGTCAGAGTGCACGCGTATGGTTGGCCATCGCCACCAAAAATAACTAATTAAGCCGCGGTAAAAATATTTTAGCTCCGGCATAAATATGATTTTAGCCGCGGCATAAATATTTAAGCTCCGGCATAAATATGATTTAAGCCGCGGTTAAAATATTTTAGCTCCGATAAAAATGCGATTTTTGCCGCGGCTAAAATGTTTTTACCCCGGCATTAATCTACCGCGAATAAAATATTTAATATTGAGTGACAGCGGCCGAGTAGGTTCGCCATTGTCATCAAAAATAATTATTTTCGCTCCGGTAAAATTATGATTTTAACCGCGGTTAAAATATTTTATGTCCGGCATAAATGTTATACATTTCTACCGCGATATAAATATTTAATATTGAGTAACAACGGCCGACAATGGTTGGCCATCGCCACCAAAAATAATTCATTTAGCCGCGGTAAAAGTATTTAAACTCCGGCATAAATATTTATTTTTGACAAGGCCGGCCACATTATTTCGTTTTTTACCGCGGCTTAAATAAAGTGTAACATTTCTGTCGGAGCTAAAATCGTTTTTTTACCGGAGCTTAAATATTTTAAATGCGGCTAAAACAATTATTTTTGGTGACGTTGGCCAGTAAAAAATCGGATTTTTGCCGGAGCTGAAAGATTTTAACCGTGGCTAAAATCATATTTATGCCGCGGCTAAAATCATATTTATGCCGGAGCTTAAGTATTTTTACCGCGGCTGAATTAATTATTTTTGGTGGCGATGGCCAACCATACACGCGCGGTGGCAGTTACGTATCAACCTGACAAAGTACTTGCAGTTTAATCTCAATTTTGTCAGTAAAACTTAATTTAAATATCTTTCTCTCATTTTAGCACAACATTTTCATACTTGTAAGTATGAAAATAAAATAAAGATCCAAATTGAAAAAAAGAAGACCGGAAATAGAAAACAAGCACTTGCGTTATCATTTTGAAAGTTGTTTTTCAGTTCGGCGCTCTGCGCCGATAGGATTTCTTTAAAGGTTTCTCATCATCCAAACTTGGCCTAATCACAGCTTGAATATTCTTCCTGACATGATCCATTAAAAAAGGAAATAAATAATGGCAGCGTACAGGTAGATCTACATGTTGTGCAAAACCGGGAGTCATCAAAAAATAATTATTTTTGGCGTGAGGATGATACAGAAAGAATACCTACTTTTACATCCGGGTAATTTGTTTTAAGTTCATTCACGAATCGGTTCATCATGATATCTACTGCTTTTATTATATCCTGAACTTCCTCGCTGTCAAACTTAACACAGGCTTTGTCTTTTATTTCACTGCAGAAATACTCCATGTTTAGTTTCGAAGGACACAAACAATGTTTATAGCACAGATCGATTTGTGGTTGAGATGTTTTAAAACGTGTTTGACCTGACGCGATAACGACTATCTATGGTGGCTGATTTCTGCCATGTCTGCTGATATGCTTAGTCTGTTCTATATTTTATAGGTTGGTGCTTTAATTTCTCCATTTCTAAAACTATCACAAAGAAAATGTTTCTGCTAAGTTAAACACATTGCAGGAAATTATTCTGACATGAAGCAATCTTTTCAACACTTGTGCAATAATTTCTGGTGAACACGCTTTATTATCTTTACAATATGCGATGTTATTAAATCATAACCCGTTAATAGTGTGCATATTGAGTTATTTAATTTTCATGTTTATTATTGAATATCGAGCCATGATGTTAGTGGATTTGGTTAACTGGTTAATGTCAATCAAATCATATGTGTATAATGTTTACCATAATTTTCTTCAACGTTTCTGTCAATGAAACATCCCATGTTTGCTCGCCACAATTCAGATAATAAGTAACGTATGTCATATTCCTTGCCATTTATAACTTTCCAACTTTTTAAAACTGTGTCAGTGTGTAAAATGGATGAGGGAAGAATGGGCGACGACGAAATAATTGGAAAATAGTTTCCAATCTTATTTCCATAAATTTTAGACTAAGTCTATATTCGAAGACCAGCATGTTTCACATTTAATTAATGAAAATATGTCTGCTTATTTTGTGTAAATACTGGGTATACAGTCTAATATAAATCTTTTAGTGCTTGGACCAATTTTCCGTTTGTGCCTACTTATAGTCGATGTATTGCTGTGGGGAAATGCAATTCAACTACTTAAATTGTATCTGAATAAGGACCCACAAGAATTCGCCTTACTTTTGATTTTAGAATGTTGAGGAGGCCTATAGCATAGGTCTCCTAACTCGTAGCGTCTTGGTTGGCAGCGAGTTCCACAAAGTCATCTTTCTGAACGAATACTAGTAAGCAATATTAGAATTTGTTGTCGAGCGTTGTTTGTAACATTTGTAAAATTTTAAGTGTTTATGAGATAAAAATGAGTAGATCTACATCTTCACAATGTAAGAAACTACCAACTATCTCACATGGCGAATGTGGTTGGTAGCAGGGCTCGAATCTATGACTCAGAATCAATGATAGGCGTAGTTATTACAAATCAGCGACCGTAATCACTCATTTTTCTGCCGGCATTTCAGCTGACTTGTGCATTAAATGTGCCAGTAGAAAAATACTGATTTTACATTTCCTTTAAGTACGTGAATCTTGAAAAAATATTGGAAAGCGTTGCCAAATTACCACTACCTTATTTACGAAAACTGTCTTTTTGTTTTTAAAAACAAGACCTTATGTAAGATTGTAACCTAATATATCTGCTTTGCCTTCACTGATTGTGACTGAGATATGGAGAAAAACTCGAAGTTTGTTATCATGTACAAGTATGGGCGTGCCAGGTAAGTGCTCTCGCATGATCTTTAAGTGTTTGGGAGATTATGAGAACAACCTACTTCATATGAGCAGGTGATACGAGTCCTTGCCTTAACATAGAAAAATATCGTAGCTTGTATGGTTAGCTTTTAAAAAAGCTAGAATGCTGCTCTCTTGGTTGTATCAATATGTACTGTTATATATAGATGAAGCAAGACCGAGATCGATTTTATATCATTGCTTCCAATTACTATATGCAAATTCAAAGATTTCAAAAGGAGGACCAAACAAAGAATTAACAAAAATGACTAGTTATTCCAATTAGGCAACAGTTAGCGAGAACGTTACAAAGCGAGATTATTCATTAAACAAGACACACTAGAGTTATTTTTCTGCTACAAGACAACGCACCACAGAAGATGAGTACAAAGTTTTACTAGACCCTTACTTATAGGTGGAGATCGTTACTGTCATGCATTTGATGAAATGAGAAATTGTTGTAACTTAAATATTATACAATAAAGTGAGGCTGTTCCCTGTTCAACTAAATTATATAAATGTTGTTCAAGTGTTTGTTGACTGGTATCCGAAAAAAAAACATGCTCTAAAACGCAAATTGTTTTTTTTTCATATTAAAAATATGTCATTCAATACTTTATGCTATTTCATGATGTTCCATTCCGTTATCCACCGGATTGGTGAAATGCGGCGAACCATCGACAAAGCGGCAAAGAAACAAAACAATACTAAAACTAGGTATCTTGAAGTAATCAGGACTGAGAAAAATATTTAATCAAATAATATGTATAGTTTAATGGGAATTTAAAGAGATTATTACTTTTTATGTTTTACTTCATTTTCTTTCTCGGCCGGTACTGCTCCGTATCCATAATATATGGTTTGATGGTAAGGCATGTTTTCATTGGTCAGTTTGAATATACCAATCGTTTATCTTTGGTCTCCGGTTTTTGCTTTGAATGGAACGAATACGCTGGAAGCCATGTGTTTTTATGTCTTTGGAGATGCTTTTAAAGTAAAATCCTATCGTTATACCGGCCAGCAAGTTAAGGTTTTGTAGATTTACTACTTTTATTAGCCTTTGCTTAGCTGTGCACTGTTTGGTAGAACATCTGTTCCATTTTTGTTGGAGTAAATGAGCCGTAGCATTTGTTGTCTTAGGACATGTATTGCGCTTATGCAACCACACCCTGGCTTCGATTTTTCGCTTCAAAGTTCTGATAATACAGGAATGATAATTTCTTCATTCAAATAGTTAATAGACAGTGAATTACTGTGGGACGTGGTGGTCTTTTTTAATAATGTTGATATACAGGATATACGGATTATGATTGTGACATTACAAAATCAGAAATAAGTATACTGTAAAATTAACATGTTTGCACTAATTCGAGAAAGATAAACAAGGAAAATAATCTTAACTTCGTAAATAATGTGGCGTCAATTTTCGATAAGCGGCTACTCAAACCATGTCACAAGACCCCTTTGTGATAATTATAGAGTTTATTACTTTAACAAAGCTAAACATGTCGAACACTTAAAGGTTTTTTTCATGCATAAAAAGCTGAACTGTTGTACACCATTCACAAGCGTGAATAAAGCATTCCGTTGCTTTCTTTTACATTGGTCAGAGGCTACCCCTTAACGTTCAAAATTGTAAACAGGATTTTGACGGGCATTTAACAAATCTAAATATGTACATATTACCATTTAGACAATGCTTATATATTTTGATCAGTGTTATAACACCTGATCTCGATTATGAAAAACCTTAATAAAATCATCTAAAATAGAATGCACATGCATTTTGTTAACTGCCAACAAACGATATTCTCAAAACGGACTCGTGATAAGAAAAAATATGAAAATGAAACTTATAAACTCAGTGGTATTTTCAAAGTTCCGTGCACACATCAAATTGCCATACGTACGACGGTACAACAAGTTCTTCCCCATGTTTGCAAGGAGTTGACGTCCGATCTGCCATGATTTTGGCTGTCCGTTACCAATATACAATGCTGCTCAGCAACGTGAAAATTATCCCAAGCAAGTAGCAACTACCTTTAGCAAATGGTGGCGTATATGCGTTTGCGCATGCTTCCTACATAGATACATTTGTAGGGTGACTTTAGGCACTTTAGAAAACATGAACGCGGACCCCCTAGTGAAACAAGTCCTGTCCAATGCCAAAATTACCCATCCTCAAAGTTAGGTATAAAATCATTGCAAGCAAGGTGATCTGACAGAAAATGTACATAAATGAAGAGAGATAATTCACAAAAAAGGCACTAGAACTTTATGGTTCTTGGTCACTACACCTCTCTTTAATGTCATCTCTCACTGTTTGAGGGACGATTTCCCTCATCACTTTAAGAGTTGTGTTTTGGTTAAGAAACTGTAAGAAAGGGGAATAATTCAAGAACTAGATAAGGTAGAGGTATGGTTCTTGTACACTAAACTTCCTCTAGTTGTGCTTTATTGGCCTGGGGACTGAAAGTCCCCTAGGCCTAAGTTAGTATACCACATTTCAAACCCTGCAAGAATTTTAACTGTGCTATGTGCGAATAACAACTGTTAACATGCGCTATGCGAAAGTAGTGCAAGACAGACCAGATCAATCTTCTGTTTGAATGTCGCATATGATAAGAACATATTACAAATAACAAAAGTACATAAAACTTCAAACGACTGCTGGAAGGTATATAGCTTACGGGCTGCATTACATTTTTTTTTCTGTTTTATAAATTAATGCGCTGTTAGCTGATTACGGAAGATAATCATATGCATATCACGGAAAAGTACGGATATTTACGGAAATTTACGAAAACGTACGAAGCTCGATATAAGAGTTTGTAGTTTGATTTTCAAATTTCCGATGTTATTTCATTGACAACTTTGTTATTTACGAACGATTACAATTATATTTACCTAAAAATAAATGTCTCTAAAAAAAGATATAATTTACGTACATTCCCGAGAAGGAACTCACGTGATAAAAATCACCCGCCAGTTATCGAGGACGCTGCATGTCGAAGCCCAGTGAACGGTTTCACCGATTACAACTACAAGGTAACCCAGAATCATTTTTGGTTTTCTCTGTTATACACATTGTACAGTACTGTATTTATATTTCATTGTGGTATTGCTTTGTTTATTTCTGTTTCAAGGTTTTGTCCTCAGATCATATCGCTTGAAGTTGTACAGAGCGGAAATCGAATTATTTTTACTGGCTTAAACATTTTATAATGTTGACTATGTGATTATTTTTCATTTAACGTACATTTTATAATAAAACAAACTTCCCTGTCACCCATATATTTGTGAATCATTCATTCTGTGTCATATATTGAATTTCGTCCTCTGCACATTTCGACCCGCGCTTTAGGTAAGATTCAACGCAGAACACGTAGCTCAAAAGTTGTTTTTCAGGGAGTTAACCTATAGCCCCAAGGCCTTCAGCGCACACAGCGCTTTGATTATTGTATGAAGTCATCAATACTTTTGGTTATGCTCTGGAGAAGAAAAACAGAAAGGGGGTACTTAAAAATTAGGCAAGGACGTCAGACGAGTTGATTTCTATGTGTCTCCCGAAGTTCTTTGGGAGGCATGAAAATGGTAGCTTTAACATAAGTTAAAGTGTCTGATCAAACAAAGTACAGGTTTAATGGTAATGTTTTTAATCTGTCCGTATTTTCCCTACTACTTCTACTTCAGACGTCTTTCGTTTACTTTTTATGCTCTCGAAGGAACTTCGGGCGGCTTACAAAACTCGACTCAACTGTCCGTCAGTCCGCGCGTCTGTCCGTCCGTCCCTACTTCCTTGTCAGAAGCATAACTCAAAACGTACTGAAAAGAGAACAATGGGAGGAAGTAAAGTGTGCAAGAACCATTACTCTACTTTGCCTAATTTCTAAATCTATTTTGTTACATTTTGTGGTCCGGAGCTTCACTTTAAAAGTACTGAAGGAAATTTATTCAAATTGCACGCAATGAGAGAGTTGTTTGTAGTGCCCCAAAACAATAACTCTATATAGCTTCTATTTTAATTATCAGCCCCTTTATTCAATTGTCTTGTCCCAAGATATGCTCGACAGGTTAGGTTTATTGCTTCGCTATGACCCTATTCTACAATGCCGTGTCACATTCGCTGCAAGAGGCAATTGCAATAAATGACAGTAGATCCAGAATTTACACCAAGCGTTGTAGTACCGTCAAACCTGTGTTAATGTCCTTTTCTGAATGAAAGCCACCAAACACGATAAAAGCACTTTCAATCTGTATAGACCATCTATTCACAAAGTTAATTTCAATTTCATACGGTTTAAGTGTACATCTTTAGTACTATAACATTTCTTACTAAATATTCTTTATAAATTGATTAATTAACAAGTTTTGCAACACGTACTGTTTGTTTCTGCATTAAAAGGATTTTGTATTATGACAATTCTGTATCAAATACAGAAACACATTTATTAGCCCTCTACCGGTTACATGACCGGTTCGGGGACTAAAGCTTTGCGCTGTTCCGTCCGTCCGTCTGTCCGTGTGTGCAACTTTGCGTTCTGGGCTTGGTTTGACATTGAGTTATACATTAGAATCAACAAAATTAATATGTTCGATTTTTCGAAACCATTATGCACTCCTATTCAATTGGATCAAGGATCGAAGTTAGAACTTTTATGCACACGGCCTTTTTTGAATAAGGTCACTGTGTATTTTCGTGATTTCCGGACCCGATAGTGCGATACCTTTACTATTATATGTATACTGGTATAGCGAAACCATTTTTTTTTAATTTCATTATTTTGTTTTAATATAGACAAATCTATCAGTATATGGGATACCAGGGTTGTAGAGGGGCCTCTGGGGATGGGGGGTCCAAACCCCGCACCGGCTACCTGTGAATTCTTGCTGCACGTTTCTGGAATTTAGGTATTGCACTGGGTTATTCCCCCCCCCATACAGTACATATAAAAACAAGTGATCCCATGGGCGGGGTCAATTTTGACCCCGGGAACATAATTTAATATCTTGTTTAATCGCTAGAGTTTAAACTTTTTATCTGTCATAAACAAAAAGCTCCGCCCCCGTCATAGACTTTCAGGGATGACATAGGAATGTCGCTTGACTGAATTCTCGAAGGCATATAAACCGAGGAATCGGTTCTTGCGTTCTTTTCTTCTACAGCGCACATGAGAGGTAATACCTCTGACCAAAATTTGTGTATATTGTTAAATAACGAGTCATTGTAAATGTTGTTTAAATATATTAAACTCACTCTCCCACCTCATTCAGTTGCTGTCCAGAATTTTGCATGTTTTTCAGGATATATGTTCTATGACAATGCTACTCGCAATCCTTGTCATGGCTGGAAAAAACGCTATATGATCTGTTGTTTGATCATATCCAAACAGAAAGACACTCTTATGTACAGATAATATAGAGTATAGTACTCTTACGGTTGTTTGGAAAATGTTGTGAAACTGTAAAACTGTAAAACATTCATCAAACAATAATGGAGAAACTAGACTCTATTCTAATAATAAGGCATTAATTTTCTGCTACCGTTGCCGAAGCAAAAACGCTATCATTTTATATTTGAGTTTTAATATGCATGTACTTAGTTATATGAAGTCAAATCAAGTTATGCGTATTTACAAAGTCGGGTTTAATATAAAGATACATAAGCCCAAGAACAGACCTTCTGATTATTGGGACGGAACAGCGCAAAGCTTTAGTCCCTGAACCGGTCATGTAACCGGTAGAGGGCTAATAAATGTGTTTCTGTATTTGATTGGTCAGGACTTCACATTCGTAATAGTTAAATCACAAGTGTGTCGATAAATGACCAGTTTATAAAAAGACAAATTACTATACAAGCATATAATTTTTGTGACAGATTTGTTTTCCCTAAAATTTAAAGATTAAACTTTTCAAAAGTTCTGCATTTGGAAATAGTGTAGCAAATACCATGTGGTGCAGAGCACCCTACCGGTCTATAGAATCTAACAATGAGTGTCATACATCAAAATGTTTGCTATGAAACGGCAGTTCATTTCTACCAAAATGGTTGGCGGGAGTCAACAGAAATTCAAGGAGTCCATGATGGCCGCTATAAGGGAAAATACAAGCAAATATACCTTTTTCTGCCACTACTTTGTCTTGTATTTAAAGATTAACATCAAATCTGTTTTACTTTTACTTCATATTAGTGCTCTTTAAAAATTTGTAATCATTGTTATTCTTAGTTAAAGAGGTCAAGGTTAATGGCGGACATACAGCATATGAAATAATGCATGCTCACTGGCCTAGGTTACTTTTCCGAACCGTCCCTTGTAGATCATAATACGCTGTTCACCGATCGCAAATTGTCATTGGATAAAACTGTCTCTCCTTAAGTTTGCGCTAGTATATCCATCCATATACCAGTATTCCACTTCGATAACTTTTATATAATTTATCAAACAGCAGCAAAATCCTTTAAATTGTTTCTTATCACATTTCTTGAAAATTCTGCATTAGATTTTCCCTCAACTGTGATGATATCATTTGCAACAATACACTTCTTGCGGACAGTTCTTTTCGGTTTTTAATAAGCTTCTTTAATCCACACAGGACTTCTCTGGTGTCATTTGTGATAGACCCATATTGATCTATGACCGGTCTATAGCCCTTTGTTTTCCAAATAAAGTTTAATGAAGTTTCATCATTGATAAAATCAGTAACAGAGTACTTTTTTCTTTGATAAGCCATTATCAGAAGCAGTGCTTTGAAGGAAATTACTTCTCTTGCCTTGTCATCATCCCGGTAGAGCGTTAGTATTTCATAATAATTCAGGTGTAAAATTAGGTGATCCATTGATCCCGCATCTCTACTCAGCGCAATATCGTGCATAATATTCAACAAGCAAACATGGGATCCGATTCTAGGAGTTTTACAGGATTTAATATGCCTTATTACTGCTATCTTTGCCTCGTAGGGCCCAATACGTGGCAGGGCTCGGAGTGAACCAAAGTTTTTACATGTATCAGATACTGAGATTATGAATTTTAGAACACAATAAGCAAACCTATGTTCTTTGGATGTTTCATGAATAATGTCTAACTCTATCTGGCATGTTGAAACTCTCCAAGAGCTGTGATACAAATAATGTCGTTTCGGAAACAGAAGATATTTCTTATTTTTGTGAAGCGCCGGTCCTTCAACAAATACTAATCTGCGGAATTTAAGTAATAGTTTCAGTACGAAGTAAAGCAGTTTCTGCTCTTTTAATAAGTTGATGAAATACTTTAAGATTGTACGTTGGACATAATGGTAACTGTTTGGCAATACAAGACAGGTTGCAAGATAGTCTTTTGGATAGTGATATTTGTTTATTTTCAGATGTATCATGCGCTGCTTCCAGTGTACTTTTGTTACGTCTAGTTCTATAACAGGGTGAAAGTCAATTTCCACGCTTACTATCAAAGCATCATTTTTTCCCCAGTGACTTTGCCGAGGAAAAAAAAATCGTATTTTTCTAGCTGTCTTGCATTTGGAAAAGTAATATCATTCAACAGGTTTTGTTTTAAAACATCTTTCTTTACAATATCTTCCTTTACAAAAGACACAGACGATCCTTTTACTGATTTACATTTGCTTGTCGACACAAGTTTGTATTTGTCTATTTTGCCGTGACCATCCGACGAGGTGTTTATGTACTTTAATGTCCCTGTTTTCATACAAACAGAGCAAAATTGGCAACCTTTAATAGTATCATAGGCGTATTGTGAGTTATCATTGTTAAGACGAAGCGCGCACAAATTTCGCTTACACTCCACATGTATACACTCATCAAGGATACTTCTAAATGTCACTTTCAATTCCGGGCCCACATCAACATATTCATCGCTTACAGACTGTCGAGTACCTCGTTTATATTTAACTTCCATCTGTCCTGTTGAGCAATGCTCGAACACAAAGTCTCTGCAGCCAGTCCACGACTTCAGTACAGCAAGGTAATCGAATTCAATGTGATCGTAATTTTGAAAGATTCGTGTTTTTTCTGCCATGCTACCACATAACAATAGCTTTCCAATCTATAATTAACAAAAAACAAACAAACAAATAACACAACAAAGTTTATCTGTTTAAATATACATGTAGTAGAGGGGCGTCAAATTGAATAACATCAAAAACATAAATAACAGAATATACATTCCAGTCATTGTCGGTAAAATCGGCGTTTTAAAATGTATTGCATTGCCGTAAAACATTTAAGTTGTTGTACAAATAATGAGTGGATAGCGATTTGTTACAGAATGTTTTTATGCTAAAATGAGACTATTTTCTATATATGTTGTTCTTTGAAACTGTATTTTTTCATCATTTTACATGTATTGAACACATTATTTATGTATGGACATTATAATCTGATAGAAGAAGGGAGTACCCATTTAATGGGATTTAAACGTGTAAAATTGAATTGCGATTGTTCCTCCATCTCCTGATTGTTCGTTATTGTTTCGTGGTTTTATAAAGGTCCATCTCTCGTTGCTATAAGGATGAATGATGAGACCACGGTAGGCTCTACCGACATGCCTTTTTATTGTTCTAAGACAGATCTCTGCACTATATATTGGCGTAGCACATGCTTTGATTGGAGGTATGACAATAATGGTGTGCTTTTTGTATGTCCTCTACGTAGCATTGCAGACATAAAGGGACTGTTTTGACTGCTAGCGTCGTTCGCTATTCGTTATCTGATCAATAACAAAAAACTGCCTGGGCAAGGGATATTTAGACTGAACAGGGAGGTTCGCCATAAAAAGATGATCTGTTGATGGTTTTTGGGGTCATTTGGTCAAAGACTTTGGAAAACGATGATCGGGGTATCCGCTTGATAGGAATGTTCATAACGACATATAGGTAAGTTTTATATGTATTTTGAGGTCACTGTTTGAAAGGTCAAGATCATGATATACACTAAAATGGTTTTATTAGATAGCCCCAATTTATTCTGAGGTCATTTGATTAAAGGCCAAGGTCAGGTTGACTTTGGACACTTAGTGGTTTCTGATTAATAGCTCAACAACAGTTGGATAAGATTCGGAAACTTGGTGGTCATTGTATACGGTCCCTTGTTGATTGTTTGAGGTCGATCATGACGCTTTGCACTTCACCGGTTCCCAAAACACAAAGTGGAGAACGTTTCGGCCTAGGATCCTAAAGTTTCATAGGAAAGTTAGTCGTAACCAGTAGCTGACATCATTGAATGTATGGTAAATATGTCAGAGGGGAAGTTGATAGGGACCTTGTAAGATTAAATGGGATGATCCGACAATGTCTGGAAACAACGATTCCTTTAATTAACACTTCGCCCTTGTAAAACTTCCAGAGATCTACATGGACGGCCGTTATCCCCAACATTGGCAATTTTTAACAACATCAACACAGTCATATGTCATTTAATGCACTGCAACTTTGTCCAGTAAAGCGAATTTAAAACCATCTGATGTAAAGATACATCCATGTATACATGCAATTATTTGGTCAATCATTCGACGAACAAAACTGAATATCATACACTCGCCGAACAAAACTGAATATCATACACTGTCATTTGATTCTATTTATTGGCGACTGAGTGACATATTGATTGATCATGTTGATGTTGTGAAAAAGAACTGCTTTTGTTTGTTGCGATCGCTTGTTAATCTGAAACAATACTAATATCGAAAATAAATATTTTTATATTGTCTGTTCTAAATATAAAGAGTTTTATTAAATAACTATTGTTTATTGGCTCTAATAATCGTTAACTACCCGACGTAATAAAATAAGAAGAGCTATCATAAAATTGAAAGACAGGGCCGATAACAAAAATCAGGGCCTATATTACTTATTGGACCGGTCCAATAAAAGATTGCTGAAGAATGATTGGCTGTTGAGAAATCTGAGCATTCTAATTGACTGATGCGTTCAGATGTTTAGTATCTGGAAAACGAAAATGACCGCCATCTTGGAATCTGTTGAAATCAGCCTTGAAGATTGAATGGCAAAATTGAAAATCAACTTCTGATCAATTTCTGCCTGAAAACCCATTTAGAAGGATAGAAAATGCTCCAACTAAGAAATTGAATACCCACATCAATACACATGTACAATGTATGTTTATTTCAAAAACGAATATGTTAGAGATATTTTTTTACAGATCTGCATGTTACTGTCTGTTTCTGACAAGTTACTGCCAGTGAAGATGATAATCTATATACAATGAATCATTTTAAGTTTGATTAGTTGTTTAATAATATATAGTTTAACATTACAATGCTAAATTTGTACCTACCTTTATATCCGGGTACTTTATTTTAAGTTTATTACTTTGAGGTTTGACATTAAGTGCGGATAAATTATCTAAGAAAATGGGCCATTTAAATATTAAATATTCAAAATGTGAAATAAGAATTGCTATGTTATTTTTTCAAAGCGTTTTCTTTGATATCCTTTGCACACATTCAGGAGCTGTCGGCATAGCCTTTAAATTCATACAGACAAAACGTGTTCCATACGGTCACTGTCACTTCTATGGAAGGCCAAACCTGTCTTAACCCGCGTATACGGTTTATTACGTTACAGGTGTTCAAAGGATATAGAAAATTCCGTAAGACCCGTGTTTTCGGTTAATTTCACCTGAATTTGCATTTAGTGTGTGTCAGTGGTTGAAAATGGGACAAACATGAGACTTTGGCATAAAAACATAATTTTCTTGTATATAGAAAATTCCGTAAGACCCGTGTTTTCGGTTAATTTCACCTGAATTTGCATTTAGTGTGTGTCAGTGGTTGAAAATGGGACAAACATGAGACTTTGGCATAAAAACAGAATTTTCTTGTATATAATACGTATCGTATACGTTTCAACTAGCAATTTACACCTTACCTTTCATAAGCTCACCTGGCTACGCCAGGGTGAGCTTTTCTGATCGATGATTGTCCGTCGTCCGTCAACATTTTGATTCAAATGACATCTCCTCTGAAACCTCTAGGCCAATGTTGATAAAACTATGCAGGAATGTTCCTTGCATGAAGCTCTACCAAAATTGTTCAAAGAATTCCATTCCATGCAGAACTCTGGTTGCTATGGCAACAAATAGGAAAAACTTTAAAAATCTTCTTTTCTGAAACCACAAGGCCTAGAGCTTAGATATTTGGCATGTAGCATTGTCTAGTGGACCTCTACCAAGATTGTTCAAATTATGACCCCCGGGTCAAAATTGACCCCGCGCGGGTGGGCACTTAGTTTTTGCATAGGAATATATAGGAAAAACTTAAAAAATATTCTTCTCTGAAACCACAAGGCCTAGACCTTAGATATTTGGCATGTAGCATTGGCTAGTGGACCTCTACCAAGATTGTTCAAATTATGACCCCCGGATCAAAATTGACCCCGCACCGGGGGTCACTTAGTTTTACATAGGCTTATATAGTAAAAACTTTAAAAATCTTCTACTCTGAAACCAAAAGGCCTAGAGCTTAGATATTTGGCATGTAGCATTGGCTAGTGGACCTCTACCAATGTTGTTCAAATTATGACCCCCGGGTCAAAATTGACCCCGCACCGGGGGTCACTTAGTTTTACATAGGCTTATATAGTAAAAACTTTAAAAATCTTCTTCTTTGAAACCACAAGGCCTAGAGCTTAGATATTTGGCATGTAGCATTACCTAGTAGACCTCTTTAAAGTTTGTTCAAATTATGCCCCTGGGGTCAAAATGGACCTTGCCCGGGGGGGGGGATCATTTGTTTTTCAAAGGCGTATATAGGAAAACTTATTTGGTATATAACATTATCTAGTGATCTTCCACCAGGCAAGTGGACTTGTACCAAGGAAGGTGAGCGTTGGCTAGTGGACCTCTACCAATATTGTTCAAATTATGACCCCCGGGTCAAAATTGACCCCGCACCGGGGGTCACTTAGTTTTACATAGGCTTATATAGGGAAAACTTTAAAAATCTTTTTCTCTGAAACCACAAGGCCTAGAGCTTAGATATTTGGCATGTAGCATTACCTAGTAGACCTCTTTAAAGTTTGTTCAAATTATGCCCCTGGGGTCAAAATGGACCTTGCCTGGGGGGGATCATTTGTTTTACAAAGGCGTATATAGGAAAACTTATTTGGTATATAACATTATCTAGTGATCTTCCACCAGGCAAGTGGACTTGTACCAAGGTGAGCGATATAGGGCCATCTTGGCCCTCTTGTTTTATATTATGGCACTATAATATACATGTATATCTCAACTATTATTTTCACATCGTTGTTTAAATAGTTGAGATATACATGTATATGTGACGTGTTGTTGTGCATGACACATACTCATCACATGGGTAACAATTCTGTAAAGTTATCTTGATATATGTCCATGCAATAAAAAGATATAGAGCACAGGGGAAAATTGAAATATAACAGTAACTAACAATTATAGTTTAGTTTATACTAATTTATTTTAGGTGTATTGTGAAACAAGTTATCCAACTTATATTAATCACTCTCGACACCTCATTCCTGATGGTATCCATCGCCGTGAGGGTTTGAGAGAAGAGAAGCCAGTTTCCCTTTTAATGCTGAGCGCCAAGCAAGGGAGCTGCTGGTACCATTTCTTTACGTCTTTTGGTATGACACGGCCAGGGAGCGAACCCACGACCTCCCGCACTCGAAGCGGACGCTCTACCACTAGGCTCTCGAGGTGGTGCTCTTAAGTAGAGCAGGAGGTGACTGGGTGTTATAAATGACACACACGTGGGGTATGGGTAACAAGTGTGGTAATTTATATCAAAATCGGTAAATGCGTGTGGTAGATACAGACCACCGGAAATGCGGAAATTGCAATTGCATTAAGAAGTGTTTGAGCCCCAAGACCTTGGGAGTAGGCGGTCGGTTGTTATATATGACACACCCTTGGGGTATTGGTAATAATTGTGAGGAGTTATATCAAAATCGGGCAATGCAAGCGGGAAGATACAGACCGGAGAGTTGAACGTGGAAATTGCGTTTTGTACTGTTTGAGCCCTAATTGTGACATTTACTTTTGGGGATAGATGGTTGGTTGTTATGTATGACACACCTTTTTTGTATGGGTAACCATTGTGTGAAGTGATATAAAAATTGGTCTTTGGAAGATCCAGACCGGAAACGAAATTGCGAACGGACGTCCTTATGAGACGGACTTTATCAGTGAGGTCTTCCAATGATTTTTCTTTGACCTTTTTAGCTCACCTGGCACAAAATCAAACGACATCCTCTCTGAAACAACTAGGCCAATGATGATGAAAATTGGCAGGGATGTTTCTTGCTTGAAGCCCTTTCATAGTTGTTCAAATAATTCCATTCCATGCAGTACTGTGGTTGTCATGGTAACGGAAAGGAAAAACTGAAAACAATCTTCTTTGAAGAACAGGAAGGCATAGAGCTTAGTTAGGCATGTGACATTATCTAGTAGACCTCTTCAAAGGTTGTCTAAATTATGACCCCGAGTCACTTGTTTCAACATAAGCTTATATAGGAAAACATTAAAAATTTCATCTCCGAAACTACAATGCCTAGAGCAAATATATTTAGCATGTGGCATAACCTAGTAGACCTCTACTAAGATTGTTCAAACTTTGATCCCCGGGTCAAAACTGACCCCGCACTGGGGGTCAAATGGTTTACATAGGCTTATATTGTAGGAAAAACTTTCAACTCTTCTTCTCTGTCCCAACAAAACCTAGAGCTTAGATATCTAGCAAGTGGCATAACCTAGTGGACTTCTACCAAGATTGTTCAAATTATGACCCCCGAGTCGAAATTGACCCCGCCCGGGGGGATTAACTGGTTTTTATATAGGCCTATATAGGAAACACTTAAAATAAGCTTATTCTCTGAAACCACAGGGCCTAGATCTTAGATAGTTGGCATGTGACATTGCCTAGAGGACATCTAAATAGATTATTCAAATTATGATCCCCGGCTCAAAACTGACCCCTCCCGGGTGTCTCTTGATTTAACATAGGCGTATATAAGTAAAACCTTTTAAAATCTTTATTTTTGAAACCACAAGGCCTAGAGCTTAGATATTTGACATGTATAATTGCCTATTTGACATCTTCCAAGAATGTTTAAATCATGTCTCCCAGGGTAAAATTGACCCTTTCTGCTATTGTCGACCTTGTACCATTACCATTATAATATCGCATTGAAGGGAAGAACTCAAGCAAAATACAGAACACTAAAATGCACAGAAATCGTAACCCCTTAGTGCTTACTGGGAATATACGTCGAGTGCGGCGATGAATGACCAGTTTATAAACAAACAAATTAAGATACAAGACACTCGTGCAAGTATGTTTGTTAGGGATTTATTTTCCCTTAAATCTAGAGATTAAAATTTTCAAAATATGTGCATTTGGAAAAGATAGTTGATCTGAATTGAAAACTATACTTCAAGTTTTGTCTGAACATTCCATACTGCTTTACGTGTTGGTTCTTGATAATCGACAACTCATAAATCTTTTCAGTTGTCTTTGTCTATAAAGCCGAACAACTACAGTGCCTTCAGAGCCTTCAGAATTTTAAAGTAACACATGTAATAGTTGTTATATTTCTTCCCTATGGCGGACATACATCGTCAAGCAATACTGCACGCTCACTGGCCTACGGTATTTTCCCGACCTATCCCTAGTAGATCAAATACGCTGTACACCAAGCGCAAATTGTCATTAGATAAAACAGTCTCTCCTTATTATTGTGTCAGTATATCCATCCATATTCCGGTATTACACTGCGCCTTGAAATTTCAAAAAATTGTTTTGTATTTAACACGTTTTCTTGAATATTCTGCATTCAATTCTTCCCTATGGTGGGCAATACGGTATTCACACTGACTTATTTTATTTGTCCTAACAACATTTGACTGAGCTGTTCATCAAGCACAAATTGTCATAGGATTAAACAGTTTCTCTTGAAGTGTATGCAACTATATCCATCCATATTCCGGTATTCCACTGCGTCTGAAATTTCAGGTATTTGATCAAGTAAGAGCAAGATTTCGTATCATATTTTCTTTAAATTCTGTATTCGGTTTTCCCTCAACTGTGATACTATCATTTTCAACAATACACTTCTTGCGGGTTTTTCTTTTCGGTTTTGAACAAGCTTCTTTAATTTACACAGGACGTCTTTTGTTTTATCTTCTTGGGTAGGCTGATCCGATATAGGTTTCCAAATAAAGTGTAATGAAAATACGTCATTGATAAAATCAGTAACAGAGTACTTTTTTCTTTGATAAGCCATTATCAGAAGCAGTGCTTTGAAGGAAATTACTTTTCTTGCCTTGTCTGGTAAAACGTAGGGCGTTAGTATTTCATAATAATTCAGGTGTAAAATAGGGTGATCCATTGATCCCGCATCTCTACACAACGCGATATCGTGCATAATATTCAGCAAGCAAACATGGGTCCCGATTCTAGGAGTTTTGCAGGATTTTATATGCCTTATAACTGCTATCTTTGCCTCGTAGGGCCCAATAGGCAGGACACAGAAACCATTGAAACCTCTGGAAAAATCTGGTAGTGCTGCGATTAAGAATTTAAGAACACAATAAGCAAGTCTATGCTCCTGAGATGTATTGTGAATAATGTCTAACTCTATTTGGGATGTCGAAACTCTCCAAGAGCTGTAATATTGATCATGTAGTCCGCGTTTCGGAAACAAAAGATATTTCTCATTTTTGTGGAGCGCCGACCCTTTTTTAAATGCTAATCTGCGGTATAATAGTTTAAAAACAAAATGAAGGAGTTTCTGCCCTTCTAGTAAGTTGATGAGAAACCTCAAGACACAATGGTAACTGTTTGGCAACATAAGATTGGCCACATGATAGCATCTAAGAAGGTTTTTTACTTTGAGATGTATTATTTGCAGGTTCCAGTGTACTTTTGTTACATCTAGTTCTATAGCAGGGTGAAAGTCAATTTCCACATTAACTTCCAAAGCATTATTAATTTCCCAATGACTCTCCTGAGGAAAAAAATTATTGTATTGGTTTAGGTCTGTCGCGTTTGGAAAAGTGATATCATCACCAATCACATTTTGTTTTAAAATATCTTGCTTTTCATTACCATGTGACAGAGACGACCCTTCCACTGATTTCCATTTGCTTGTCCACACAAGTTTGTATTTTTCTATTTTGCTGTGGAATGATGAGGTGTTTTTATACTTTAATGTCCCTGTTTTCATATCAACAGAGCAAAATCGGCAACCTTTAATATTAAGCATGCGTTGTTCATTTGCATTGCTAAGACGAAAAGCGCATAAGTGTCGCTCACACCCCGCATATATACACTTTTCAATGATACTTGAAAATGTCACTTTCAATTCCGGGTCCAAATCAACATATTCATCTCTTTTATATTTTACTTCCATCTGTCCTTCTGGGAAGTGCTCGAACACAAAGTCTCCGCAGCCAGGCCATGACTTCAGTACAGCAAGGTAATCGAATTCAATGGCATTGTTATGTAAAAATACTCGTGTTTTTTCAGCCATGCTACCACATAACAATAGCTTTCCAATCTAAAAATAACAGAAAGAACTTAACAAATAACACAATCAAAGTTTACCTATTTAAAGATTCATCATGTAGAGAGGTGTCAAATTAAATAACTTCAAAAGCATAAATAATAGAACATTTGAAAGTATTATCACGTTGCCGTAAAACAGTGTATACTATATATTTCAAGTTGTTGTTGTACAATGAATGGGTGGATAGCGATTTGTTACAGAATGTGTAAGTGCTAAAATGAGACAATTTTCGAGATTTTTTGTTCTTTTAAGCTGTATTTATTTATCATTTTACATGTATTAAACACATTGCTTATGTTTCGTTGATAAAGGGAGTGCCTCTTTGAATTTAAAAATGTACAGTTGAATTGCGATTGTTCCTCTATCTCCAGATTGTTCGTTATTGATATTTGTACAAGTTTGTTTCGTGATTTTAAAAAGGTCCATCTTGTTGTTTAGGGATGAATGATGAGACCCCAGCATGCTCTACCAACATGATATATTGTTCTAAAACAGATCTCTTGCGTGGCAGGTCAGATACAAAGGGACTGATTTGTCTGTTATCGTCGTTCGCTGTTCATTACCTGTTTTTGTTTCATCAATAACAAAAGACTGCCCGGGCAAGTGATATTTATACTGAACATGGAGGTTCGCCATGACAATATGACCTCTTGTTTCTTGTAGGGTCATCGGGTCAAAGACATTGGACAACGACAATCGGGGTGTGGATCCTCATGGTTGATAGCAAAGTTTGGCATGACCTATAGGTAAGTCAGTTTCAACTGAGGACCAATCTCATTAAACGTTGATTATAACATAGCATCGAAATCAATTGCAAACAGAATGAAACAAAATATAAACACACATTGTTGAAATAGAACAAACAGGATTCATTAAAGGTAGGTATATAGCGGAAAATGTAAGAGTTTTATACGATATTATAGACACATTGAATGAAAACGAAGAACCAGGAATCAGTTTTTAACAAGGTTTTTGACAGTTTAGATCATTCATTTATTTTAAAGTGTTTAGAATACTTTAACTTCGGAGAATCGTTGATAAAATTGGTAAAAAAATATTCAGATACTAAAAGCTGTATATCATATAAAGTTTTTTTTCTATCTTTTTCAACATTAAGAGGCTGTCCGCTATCACCTTATATTTTCATTATATGTATCGAAATACTTTCTATGGCTATAAGAAATAATTACTGCTTTTTCGAAACAAATATGGAATAACTAGTTTATTATTGATTCAACTTGAGCCCCATTCTTTAACAAAAAGTCGTTTGACAATGGTTTAATATACATGTACAATGAAAATATGTTTGCCTTTCGCAAAGGAGAATTCCTGACTTTTTCTGAATTGCAAAATGTGTACAATATACACATATCAGATTTTTAAAAAAGTATTTTTCTTTACTTTCGTCCATAGAGAAAAACTGGAAACAAAACATGATAAAGGAGTCAGTGCAAGGAACAGTATTACCAGAATACTTATTCTATAGAATAACACCGAACACTTAAACTAATAAAATGCTTTATAATAAAGGAAATTTCAGTACATATATATAATGAGAACTGTTCCAAATAATGTTTTTATGTTCAAATGTTAGATAGTTCCGAGTAAACTTTGTGACTTCTGTTCTATGGTTCAAGAAACGGTGGATCCAACAGTTAAGGTGAAAATATATAGATACCTCACAATTCAAAGATAAGTAAATGCCCCACTGACATTTTAAACTGTCTGGTTTGGTATATTAGAACACCAATTATGAAGGAAGAAAATAAATCGCGCTACTTCATTATTATAATAGCAAAGTATTTTATATTTTAATATATCAAAAAACACATTGATATTGTTTGTGTTATATTTAAACAGTAAAATAAATTTGGAACATACAATAGCAACTACGAGAAATGAAACTGAGACATTTAACCAAAAAATAGAGGAAGTTTATGCCATAAACACGCTGGGTGGATAAACTAAACATATTTAGAGACAATTTCAAAAGCAGAAAAGTTCGATCCTTTCAATCTTTTTAGCTCTTTTCTTGCTTTTCATGTATCTTTTTCTTTCTTCTTCCTCTCGAAGTATGTGTACTTACATTTCAGGTTATTAAATTGAAAGTATTAAATAGTTACCATAGATTATGTATATGTTGAATATTTGATATGAATTGTAAACACATTTATTTGAATGTACATGTACTGAAAGGCAATAAAATATGGTAAAAACGAAGTATGTGTTAATGGTCAAGACCATGATATACACTAAAATGGTTTCGTTTCAATTTAACGTATATGCAAAGAACCTTGAAACCCGATAAGGCGGTCATAACCATATGATAGCCCATATGTATTTTGACGGTCAATGCACCCCCTATGGACACTTACTGGTTTCTGATAAATTGCTCAACAAGTCACTGTCTTATAAGATCCGGAAACCTGGTCAACTTGTACCTTAAAGTAGTAACTCGTACCTGAATTAGTCAATATGTATCTTATGAAAACAGCATAGGACATTCATGTGTACGTTAATTTTCTAAAATTAACAGATTTTTTATTTTCTAAAATTAACAGATTTTTTAATTGATAACAGTACATATTACCAGCTTTATTTATGAAAATTAGGTCGATATTTTACTGTCAAACACGGCACAAAACCTGGTTATGAAAGGCGCAAGGACAAGGACACATAAACGATTTACATTATTTGAATTTTATTCACTGCCTTATCTAAAACAAAATGTATAAACAATGTAAAAAGTTCTATGTTAATTTTCAAAGTTTATTAAAGGGAACCGAAAGTCAAAAAAAAATTTATTCCCATGTTGTAGTCCGTACAATTTAATACAGAATCGCTTATTTGTAAGAGTACACAATTTTTGTCATCAACAGCAAAAATGATATATTTTCTGAACATTTGTAGGGGTGCTGGAAACTTTCATTTCATATGTATTTTACTAAGGTATATTTATGTTAGATGACTTAATAATATTTTTATGCAAACTTGATCATACATTATAATGTTACTCAACGGTTAGTGACAAATAATGTTTATGTATAAACTTTATATCGGCCTATCATTCATTAAATATATGGTTAGTTTTAATCACAGTGATATATTCATATGTAAATTACCTCGATCGTGCACATCCAAAAATGTTGCATAAAATGATGTGTTTCGGCATGATTTAGTTATACGAGAAAAGTTGTGCACTTGGGAAAATCTATATCAAGATGGCATAAGTGTGAAACATTAAAATTCTTAATCGTAATATTAGAAAATTAAAGAAAATGATTAAATTATATAGATCATTTCACAAAGGCCGAATGTAAAATGCATCTGTCTTGTCATGCATGATATTTCACCGAACGTCATTAAACAACCATTTTCAAGAAATGTTTTTAAAGAAAAACCTGACATAAACATCGCTAAGACATTGTAATAAGAAAACATGTACAATGTATTATATGAAATGGTTTGCCTCAAAACGGCCGACATCCAGTTAGCAGGTGCGTGAAAGACATCGATGTACTTCCGTAATTTAGATAGCGCAGTGTTACGTCACATCTGGTTATTTGGCGCAGGCGCAATAAGGCTTTAAAGCTATCAATGGCGGCGTCCTTAAACCAGATGGAATCACGCAATTTCAATGAAATATTGAATGAATCATTAAAACGCAGTTGACAACATTCAAACGCATTTTTGGAAATGAAATAAAATGACAGGCTCGTTTGAATTTCGCTGTCGAGTTTTCTGACTTTCGGTACCCTTTAACGAAACAGGTACGAGTTGATCCAATGAATGCTTCTACAGATTATTTTTAGAAAACGATTTATCAATGAAGCGATCACGTGATCAATAGGGTGGTATGCAAATTACATTCATCGCACTTCCATTCTTAACATTTGATTGGTAAAAGAGTAGGTATAACGCCAGCTATTCAGCTAACGCAGTAAAATACTACAAGTTACATTTGAAGAGTCCATACTGGTTTATATTTTGACTTTTAGTAACCGACAACTCATCAATATTTTCATGTAAAAACAAAAACAAGTCGAAAACACGACAAAGTAGCTACTTGGAAGAAATCAGCCACTATACTGCAATATACTAGCTAAAACACGTACTTGGTGAAGTACCGAGTGCACTGAGTGACATATTGATTGATCATGTTGATGTAGTGTAAAAGAACTGGTTTTGTTTGGTACGATCGCCTGTTAATCTAAAACAATACTAATATCGATAATATTAGGTGATTTTATAAACATGCATGTCTGAAAAATTTGATTAAAATTGCAATGCTAAACTGTATACCAACCTTTATATCCGGGTACTTTATTTTAAGTTCATCCACAATTCGGTTCATCATAATATCGACTGCCTTTGTAATATCTTGTATTTCTTCTGTGTCATATTTGACACAAATGTTGTCTGTTATTTCATTACAGAAAGACTCCATGACTATGATATGAGCGCGACCCAATCTGATGATCTGATGACCTGTTTTTGGTGTATATTCTTCCGATATCGCTATTTATATATCCACCAATCAGATAACGCGTTTCATCTGTCATTCGGTGTTTCGACTCCAAAATGGCGGATGTACAACGTTTCTTAAAATCAAAGCGCTGAAGGCACTGGAGGTGTCCTTTATACGATAATAGTGACCACTTCCCAAAGCATACAGATCTTAAATGGTAGTGTAACATTGTAACAAGAGGACAGTGATGATTCAATACTGCAGAGCTGCATTCTAGTTTGAATATGATTGCTCCATTGATGTACATGTACTAAATGCGAACACCCACGTTTAGTGTGGGGTACAATGACAGGATATGACAAGTGTATATTACCAGCTTACCCATTCATATCAATATGAACTTCCGTGTCATTGACCAATCAAACAGCTGGCAATTTCATGGAAGGGCAATAAATACATCAATCATTGGATTAGCTAGAGTTATGGTTCTTGGTCACATCACTCCCTGATGGTGGGATTCAAGTATTAATTCAATCCCAGTGTTCAATAGTATCCAACTTTTACTGACAAGGTTTTAATAGAAAGGGAGATTATTTAAATAGTTATGTTATCTAAATTACAGTTCTCCATATCCTAAATGTCTTCAATCATTGCATGAAGTATCAAATCACGACGGCCCTAGTGGTCTGTAAATCAAACTGTCTTTACTGCAACATCATTTCACCCTAAATTTATAAATCCTGCCCTAGCTGAGTGGTGCTTACATAATATTGTACATCTTTTATGTATCTATCTTGAATATTTCCTCCAAATATGAATCATACTTAAGTTTCTTATGATATATTAGAGTCTGCATAGGACTGATGTACACTTGTATAAACCCAAAAACTGTGTTGAGCCGCCAGCTGTAAAAAGGGCCAACTCCTTACCAAGTAGAGATAGGTAAAATAATACCTAATTAGACCTATCACTAAATGTGATTAATAGTAATTAGTCAAGATGGAGTTATTGTTCTTTTTCACTGCATTTCCTCTCATTTTGGTTGAGCATTGTATCAAGTTTTATTGAATTCTAACCAATAGTTTTCGAATTATGCCCCGGACAAGTAAACAAGAGGGCCAAGATGGCCCTATGTCGCTCACCTTGGTACAAGTCCACTTGCCTGGTGGAAGATCACTAGATAATGTTATATACCAAATAAGTTTTCCTATATATGCCTTTGTAAAACAAATGACCCCCCCCCCCCTGGGCAAGGTCAATTTTGACCCCAGGGGCATAATTTGAACAAACTTTTAAGAGGTCTACTAGGCAATGCTACATGCCAAATATCTAAGCTCTAGGCCTTGTGGTTTCAGAGAAAAAGATTTTTAAAGTTTTCTCTATATAAGCCTATGTAAAACTAAGTGACCCCCGGTGCGGGGTCAATTTTGACCCAGGGGTCAAAATTTGAACAATCTTGATAGAGGTCCACTAGCCAATGCTACATGCCAAATATCTAAGGTCTAGGCCTTGTGGTTTCAAAGAAGATGATTAAAGTTTTTCCTATATATTCCTATGCAAAACTAAGTGACCCCCAGTGCGGGGTCAATTTTGACCCGGGGGTCATAATTTGAACAATCTTCAAAGAGGTTCACTAGCCAATGCTACATGCCAAATATCTAAGCTCTAGGCCTTTTGGTTTCAGAGAAGAAGATTTTTAAAGTTTTTCCTACATAAGCCTATGTAAAACTAAGTGACCCCCTGTGCGGGGTCAATTTTGATCCGGGGCTCATAATTTGAACAATCTTGGTAGAGGTCCACTAGCCAATGCTACATGCTAAATATCTTAGCTCTAGGCCTTGTGGTTTCAGAGAAGAAGATTTTTAAAGTTTTTCCTATATATTCCTATGCAAAACTAAGTGACCCCCAGTGCGGGGTCAATTTTGACCCGGGGGTCATAATTTGAACAATCTTGGTAGAGGTCCACTAGACAATGCTACATGCCAAATATCTTAGCTCTAGGCCTTGTGGTTTCAGAGAAGAAGATTTTTAAAGTTTTTCCTATATATTCCTATGCAAAAACTAAGTGCCCACCCGCGCGGGGTCAATTTTGACCCGGGGGTCATAATTTGAACAATCTTGGTAAAGGTCCACTAGACAATGATACATGCCAAATATCTAAGCTCTAGGCCTTGTGGTTTCAGAGAAGAAGATTTTTAAAGTTTTTACTATATATTCCTATGCAAAAACTAAGTGCCCACCCGCGCGGGGTCAATTTTGACCCGGGGGTCATAATTTGAACAATCTTGGTAAAGGTCCACTAGACAATGATACATGCCAAATATCTAAGCTCTAGGCTTTGTGGTTTCAGAGAAGAAGATTTTTAAAGTTTTTCCTATTTGTTGCCATAGCAACCAGAGTTCTGCATGGAATGGAATTCTTTGAACAACTTCGATAGAGCTTCATGCAAGGAACATCCCTACAAAGTCTCATCAACATTGGCCCAGTGGTTTATGAGGAGATGTCGTTTGAAGGAAATGGTGGACGGACGGACGTACGACGTATGCTGGACGGAATGCGATCCTAATAGCTCACTCTGGCACCTTGTGCCAGGTGAGCTAAAAAGGGCAATAACTCTGTAATTACTCAAGATAGAGTTAACGTTCCTGTGCATTGCACTTGCTCTCAATGTACTTGACCATTGTATGAAGTACTATTGAATTCCAACAAGTAGTTTTCAAGTTCTGCTCTGGACAAGGAAAAGTCACAAAGGGCAATAACTCTGTAATTACTAAAGATAGAGTTATGGTTCTTATACACTGCACTTCCTCTCATTGCGCGACTATTGTATGAAATTGTATTGAATTCCAACTTAGTACTTTTCAAGTTATGCTCCGGACAAGGAAAAGTAAGAAAGGGCAATAACCCTGTAATTAGTCAAGATGGAGTAATGGTTCTTGTGCACTGCACTTCCTCTCAATGTGCTTGAGCATTTTATGAAGTTGTATTGAATTCCAACCAGTAGTTTTCAAGTTATGCTCCAGACAAGGAAAAGACACAAAGGGCAATAATTCTGTAATTAGTCAAGATAGAGTTATGGTTCTTGAACACTGCACTTCCTCTCATTGCGCTTGACCATTGTATGAGTTGTATTGAGTTCCAACTTGTAGTTTTCAAGTTATGCTCCGGCCAAGGAAAATGCAACAGACTGACCACCCGACCAACTACCGGGTGACTCCTATATACCCCCTTAAATTGGTTTCGGGGGTATAAATACTAGATGTATTAAACATGCATATTGTACCACAGAAAAGTGGTCTCGATTTTTCTTAACAGCCAGTAATAAAAAAGTTAAAAAGTAAGCTATTTACAGTAACTACAAAGGGAAGTAATTCTAAAAACAAGGGTAGCTCATGGTGGTGAACATTTATGCCATGTTAAATAAAAATCCCTCCATGCAGAAATTCTCCGGACAAAGATATTATTGGATTTAACAATGAACCTCTATGTGTGACCTTGACCTTAGACCTTGTTTATGCACATGATCCTTCGTTTCATGGTGGTAAACATTTGTGCCAAATAACATCAAAATCCCTTAAGCATGAAGATATGCTCCGAACAGTCATTCTTCAATTTGACCTTTAACCTTTAAGAGAGTGACATTGGCCTTAGAACTAGGGACCTGGTTCTCGGGCATGACACTCCGTCTCGTGATGGTGAACAATTGTGCCAAGTTATTTAAGAATACCTCAATACATGGATAGTAACAGCTCGGACAAGCTGAACTCAGATGTACAGACGCACATGCATACACTTAACGGCCATTAAACAAGGCATTAAATCCCTATACCTGTAGAATGAATAAATAATTATGATTAAATAATTAAGTCAAATAAATTAACTCTCCTCCTCAACAAAACCAAGGGCATAAGCTATTTCTTAAGCATGTGAAAACTACTAGACTACTAATTGAAAACTTTTACAACAATTTAATAGGGTTATTAAGGTAGTGATGTGAATCCGCCGGATTATACGGATATCGTTTCACTCTGTACCTTGAGTGACCTGTACCGCTGCGATAGCCTTGTGGTTAGAGCGTCTACTTAGTGTGCGGGAGGTCGTGGGTTCGATTCTCGGCCGCGTCATACCAAAGATGAGAAAAAAAAATGGTACTGACAGCTCGCTTGCTTGGCGCTCAGCATTATAAAAGGGTAGTTTCAGGAAGATAAAGAGAAGCTTCCGGCTTCTTGGAAAAGGTAAGTACTTGTTACTGGATACCCTGTTTGTCGCACAATAGCTTTGTAGCTAATGTTGTCTGTTGATCATATGCGACGTTAAATATGGCTTCTTTATCTTTATCTTGGTATAATGTAAATACAAAACTGCAATTTCCCTGTCATTTATCATGTTTATTCGCTGAATGAGAATGAGTTAAGTTTTTTTACCGTGACGACAATGACACAGTTACTTAGTAAATTGGCTGTTTATAATTCTACCTCAAAGGGTAAACCCAACATATAAACATTAATTATTTTGTCCAAGCGTGGCTTTAGACATCAAGTCCAAATGGCTTTTCAACATCTCGAAACAGTCGAAAATCATTGCAAATTAGTTGTCAAAGTATTTGTGAAATTCCATTAGCATAGTTTTTCAGAATGTTTCATGTTCTGGTCATCTAATGAGCTTCCGCATTCTCTTATACATCTGCAATAGTTGCAGTGAACAGTTTTGATAAAGTTGGCTGTGTTGGATCAAATTCATCTGCTAAAGAACATATTGGACAGGTCAAGTCTTAGTTTCATTAGTCAATGTTGTTAATAGCTAGTCTGTTTGGTAAATATCATAATATGGTTCAAGAAACTGATAAAGCAACATCAACTTTGGAAATGCTTGGAGACCAGTAAGGTTCTTCAATTTGTCATTATTGTCCCTGCAATAGTCAATATCGAATCTCGTCTTCAGTTTCAGAACTTCAGTTTTCAGCTCAGGCGTTTCAGTCCTTAGTTTCTGTAAAATTGCATTCATATCATCCATTAAATCACCATCAATGTCCATCTGCAAAGTCGCGCCAGTTTCATCAGAGTCTAAGATGAGTACCAATGGCGTTTCCTCTTCTGTTAGCATCGGCCAACAAGTACAGCTTAAAAGCTTACTGACGGGACCCAGTCTGGATTCAGTCTATCATACAAGTATGCCTTTTTCCCTGAAAGAAAGAATGTAAAGAGTCTTTATAAGTTATGTTTTACAGACTTAAGAAAAATGATAACAAAAGAAACAGTTAACTTTATAATGTATACAAGCATGGCAAGGGTGTTTAGTAGACCCAAGCTCCTGGGTTCTAACCCATGAAAATTTTGAAATACCTGTATTTAACCCCAATAAAAAACCCTACGAGTCATATTTTCATGAATTTTCATTCATGCCTCTATTACTTAATGTAAATGTCCATCAACTTGTTAATTCCAAACACTCAGGCCACATCAACCATTGACGCATAAGAAAGTGAGAGATGGAGGGGTAACTTGTATTTTAATCTACTCGCTTTCGGAAAATCACTGACATGCGAGGTCAAGAAGATATGCGACAAACAGGAAAAAGGGAACATTTAAGCCAGCTGCTAGACCTTGCTGTTTTAAGAATTTTCTGAAAATGCAACAGTATATATAAAGCTTCATTTCAACACAAAATGAAAAATTGTGATGTGCAAACATAAAATACAAGGCTCGAAACTCAATGACCCATGGGTCGACGTTTAAAAATATCACATGTATTGACTCTTGAAAATTTTACGCTGAATTGACAATGACCCTCAAGTTTCAAAGCCTACCGGACACCCTGATGGCCATAATAATCAGTTATAACGTTTAGCCATTATCAAAGGTAACCAGTCAGCTCATACCTAAGTAATCTTGTACCTGAATTGGTCAACTTGTACCTGATATATTTTCGCAAAAAGTCAACTTGTACATGTACCTTAAACTTTTTTATGCAATATCTTTGAGATAATAGTATTTTTTTATCAATCATCATTAAATATTTGCATTAAAATACTTTATTTTGCAAAATTGTATCAGAAAATGAAATAAAGAGAATTTTTGAAAAAAGTCAACTCATACCCTACGTAATCATTTGTTTTTAGCATTACTAAAATAATGAATAACGGGACTTTTGAAAATTGTATTATTTTCATCATGTTTATGACGAAAATATGTTTTATTTCAGTTCAACTTAGGGTTTTTAAGATACAATAGACCCTCGGACATCGAAATGTGGTTTGTAGACACACTCATAAAATTAGTAAATTTGCTTCCTGTTTTATTTTTTGTACTGATTATGTACAAACATTAATCAATTATTATTTTCTGTGTGATTTTATTCATAAAGGCGATGGAATTTCAGATCAAGTGACAGTAACAGTTAACTGAATTTTGAGAAGACTTAATTACTTCTCGAATGAAAATACCCTACAAAGTAATTCTCGGCTTCGCACATCCGGGCACTGATTAAAATACCTATATTCGGGAAAGGTGATTCCTCGGCTTTCATCGCTGGTCTGTATGCATCTTTACTTACAAAATGCATAAAATCAAAGAAGAAAAATTAAAGAAGACGAGTGTCTACCATTAGCTTAAAATCATAGAATTGAATTTGTAGTAATTCTGTGTTGTTAAAAGCTTTCTGTTTCATTCGAAATAAACTTAAAACTTGCATATGGGTGTACGGTAAAGACCGAGTTTTCACCTTTCACCGAGTGACGAAATGAATGCGATCTAATAATCCGATTGGTTAACTAGCTAGTATGACGTCACGGCAAAGCCAAGAATTTACCCAAACCAAAATGAATGCTTGCAACAAGCTTGCGGCAAGCTTGCGGTAAGCTTGTGGCAAGCTTGCAGAAGCTAATAATGCTTTCTGTAGGCTTGCCGCAAGCTTGCGCGAGCTTGCAAGTATTTTCAATCAGAATTCTGCAAGCTTGCGATAGCTTTGCAAGCTTGCGCAAGCTTTTTTAGTTGCAAGCTTGCGCTGGCTTTTTTGTTAGAATTGGACTTAGAAAATTTCATGGTAGTAGTAGTAGTGAAAAATTCTAAGTTCAAAAACATGGAAATTTTTTAAAAAATCATTGTTTCATGAAGGCTTATTTTTATAACCACATATTGGGATGCAAATTAGATGACATGAAATAAAGAATCTGAATTTCAAGTAAATTCTGGGAATTTTTAAAATTATGTTTATTTTCTCAGGTGTGCAGAAGTTTGATTCTAAAATTAATTTAACTGTAACTGACTTGAAACTAAAATAGAGAGGAAATAGCATGAACCCATAATTATGTGTCTATATAATAAGTCAAATCCTTTTTCCATGTTTTATGAACAACAGTACTGTAACTGCTCTTTATTTTGCAAATCTTCATTCACTGATATAATTAACAGGAGGCAAGGTAATTAATCTCTGTGGGCAGTGTGGGGTCATTCAGGGAATTTGGTCATAAAAATAGATAGCATACAAAGGTAACATTCAACATTGTTCTGTGCAATCACCACCTGGAACCCCAGTATCAATTTACAGGAAGAGGGGAATTATCAGAAAGATCTCTACAGGAAGTGGTCATTTTGATTGTTGATTCAAATGTTAGACATGTTAGAAAGTTTTTGAACAAGTTTTTAAGAAATGTTTATATGTGGATACTTTTGTGAACTTTGTGCTGAACAGGACAGTATCATTTGCATAAAAATAATTATTAATCTAAGATACAAAATGATGGTTTAAATGTTAACTGAGGATTAAATAAGCATGCAGTGGCTGGGCAGAAAAGGTATATTGTTTATTTGATTCATATAACATATATGTATATGTCTAGAGTAGCAATTACTGAAGATATTAAGTAATAATTATGTGATCATTAAATAAAAAGACCACAGAAGTATAACATGGAAAAACAAATCTATAAATGTATGGAAAAAGTTGGTGACTTAAAATTGACCACTAAAAAAAATTAACAAATTCAAATTCAGTCCATTTACTTTTTTCTTTTACACGATGCTAAATTTCCTAAAACAAACATGTCTTTTTTTTAGTAAAACAGCACATTTTTGTTCATAGAAAAGATTTCACAAAATATTTACAGAAGATAAAAGGCACAGCACATTTCCACTGAGCATGCTTTAATATAATTATGTTATTACACAATATTAAAATTATGTAATAATGTTACACTTAAATTCAATTGGTATTCAAGGGGGATTCTACTGGTATTCAGATGGAATTCAACTGGTATTCTCATGAAATTCCACTGGTATTCAGATGAAATTCCAATGGTATTTTTCAATGGTATTTATGACATTTCCACTGGAATACCAAAGGAATTTCAGTGGAAAAACATAAGCTATTTCAGTGGAATAGCAGAACTTTACCATTTACAAATACTAGTGAAATTGAGATGGAATTCCAGATAAAGTTCCAGTGGTATTCCAGATCTTTATTTTCACTGGGATGATGGTCGGCTGTTCAGGATTTTTTCATACTTGTATAAAAACTTTTAAAAGGGCATAATTAATGTTAATTATAGTATACACATTTGTTTTCCTTTTTTTCAGTTTGCAAGCTTGCAGGAAGAAAAATACTACCTCTACTGGGCAAGCTTGCGAGTGTAATAACAAATAAAACCGCAAGCTTGCGCAAGCTTGCCGCGAGGTTCCAATTCTAAGCTTGCGCAAGCTTCATGAACCACAAGCTTGCGCAAGCTTGCGGATTGCAATGAACTGCAAGCTTGCACAAGCTTGCCGCGAGGTTCCAATTCTAAGCTTCATAAACCACAAGCTTGCACAAGCTTGCGGATTGCAATGAACCGCAAGCTTGCAGCGAGGTTCCAATTCTAAGCTTGCCGCAAGCATCATCTGCAAGCTTGCCGCAAGCTTGTGGCAAGCATTTTAAAAAGCTTGCGATTTTGGTTTGGGTTATTTTCTTGCATGCAACAGAGAAAGTAAAAGAAAAAAAAAAACTGATATAACATTTAACTTAAGTTAACATATACATGTTTTATGATAAAAGCACTTTACAAACTATTGCGAAACTGACTTTCACCTGAAAAAATCAGTTTTGAAACAAAATCTACAAGTTGACTACATACATGTTTGACTACATACATGTAGGGTACGAGTTGACTTTTTTACCAATTCAGGTACGAGGGGACTAAGGTACGAGTTGACCCGGAAGCTTATCAAAGATGATTATGATAGAAAGATAGAATTACGGACACTTCGGACCATGGACATTTCGGACCAGACACTTCGGACCAGATTTAGAGACACTTCGGACCAGATTTGTAGACACTTCGGACCAGATTTGTAGACACCTGGACCAGATTTGTAGACACCCTGGACCAGATTTGTAGACACTTCGGACCAGATTTAGAGACACTTCGGACCAGGTTTGTAGACACTTCGGACCAGATTTGTAGACACTTCGGACCAGATTTGTAGACACTTCGGACCAGATTTGTAGACACTTCGGACCAGATTTGTAATCATTATAAATCATAGAAATAAAACAAAATTAATTTCATATTATAATATATCTTTATTTAAAATGTTATAATTTTAAGTTTATAATCGTTTAAGTAGGGGTATAACATGTTATAATTCACTAAATACTTTGTGTATGTCGATGTTTTGATAGCAAACTGTTTCTGTCGTAAATTGCGGCTGTAATTTGCTAACATTGTAACAAGTTGTTGTTTTAACAATTGACACGTTCGATCACTGTCTCGCACCTTTTTAAAAGAGCGTTGCGTATATAGTGTCAAATTGACTAAGTAATTATGAAAATATTATGTAAAATGGTGATATTTCCGTACAAACTGGCCATCATAGTTTTAAATAAAACAGTAATTATTACTCCTAGTATGATAAATATTGATATAGTTATAACCCCAAAATAACAGTACCATAAACATCTGCAAAACAATCAAATCGAATATGTCTATAAAATGAACAGCCTATCACAAAATGAGTCTCACTTTCAATTAACTGTCTACTACAAAATCGACATATTCTGTTCTCTAATATTTCACCAATATATCGACCAGTTTCAATCCGTAGTGGTAATATGCCGCATCTTAATTGTGCAAGAAGTGAACGTTCATTCCATTCTTTAACAAATTCAATTTAATATAGTCTTCTTTTTATGTTCTGTTCTGTTCCATAATTATATTAAACAGTAGCATTAATTGTTGTCTACATAATAAGTTAAACATCTTTAGTTCAAAATCTTTACAAATAGGTTTAATAAGTGCAATTAATCAAACTGCTAAACTCACGTTTTCCATTAATTTCTTGAATCTTCAGCGGTAATTTCAAATCGTTCTGTTTGATATTCGTCGGCCTTAAATTCTAAATTAGTAATTGATTTGATGTTTGTGTTTTTAAATAAATTGTTTTTAATCAATATTGGGAGATTTATAATTTGGCAGTGGCTAGAGTTACGGTACCGTAACTCTAGCCCCCGAGTCTAGAGTTACGGAAGTTCCGTATCTGTAGCAAAACCCTAAGAGGAAAGGTTAGAGTTACGGAAGTTTATAGAGGTATATGTATGTTGCTTTAAATATGCATGATAATGTATTGTAAACTTAAATATTTCACCTGTAATAGTGAATAAACCGATCTGTCGGCAATTGCAGCGACTTCATAGCCGCCATTTTGGTAATACATAAATATTGGAAATATCGTTGTTATCTTCGTCCCATTATATCACATGTTGTGCAAAGCATGATAGAAGTTAAGTAAAATGTGTTGTTTTTGTATTTAATTAGAATTCTAATATTCTTCTTTTCTTCATCTTACTATTGTTTAATTAATGTTCTTTGTAAACAGAACACGTAAATATGTGCAAGAATATACAACATGACAATGATAGTTCCGATATTAGCAACATATTAAATTATAACCAAAATGGCGCCTGTGAAATTGTCGTACATACAACAGATCAGTTTATTCACGAAGAGTGGTAAAATATTTAAGTTTACAATACATTATCATGCATATATTAAAGCAATATACATACCTTTATAAACTTCCGTAACTCTAGCCTTTCCTCTTAGGGTTTTGCTAGAGATACGGAACTTCCGTAACTCTAGACTCGGAGGCTAGAGTTATGGTACCGTAACTCTAGCCACTGCCTTATAATTTTCTCATTTTGGCACCGCCACTGACGATAAATAATAATTACAATCATTACGACATCATCGTCCGAAGTGTCACATAATATTTTGCTATAATATTTTCATGATCCTAAGTGTCATATGAGAGTTGGCGACAATATATTTTCATAGTCCGAAGTGTCTATAAATCTGGTCCGAAGTGTCTATAAATCTGGTCCGAAGTGTCCGTAAAATGTGGTCCGAAGTGATGGTCCGAAGTGATGGTCCGAAGTGTCCATGGTCCGAAGTGGGTCGGTACCGAAATATATACCACAGATAACAGTTACACGTAACAGATAGTAATACGCACATTGTATGTCTGTCAATGTCTGAGACCATACTCAATTTTATATGTACAGTAGTGAATTTATAAATAATTGCTTCCGGTCAAAGAGAAATTCTCCTTTGAAAAGAGTTTAGATACAGTCTAATTTATTTACGAATCACCCAAGGTTGACTTACCGCTAACGCAATTTGCATACATGTTTGGGAAATCTTGACCGAATTTTGCCCTTCTCCTTTCTTAACTGATATTCTCACATTCACCCTGGTTTGTAAGAAGACGGAAGACGATAATAGTCATGGTCAGTCAATTTGTATCCAATATGGTGGAAAAATAACTCGTAACACTATCAATCGGAAAACATGGACAATGACATGAAACATGGACAATGATGGATAAATACATGTTTATTCTATATAAACATGTGTTACTACAGGCATATAGTGCTGGGATAATATACTTTTTTCCTATTGTTTAATCCCCTAAAAAGAATTAATAAAAACAAAGTGGGATACCAAATTTGTTTGTATTGTAATCATACACAGTTACTACTAAACCGACAGAAGGTCTTTTATAAAAATGCACGTAACTGATTATTAAGAAAAAAATGCTTGTTTGATACATTTATCTCTTACAATCAATTATTTCCGCCTAATACAAAACAACCAGGTACTAGGAAAAATTTAAACGTTGAACAAGATGTCTTTAGCCACTTGTGAAAATACAATTATATTAAAGCTAATATCCTCTTTATTAGTTCTGCTTTGAAATCTAGTGGCTAATAAGTAAATCTTTGTATTTATATGTACATCTTTGACAAACGAAAACATTTTTTCTTTAGGTCAAGATCCAGAAAACGATAAACTGATAGAGGATGGTCACTATGATGTTATATTTGCATCTCCTGAAGCATTGGCCGAAGAATGGGTCAGAAATATAACAAATGTGAGAGTGATTGTGGTTGATGAATGCTATACAGTTTCAACCTGGTAAGCCCAACCAATGCAAAATACACTTTAGCTCACCTGATTACAAAGTGCTCAAGGTGAGTTATTGTGATCGCCTTGTGTTCGTGCTCTGTCTGTTCACACTTAGGCCAGAAATTTTTTATTTCTTGTTACTCGAAGTTTGAAAATAAAAAGCTCCGTACGGAGGAGGGAAAAAAAAAATTTTTTTTATACATGACAAACTTTGTTTCATCGTGGACCTGCTTTCTCTTCTTAAATCCGACATAAGGACACCCCTCCCCGAGCAAAATGCTCTTGAAAATTTGTTGACTTTTATTTCATTATTCTTTTCCCAATTATATATAGAGAAGAATAAAAAATTTAGCCGAATTTCGGTCTCAAATCGGTCTGAAAATAATCGTTAGACGAATGCAGCTTCTGGACGTTATTATTTGTATAAACGGACCTCTAATTTCGCGATTTTAAATTTTGAAAAAAAAAATTTAGAAAAATTTTGATTTTTTGTTTTTGTTTTTTGAAAATACGAAAAAATAGGGTCGGCGGGTTCGAGTAACGACAAATAAAAAAACACTGGCCTTAACATTGAGTATGCAATAGAGGCTGCATTGAATGAATACTTGGTCAGAATTACTGCCTTGATTAAATATAGGTTGAACATGGGTCATTTGTGGTCAAAATTAGGTCAAATCATAGAAAAATCTGGTGCATGCAATATTTTGATTAAAGCCCTCGGAGCAATGTCTGCATTAATAGGTGTGCCAATATCCGCTTTGGGAACATTTTGCTATTTAACAACTTCTTAGTATTAACTACAGTCACCATATACAATGCCTAAAATATATACATGTACATTTTCCATATATCATGGAAATATATAGGGTTTAAATTATTTATGATTTTGAATAAAAAATTTAGTGATTCTTTTTACTTTCAGGGGTGGACTAGACAGTGCAGATGAAGAAAAGGCTTTTCGGAAGTGTTTTAGATACATTGGTTCATTACGCCCACTATTTCCTGATGCTACTCTTTTGGCTTTAAGTGCAACATGTACATTACAAATGAAAATAAGATAACAAGTGTATTAAATATGAACAATGCGACCACGGTTGAAATGTCACCCAACCAAGCAAATATCAAATACATAGTTATTCGCACACCATCTGATCTAATCTAGAAGAAACTTTCTTTTGGCTTGTGGACAGATGGGCAGATATCCAAGATAAAATGGGAAAAACATTGATATATTGCAAATCAATACAGGATGCTTGTAAGATATACTATTACTTGACAACAGAATTAAACTGTACTTACGGCAATGTCATTGAAATGTTTCATTCTGAAACACCCGAATCTAAAAAAGAGCTGATTGTTCAGAACTTGACTAAGAAGTCCAATTTAAAAATAGTTATTGCAACTACTGCACTTGGAATGGGAATTGGTGTTTTTGAATGCTATTGCACAATTTTATATGGTCCACCTAAAGATATTGTTGATTTGCTACAAGAAAGTGGAAGATGTGGTCGTGATGGAAGTAGGTCAGTTGCTATCATTTTTTGTAATAGATATCAAATGGGACATGTATCAGACCTAGTCAAAGATGTCATCAAGTGTACCGATTGTAGAAGAAAGTCCATTTTACGCAATTTTACAACTGATGACCATTTTGTCAAACCTTTACATCACTGTTGTGATTTATGTGCTTTAAAGTGTAATTGTGGTTCATGTGATAAACTTCCGGTGGAGACATTTTTAACTTGTGTTTCTGTAAAAAATTATGGAACTGATCCTGAAAGTAGTGATAGCGATACAGTTTCATATGAATACGAGTCTGATTGACAATAAATTCAATGTTTTCAAAATGTGCTTTGGTATTTCTATGCCCCCTTCTAAGAAGAGGAGTGTATTGGTTTGCAGATGTCAGTTACTCAGTCGGTCAGTCTGTCTACAAAGTTTAAATAAAATTTGTAACAAAAAATTAACTTTGGCTATATAACTTTTACTATTTATTTATTTTTATTCAATAACATTTCAAATTACATTGCTTATAAATGACAACAGAGTCATTTTATACATGTCCCCCCCATCCCTCTAGTGTTCCAATCAACACCCAAGTAGTTTACTCAACACTTATGTAGTTCACTCAACACCCATTAGTTTACTCCACACCCATGTAGTTCACTCAACACCCATGTAGTTCACTCCACATCCACATAGTTCACTCCACACACATGTAGTTCACTCAACACCCATGTAGTTAACTCAACACCCATGTAGTTCACTCCACACCCATGCAGTTCACTCCACACCCATGTAGTTCACTCCATACCCATGTAGTTTACTCAACACCCATGTAGTTCACTCAACACCCATGTAGTTTACTCAACACCCAGGTAGTTCACTCAACACCCATGCAGTTCACTCCACAACCATGTAGTTTACTCAACACCCATGTAGTTCACTCCACACACATGTAGTTCACTCCACACCCATGTAGTTCACTCAACACCCATGTTTCTCAACCTTCTGAAAGGCAACACAGGTTTATGTCTAACAATCATTTGTGACAAGCCCTTATAACAATCTATGAAAGGGTTTTTGACTTGAACAAGTTTTTGACAAACTAACTTGCGATCAACATGATAAGTGAAAGCATCAATTGCAAGCAAATCAGCTACAACTATCTTAACATCTGTTTTGTATGATGGCATTTTATGTGTCCCTTTTCTGCCACGAACTTCACAAATATTGTCAAAATGTTTAACAACATTTACCAAATGAGGAAATTCTTTTGAATGCTGAATAATGCTTTCTTTTGTTTGAAAGCCAGATGTAGTATTCTTTGTGTCCCTGTTTAAAATTTCAACATACTCATCAAGGGAAATATTATGATTCCTACCCCCAGACATGTTAATGAACCTGTTTGCAATAAGACGCTCAGTCTGATGTACAGGTAAGGTTCCAGACACCATTGCAGTTAAATGGATACTGCCAATAAGATACTTTATTTTGTTAGTTTTGTGATATAGAGGAGTTTCGTACTTGGCACTTCTAACTACTCTGTGGCCATCACCCATATTAACAGCTGAATCTAGATTTTTATGTAAAGCAACCAGGATGAATACTGAACCAATGTATTCATTTAATTCATCACAATTTTCTTTCTTCAATGTTTTGCTACTCATTAGCTTTGTCTGTTCAAACCCATGTTTATTTTTTTCATGAGTTTTGAGTGATTCTAGAAAGGAGTATGAGCTGTTACAAAAATGGCATTTAAATCGACCATCTTCTTTTGTGCTTAACCAGTAGTTTTCTTCATGGTTCGGATCAGTTAACACTTCTCTTAACTCCTCAAACAGGTCATCTTTAAAGATAACTTGGTTAATGATATTTCGGCACACATTGTTTAACCAGTCAATTTTACACTCACTGCTAAATTTGTCAAAGTCCTGAGGTAAAGGTTCTTTAGAATCAGCACTGTTTAGACTAAAATATTTCAAAAACAACACGCAGCACATAGCATCAAACACAGTGTAATAAAGATGTTTATAGGCTCTGTATGAGTTTTTCACTTCTCCTTTAACATTCCTGGCATTTAACAAGTTTCTATAATAATACATAGTTCCCCTGTCTCTGGAAGCCTGTGTGTTGTATGTCATTCTATGAATAGCCTGGAAAAAAATACAAAACAATGTTCTGACTGAGTTGCAACACCATATTTTGAATTGGACACAATTGTTACAACACTATATTTTTTATCTTATAACCCATTTAAAAGCAGTGTCTCATTGATAATAACAAAAAAATAATTCTAAACCTTTATATCATGTATCTGGCTGCATCTATCATGACTTTCCAGAATTGTGGTAAAAATCACGACTAAGTAATTCCAGGACTCTCTGGAACAAAACTTGTGCTCAATAGAGAATCAAGCAACTATGTTATAAATGTGAGCACATATAAACAATTTACATTGTATTTGCATGAGCAATGAAAAATGCTTACCTCTAAGAAATTCATCAGACGGTGAAAGTCTTCAATTTTTTAGATGAAGCCCTCTAGTCTGTCCAATCCATTGTCTCCGTTACTCATAGCTTGTTGTGCAACCTGAATTCTCTCATCAGTCAGCCTGTCCCCTGTAACAATAAAATATATCATATACAAAATCATTTTATCATACTATACATAGATTGTATGACAGGCCTAGGTTTCTGCTGATATATACTAAAACCATCATTTAAATGATTGATAAAGTGTTAATAAAGATTTATGTAAATAGGGGTGTATACCTGACTGAATATGAATAGATACTGCATGTATGGGGATACTGGAGTAGCAGCATCAGCTTTGCATTTACAAAAGTTTCACAAAACAGAATAGGCTTGTTCTATTTTAATGTCCTTTCTAATAAGCTTCATGAATTAAGTCTTTTCAAACTCTATTAATGGATTTTACAATAATTTTGTGTCAAAATTATGTCAAAATTACCTCCAAAGAATACTTCTTCAATTATCTGACCCTCTTGTTGTGGAACATACTTCTCCGACAATTTCTTCAAGAGTTTTATGACATCTTGTGTTTTTTCTCGTCGCAATGAAACAGTCCCAAAGAATACTGAAACAGATTATTGTTATTTGTAAACCGATTCCCACCGCATTTTTGGCAAAGTTTAGTGTTTTTTTAACCATGTAGGACTGCTCTATCTAATTGTAATTTTGATTAGCTAACATATACATATTTTTTTGGATGTCCCAGCAGTGCATATGACTGCATTCAGCACAAGATTTCTAATAAATTGTACATGGGAAGTGTAATCCAACCATATTATCAACATGTTGAAATATCAGATTTAAATCATGACTTAAGATTACTAGGTCACTTTACAAGGCAAGTGATTGTTTTTTTTAATATTTTTATAAGTTTTTCCTGTTTTTATTTACCTGTGAAGTCTTTTTGCCAGCATAGTCACTGTATCTGTGCTTCAAATGATCTGGATATAGATTTCCAAATGTGTTGCTCATTTGCTCATTACTTTCAATCAATGATCTTGCAACTAGAAAAGTTAAATTCCTCACGAAGTAATTCAGTATCATCAACTGCAGGAATAAAGTCAACTGCTGATAAACTTTCTACATCCCTATATGGTGATCTGTCATTCTTTTCCACAACTATCCTGTCTATTACACCAATAACATGAAACAAATGAATGGACTGAGTTTGTTGCTGGGATGTCCTGTAAGACGTAACAATATTTTTGTCCCAGTTGTCTCCTACTAGCTGGTAGGTCTTGTTGCCCCCGTCAGTCCAATTATTTCTCACTTCTATCAAATCTTCATCAAGATTGTTCTGCCATGACTGTAGTTTATGCCTAGCTGTCTTTGGTACAACACAGATTCCCAACTTTGACAAACGCTCAACATCCTGGAAGTATTTATAGAATTATAACAAGCTACATAATATTACATGTAGTACATATACCATTAAGAGGAGCCACAACACTTGTAATGTAAATCAAAATTCAGTAACTTGTAAAATTCAGTAAACTATAACATATACATGTATGAACATGCAAAAAGCCTATTTAATTAAGATTTACTACAATACTGATGAATCAGACGGTCTGATTTAAGCTATGACATTCCCATGATAAGGGAAAACTATCTCCTCTTCTGCAAAACCCATCTTGGAATGGATAAGCTCAAGATTGAGGTGGAAACTGTTGAATATGTAAAGTGAAAAAAATAACAAGTACTGAGTAATACACTAGTACGCTTGTTTTAACTTGTCACAGCTGTTAAACACCTCAACTATAATATCATGCCAAGGATCAACATCCCAAGCACGGTTGTAGTCATCGTCTGATTCATCACTTCCAGACATTTCAACGTCATTTTTAGACCCATAAATGTCCTCACGTTCAGAAATTTCCGACACAGAATCGTCGTCAGAATCCTCGTTCGAATGTGCACAATTTTTATGACGTAACATATTATTCCGTCTTCCAAAACTTTTCAAACAAATATCACACTGAATCATCGCTGTCGACGATTTTTCTATGAATGAGGAGGATTCAGTTGTGCAGTCACTTAAGTATTGGTCCAAAAGTAGTGATAGTATCAGAATTTATAGGTGTACTTTCCACCTCCTTTTTTGGGGCTTTTTAGTGCCTTTCCTTCCTGGTGTTCCTCCCGAGTTTTTTCGCTTGAGCGTTTTTCGCACCGTTTTCGTTCGCTCAAGTTCAGACAATGTCCCAGGTGACTGACGTTCCAACATGTTCTTTGCTATAGCTGTCGTCTGTGCCGACGGTATGACCATGCGTATATACATTTCGGACCAAGGATCTTTTCTGTCACGAGATCGGTTTCTCTTAAAAGTCCTCTTCCTTGACTTAACGGGTTTTCTAAATATATCCATCGCCTTTTAAAATTATGTCTTAACTCTTCCAATACCAATTGGTAACTGAGATGTCGATCAACTCAAAGTACATTTTTGTAATGTAATATTATACTTATTTATAATGGTAACAATTTTTATAGCTTCTAAAGTCCTCCGCTCTATATCAGTTTTGTCCCTAGATTATGTTTAAGAT
>JAFMSR010000004.1:18057675-18199623 GCA_022818135.1 Saxidomus purpurata | reverse complement strand
ACATACCGGACAGGACGGGAAAAAAACGGCGCGGTACGGACGCGAACACCGGTATCTTCATCTGTATTCTTCGGCAAAGCCACCTGAAATGCACAAACAAACCACTGTTAGTAGAGCAATGAAGTTAATACGGATATACCTGCAAACATAAGAAAAGGAACAAAAGGCAAGTGGCCAACCACTAACACACCCTCCTCTGCTCTCTGCCCAAACACACGGACGGAGCTTGCCACTTTTCGCTGCTGATGCGGTTACCGGACCGGACCGGACAAAAGCGGGCAGGCAAAGCGAGGGCGGTTCAAGCTGCCAAGGCCAAGGTATGGTGCTCAGACTGCAGCGCTACGGTAAGACTCACGGAACGGCAGCACATCATGTTAAATGAAAAACAAAAGAAAACTAACTAACTAAAGAAAACTAAACTAACTACACATACCGGACAGGACGGGAAAAAAACGGCGCGGTACGGACGCGAACACCGGTATCTTCATCTGTATTCTTCGGCAAAGCCACCTGAAATGCACAAACAAACCACTGTTAGTAGAGCAATGAAGTTAATACGGATATACCTGCAAACATAAGAAAAGGAACAAAAGGCAAGTGGCCAACCACTAACACACCCTCCTCTGCTCTCTGCCCAAACACACGGACGGAGCTTGCCACTTTTCGCTGCTGATGCGGTTACCGGACCGGACCGGACAAAAGCGGGCAGGCAAAGCGAGGGCGGTTCAAGCTGCCAAGGCCAAGGTATGGTGCTCAGACTGCAGCGCTACGGTAAGACTCACGGAACGGCAGCACATCATGTTAAATGAAAAACAAAAGAAAACTAACTAACTAAAGAAAACTAAACTAACTACACATACCGGACAGGACGGGAAAAAAACGGCGCGGTACGGACGCGAACACCGGTATCTTCATCTGTATTCTTCGGCAAAGCCACCTGAAATGCACAAACAAACCACTGTTAGTAGAGCAATGAAGTTAATACGGATATACCTGCAAACATAAGAAAAGGAACAAAAGGCAAGTGGCCAACCACTAACACACCCTCCTCTGCTCTCTGCCCAAACACACGGACGGAGCTTGCCACTTTTCGCTGCTGATGCGGTTACCGGACCGGACCGGACAAAAGCGGGCAGGCAAAGCGAGGGCGGTTCAAGCTGCCAAGGCCAAGGTATGGTGCTCAGACTGCAGCGCTACGGTAAGACTCACGGAACGGCAGCACATCATGTTAAATGAAAAACAAAAGAAAACTAACTAACTAAAGAAAACTAAACTAACTACACATACCGGACAGGACGGGAAAAAAACGGCGCGGTACGGACGCGAACACCGGTATCTTCATCTGTATTCTTCGGCAAAGCCACCTGAAATGCACAAACAAACCACTGTTAGTAGAGCAATGAAGTTAATACGGATATACCTGCAAACATAAGAAAAGGAACAAAAGGCAAGTGGCCAACCACTAACACACCCTCCTCTGCTCTCTGCCCAAACACACGGACGGAGCTTGCCACTTTTCGCTGCTGATGCGGTTACCGGACCGGACCGGACAAAAGCGGGCAGGCAAAGCGAGGGCGGTTCAAGCTGCCAAGGCCAAGGTATGGTGCTCAGACTGCAGCGCTACGGTAAGACTCACGGAACGGCAGCACATCATGTTAAATGAAAAACAAAAGAAAACTAACTAACTAAAGAAAACTAAACTAACTACACATACCGGACAGGACGGGAAAAAAACGGCGCGGTACGGACGCGAACACCGGTATCTTCATCTGTATTCTTCGGCAAAGCCACCTGAAATGCACAAACAAACCACTGTTAGTAGAGCAATGAAGTTAATACGGATATACCTGCAAACATAAGAAAAGGAACAAAAGGCAAGTGGCCAACCACTAACACACCCTCCTCTGCTCTCTGCCCAAACACACGGACGGAGCTTGCCACTTTTCGCTGCTGATGCGGTTACCGGACCGGACCGGACAAAAGCGGGCAGGCAAAGCGAGGGCGGTTCAAGCTGCCAAGGCCAAGGTATGGTGCTCAGACTGCAGCGCTACGGTAAGACTCACGGAACGGCAGCACATCATGTTAAATGAAAAACAAAAGAAAACTAACTAACTAAAGAAAACTAAACTAACTACACATACCGGACAGGACGGGAAAAAAACGGCGCGGTACGGACGCGAACACCGGTATCTTCATCTGTATTCTTCGGCAAAGCCACCTGAAATGCACAAACAAACCACTGTTAGTAGAGCAATGAAGTTAATACGGATATACCTGCAAACATAAGAAAAGGAACAAAAGGCAAGTGGCCAACCACTAACACACCCTCCTCTGCTCTCTGCCCAAACACACGGACGGAGCTTGCCACTTTTCGCTGCTGATGCGGTTACCGGACCGGACCGGACAAAAGCGGGCAGGCAAAGCGAGGGCGGTTCAAGCTGCCAAGGCCAAGGTATGGTGCTCAGACTGCAGCGCTACGGTAAGACTCACGGAACGGCAGCACATCATGTTAAATGAAAAACAAAAGAAAACTAACTAACTAAAGAAAACTAAACTAACTACACATACCGGACAGGACGGGAAAAAAACGGCGCGGTACGGACGCGAACACCGGTATCTTCATCTGTATTCTTCGGCAAAGCCACCTGAAATGCACAAACAAACCACTGTTAGTAGAGCAATGAAGTTAATACGGATATACCTGCAAACATAAGAAAAGGAACAAAAGGCAAGTGGCCAACCACTAACACACCCTCCTCTGCTCTCTGCCCAAACACACGGACGGAGCTTGCCACTTTTCGCTGCTGATGCGGTTACCGGACCGGACCGGACAAAAGCGGGCAGGCAAAGCGAGGGCGGTTCAAGCTGCCAAGGCCAAGGTATGGTGCTCAGACTGCAGCGCTACGGTAAGACTCACGGAACGGCAGCACATCATGTTAAATGAAAAACAAAAGAAAACTAACTAACTAAAGAAAACTAAACTAACTACACATACCGGACAGGACGGAAAAACGCGGTACGGACGCGAACACCGGTATCTTCATCTGTATTCTTCGGCAAAGCCACCTGAAATGCACAAACAAACCACTGTTAGTAGAGCAATGAAGTTAATACGGATATACCTGCAAACATAAGAAAAGGAACAAAAGGCAAGTGGCCAACCACTAACACACCCTCCTCTGCTCTCTGCCCAAACACACGGACGGAGCTTGCCACTTTTCGCTGCTGATGCGGTTACCGGACCGGACCGGACAAAAGCGGGCAGGCAAAGCGAGGGCGGTTCAAGCTGCCAAGGCCAAGGTATGGTGCTCAGACTGCAGCGCTACGGTAAGACTCACGGAACGGCAGCACATCATGTTAAATGAAAAACAAAAGAAAACTAACTAACTAAAGAAAACTAAACTAACTACACATACCGGACAGGACGCGAACACCGGTATCTTCATCTGTATTCTTCGGCAAAGCCACCTGAAATGCACAAACAAACCACTGTTAGTAGAGCAATGAAGTTAATACGGATATACCTGCAAACATAAGAAAAGGAACAAGAGGCAAGTGGCCAACCACTTACACAACCTGATCTGGTCTCTGTCAAAAGGTATGGACGGAGCTTGCCTCTTTTCGCTGCTGATGCGGTTACCGGACAAAAGCGGACATACAAAGCGAGGACGTTTCACGCACAATTTAAAAGCTACATGTTTGAGAATTTCCTTTAATTAAATAATGAATTGTGGAATATTATTTCTAAATTACAGAAGTTTGTTCAGTCCTACTTTCAACAACTGACACACACTAAATGCAAAAAAATAAAATAAACCGAGAAGACCAGCCTTACATACAAAATTAATTTCGACACCAATACCGCAATTAACTTAATATGCGGGATAAGACAGGTTTGGCTTTCCATAGAAGCGACAGTTACCGTAAGGAAAACATTTTGTCTGTATAAATTGAAAGGCTATGCGAACAACTTAGGAATATTGAAATAATGACACTTTTAAACCGTTGCACAATATGTTAATAAATTGGAATTTCAAAAGTGCTTGTAACGCTTTATTATTTTTTAGTGTATAAAGGTTTTAAAAAAAATTAAACCTATATACTTTACAGGAAATAATACTGGAGCCTCTATATGTGTTTCTACGTTATTAAATATGTAAATTTCAGACAATTTAAAGAACTTTTTTCACCAAAATCTGAATGTGAGCAGCTTGAAGTATGCGGCTAGTGAGTGCTTTGAGTCGTAACTATGTTCAGTAACTTAAATAGAAGTCCAAGGATAACTTAGAATGTATTGATGTTGTCACATAGATTGTTTGATAATCATGTTGTATTCACTCTAAAACAATGCTGACATATAAAAAGCCTTTCTTATTTTTGCAATATTATTGAAAAAAATACTGCGCTATATTTCTAATATCCTTTGAACGTCCATATCGTAATACCCGTATACGCGGGTTAGGACAGGTTTGGCCTTCCATAGAAACGACAGCTACCGTATGGCACATGAATTGTCTGTATGAATTTTAAGGCTATGTCGACAGCTCCTGAATGTTGAAAACTTAGACGTCCGAGGCAAATGCTGACAATTTAAGACATCCTTGAAAATGACCTTGGACACATTTTTACCAGGTTTGAAATGTTTTTTATTTTACCACCAACGTTCGCGTACAGGCCACTGTGGGATTGTGTTTCGAGCGCGTACAAATATATTTTCATAGACATAAAGCAGACATGTCGTGTTCAACCCCAGGTATATTAACATCGTATGAGAACGCTAAAAATCGACCTCTCATTAGCAAAAAAAAAAAAAAAAAAAAAAAAAAAAAAAGAAGTCCGTGCGCAGGTGAGTAGACACGGTGACCCCTGCGCGTAACCTCTGTATATAGGCCAATAGAAATTGCACTTTCATGTTACAGCTCAGTCTGTTTGCTGACGTATCAACACGCGCAGTTAACCCAAAGTAGCACAACGTGTTGTACAGTGTTTACAAAAACACATGCGTGTCTGTCGAGTGTGTAACAAAATTTGCCGCAAAACTATTTAGACATCATGTTGCTTCTAATTTCTCATTGTTTATTTATTTTATTTTTTTTACATTTTTGTTGTGCATGATGACGTTGCGTTGCAAAATTTCCAGCACACATACATAAAAAATGTGTAAATGACTTAAGCCAGAAAATTCTACCCGTGTATGTTTAAATGTATTAAATTTTAATGTAATAATGACTTAGAGGGTACAACGCAAGCAAGACTTTTTCGGTTTAAATTTGATTGAGAAATGAATATTAATCTATTTTTCTGACAGAAAATTTCATAAGATGATGTTCTTAAAATAGCTTGTAGACCGCTTCCAAAAACTCCGCCATGAAAGTGCTATAATATAAAATTGAAGCAAAACCTCGCATTTATAATAATAATAATAATAATAATAATAATAATAATAATAATAATAATAATAATAATAATACAAGAGCACCGCCTACGAGTGCCTGACGCTCGTCTGATTTTATCCTTTTACGGTTTATTTATTACCATTTTATTTAAGTAACAGTGTCCTTGACCCCGAAACACAATCCCACAAAAGGTTTTCATAATAATTACTAGACATAAGTTTGGTCACAATTATTCAACTGCAACTAAAGATATTGTGTTTTCCCATTTTTCTATTTTTAGAAAAAAATCCTGAGCTTTGACTCCATGAGCCCCAAACACTATCCCAATAAAAGTCATCATTTATATATATTACACATTTAATAATTTAGTTATGTTATGTCAATTGTAACTAAAGATATTGAACATATTATTGTTTTTCTATTTTTAGTTACAGTGACCTTGACAATGACCCCAGGAGCCCCAAAACACAACCCCATTAAAGATCTTCTTAAATACTTACTACAAACGAAAGTTGGTTACATTATGTCAACTGTAACTAAAGATATTGAATATATTACGGTTTTCCTATTTTTAGTAACAGTCACCTTGACCCCAGCAGCCCCAAAACACAATCCAATTTAAAAAATATTCATAAATACTTCCTATACACTAAGTTTGGTTGCATTATGTTCACTATTACAAAAATATTGTGTGTGTGAAACTTTCTAAGTTAAGAAGGGGCAATAACCCAGTCAAAATACATGACAGGGTTATGTAACTTGTAAAACTCTTCCTTCATTCTATTGTACATTTGATAGTGAACAGGTATTCCAACTTTCAAAGTGATAGCTTTGATAGTTTGCATGTAACTGACCTAAACGCAAAACTTAACTTAAATCAGACTAGCTAAAAACTACAAAGTCCAAAAATATTAAAATACCCCCCCCCCCCCCCCCAAATGTAAAACTCAAAACCCCGTTTGATATGTTGAAGTACATTATCCATTTATTGTTTGTGAAAAATTTGAAATCAATCTAACAAAAAATGAAGAAGCTATGTCCAATTCTCAAAATCAAGCAAAATCAATCAAAATTCATGTTTTTTACCCCCAAAAACAGGTCAGACTCAGCATCTTGGAATTCAATGTGAAGAAGGATATTAGATAAACAAGCTTTCCAAGTTTCAAAGTGATAGCTTTGATAGTTTCCATGTAAGTGACCTAAACGCAAAACTTAACCAACGCCGACGACAACGACAACGACGAAGACGACGACGACGACAATCAAGTGACGACAATAGCTCGTCATTTTTTTCAAAAATCAGACGAGCTAATAAAATCTTTATTTCATGAAGGTTACATATCAGACATAAAAGGATTTACATGTAAATCAAAATACATCTTATTTTCATATGGCCTTCAACAATGTAAAAGAACAAGAGCTGTCCATAAGACAGCAAGCTCGACTATTGTGGGTGTTTGCTAATAAAACAAACCTTTTATCAGTATAATAGCAAAACAAAATTCTGCTAACTATTAAGTATAAACTAGGAAAGTTGAATCATAAAAAAAGTCAAAATCTATTACTATAGATTTAATTTTTGGTAAATTAATTGTTTGATACAAAATTTACCCCTGAACACTATTGCTAAGTTTGATATAACTACCATAAGTGGTTAATGAGATATGTGCATGATAGTACCTTGCATGCAAAACTTTAACCAAATTTTCAAAGTCAAAAAGGGCCATAATTTGCACTAAATTTAAACAAGAGTTATCTGTCTTGAATGTGTGACACCTCTAAAGACATTAAAAAAAGTTTCAAGTCAATATCATAAGTTGTTACTGAGATATGTGCATGATAGTACCTAGCAGGCAAAACTTTAACCAAATATTCAAAGGCAAACAAGGGCCATAATTTGTACTAAATTTACACAAGAGTAATCTGCCTTGATTGTATGATACCCCTAAAGACATGAACAAAGTTTCAAGTCAATATCATAAGTGGTTACTGAGATATGTGCATGATAGTACCTAGCAGGCAAAACTTTAACCAAATTTTCAAAGTCAAACAAGGGCCATAATTTGTACTAAATTTATACAAGAGTTATCTGACTTGACTGTGTGACACCCCTTGAGACATTAATGAAGTTTCAAGTCAATAATATAAGTGGTTACTGAGATATGTGCATGATAGTACCTAGCAGGCAAAACTTTAACCAAATTTTCAAAGTCAAACAAGGGCCATAATTTGTACTAAATTTATACAAGAGTTATCTGCCTTGATTGTATGATACCCCTAAAGACATGAACAAAGTTTCAAGTCAATATCATAAGTGGTTACTGAGATATGTGCATGATAATACCTAGCAGGCAAAACTTTAACCAAATTTTCAAAGTCAAACAAGGGCCATAATTTGTACTAAATTTATACAAGAGTTATCTGCCTTGATTGTATGATACCCCTAAAGACATGAACAAAGTTTCAAGTCAATATCATGAGTGGTTACTGAGATATGTGCATGATAGTACCTAGCAGGCAAAACTTTAACCAAATTTTCAAAGTCAAACAAGGGCCATAATTTGTACTAAATTTATACAAGAGTTATCTGCCTTGATTGTATGATACCCCTAAAGACATGAATAAAGTTTCAAGTCAATATCATAAGTGGTTACTGAGATATGTGCATGATAGTACTTAGCAGGCAAAACTTTAACCAAAGAAGCAACGCCGACGCCGACGCACAAGTGACTGTAATAGCTCTCCATATTCTCCGAATAGTCGAGCTAAAAATTAAAATGCAACAACAACAACAACATACATGTACTGTCGATAAAGAATTATGAAACCATATGTGATTTTCCAGCTACACGTATACATTTCAATTGAACAATCTGACAAATTTTTCAAATAGTGTATTTGTTTGGCAAAGTAAGAAATGACAAAAGTTAGGCAAAAATTGTTTAAATTGTTTAAACTTTCTTTTGATATGACATACACACTCAAAAATTTAGTCCAAAGATTAGTTCGGAAATAAATTTGTAGAAGTAAATTTAGTATAGAACAAGAAAAACTGTGATACAAAGTATCACAGCGGGCCAACAAACAATAATCCCATGTAAATATTTTGAAAATTGGTTATAATTGATATTGAGGCATGGCCCCAAAAGAACTCGAGGGAACCAATTCTGGTTGAACAAGCAAAACCTGACACGACACCACATCTACTGACTGACCTGTAGTATCGAAACTTTACTGTTATCAAATAATATTTATACAGTATGTCCAGGAATGCTCTATAGACCGTTCCTGGTATGTCTCAATTTTTCATTACCATTATCCTTATTAATTTGACATGAATGAAAATTTTTATGATTATTTGCCGTAAAATATTCTTAAAAATTAAAAATGATTATTAAAACAGCAGAAAAAAAGTTTTAAAAAAAATTGGGTGTTGATGGGATTCGAACTCGTGGTTTCTAAAAGTACACGTACACAAAAGTGAGTGAGCGATCGGCTTTATCCATTACACCACAGAGGCAGACTTATTACACATGGGAAAAAATTAGCTAAGACAATATCATATATGTCTAAAAAGGCCATAAAAGAACAGTCGACTCGTTTCGTTTCTATAATGTCAAAGGTTGCGTTAGTGAAAAAACCTTTAATCATATATCCATTTTTCTAGGTGTAGATTGCGACTGAAACGTGAAAAGCGCTTTTTTCTTTTTTTACCAGCGTATATTAGATTGCGCCCTCTATGAAACGAACGACAGCTCAATTACAAACGACAACTCTTGCTTTTCCAAAAAAATTGACTGTGTATACAGTTTTCATCTCAGAAGTACCTCGATTTTATAATGAAGAGAGACGCGTATGTTCGATCTAGTGCTTAAGTCTCCATGCATCTTTTACTCACCACGTATTAAATATAGCGGGCCGCTGCTGCGGCCCGCAACAAAACATACTCAGTCTGCAGTTGTTAAGTGCAACTTAATTGATAGTTCTTGTATTTGTATTTAAATGTTTTGAGTATAGCAATTCCTCTAATATCAAACGGAATATCATTCCAAACTTTCATACTAAAATACGCGAAGGGATCTTTATAATAATTGGTTCGAGGTATTCTATGTAAAACAAGATCGTTGTGCACAGAAGATCGCAGATTATGATTTTCGTTGTTTGGAAAAAAAAGTATCAAAGTCTCTGGCATATATTGTAAACTTGAAACTGTGAACAATTGCCTGTTGAAATAAGAATCTGTCCAATCTGTAAATCTGATGTAGAAACTGAAAAGCATGTGTTACTACACTGTCCGGCATATCAGACTCATAGACATGTATTGTTTGAAAAAGCTGTTGAAATAAACCAAGATTTTAATGATATGAATGATGATGCAAAATTGGTATTTGTACTCTCAAATGATCAACTGGTAAAATTTACAGCCAAAACCTGTTATGTAATTTTAAATGAAAGGTCTAATATATTGTATAAATAGACATGTTTTACGTTAATCTATATTTAACAATTGTAGATTCATAAAACATGTTCTAGTTAAAGTCAAAGTAAGTTACAGTGCTGTTCTTTGGACAGCTTACGTAATTGTGGTATTACTGTTTTAAGAGACTTTTAGAAAACTATGTAAGTAATGTACTAATATTGTTTTAGTATCAAATTTATTTTAAAATCATCTAAAACCCTTTTGCTAATCACACTACATTTGATCTGATCAAGTGTAGTCCCATTATTTTACACCCATTTTTATTTGTTTGTGAAGCAAACAAATTTACATACCGTTTTCCGAAGCCCAGTACCAAATCTGGAAGTAGCTCCGGCACGTCAGTCAGAAAATCCCAAATATGATTCTTCATTTGAAACCATATGGCCATTGCAGACATGAAAGTGTATTGTTTAAAGTATAATGTTAAAAGTCATGCAGCATCAGCAAATTTTGTAAATAAACGCAAGTAGACTGTTTTCGAAAAAGAACCGCGGATGTATTTCATTTTACAAGATGCGTAAAAATAAGGGACGATTAACTATAAATATACATCCTATAGAAATGGTCCGATTTCTTAACCCGCCGGTCATTTCTTAAACCTTGTGCGGAAGGAAAACATATGTTTCGGAGGTCTGTGACAACAAAATGTCTAACACTGATCGGGATTTTAAAGAATGAAATATTTTGAACAGCCAGGAATTTTACGCGCATGTTTACACTTCCTTTTACATCATTCCATCCATTCATAAATTGTATTCAATGCTCGGCAAGGGACGTAATTATAACTTTCCTTTTACTTATATGTTTAACCTGCGGACCTGGCGCGAGCTAGTCTGCGTTCCTACATGTATCGTTCCTACGCGTGGGCACCTTAGGCAGAAAACGTTAATGTCGATGTTTAAACGATTTGTTATATTTCATAGGTGGTGATTGTTTTAAGTAGAGGGCAATTTACCCTATAGTCGACTGTAGACCTCATTATCTTGAAACACATCAAATGAGCTATTTTGTTAAAATACATATCAATGACTGCAGTAAAACATTTGAACATCGTTACTTCGAAAACGTTTTGTTGAGTACAGTGAAACTCCCTGCTGTCTATGAGTACCGGGAATAGAAACAGAGACAATTCGATCCAAAATACGATTTATAACTGTTGCATTATGTTCATATCTTATTACCAACTAGTATAGCCTTCACTAATGAAGATTACAGACTGAAATAGCCGTCACAATAAAACAAAGGACATATATTTTGAATACACAAACAAATCCAGCGTCTTCAGCGCTTTGATTGAATAATGCATTTGCACAGTATTCCTTTTCAGTGTCTTAAGTTTTTCTCCTTTTAAGGCAGATTTTAATATAAAGATTAGCAAGGGAGATTTAGGTTTTTATCTGTACACATGTAAAATAGAATATTGATCTGATTTTGAAATGTATAATGACTATTTTATCATAGTCTCTTATAACTCAAATATGAGTGGCATTTTACATGTAATAATGTAAAATAACTGTGATACTATGTATATGATTTTATATGCAATGTAATATTATTATGTGATGTACAATGATGAGACTGAAATAAACAATAAATAATATATGATAGCGACATATGATTCATAACTTTATACACAAGAACAGCAGTGTTGTTTTTGCACCTATCAGTAAAAGAAAGCCATTTTAATTGTTTATACATGTATAATCCTCATGTTGACGACTTCATCGGCTTAATTAGGATAAGTTTTGCAACTCGTTTTTGTAGCATGTTTATTTTGTTAAAGTGGAATTATGCACATTTTTTTCAAGTAAAAATCCAGCTGAAATAGGTGTGTGTACAAAGGGTAAAAAAAATAATAGCTTTTAACCCAATACAACAAACTCTTCTTGCTTCCAGTACGAAATAAAATTTTTCCAAATATCACTTTTCCTATTTTGACTGGGAGAGTCAATTTAAGAAACAAACAACTGCATGCAGGAATTGCTTCCCTTTCACTGCCGAAAAACACTAATATCACAAGGGAGATCACTGCCAAGAAAGGAATTATTATTTGATTAGTCCAATTTTTTATTTGTAAAGCACCAACTTCGAATACTAATGCGGTATTATCATTAGTTTAACACATTTAAATGCACAGCAACAGAAAATTGCTTTTATAAAACTATCACCAAAAATACACTATGTGCAGTAAGATGTGCATAATGTCACTTTAATATAGTTTTTGCTATCTTTTCCCCAAATTGTACAACAGTAATCGAATATTGGCAAAATGTACGCGATATAAAACATTATTTCCGTCTCATCTGTGAGAGGGAATCAAATGTGTTTTAGAAGTGCTATTTTGGTATTAAGCTTTTTACATACATAATCTATATGAACATGCCCATTTAGGGTATTGTCATTTAGCAATAAATACAAATAGACGGGTGTTCAGAAGGACACTTGTGTCGTCATCTTACGCTCTGTCAGAATAACCAATACAATGCAATGCAATTTGAAAGTTAGATGAAGAAATAGCAGAGTTGTAGCAAAATTTACAGGTTTGATATCCCTGAATACTACAAAAAATGTTGCAGATTAATACTTCAAGTGGTTAGTATATGTGCATGACAGTGCCAGTTGCACACACGAGGAATTTCTAAGAACAAATCAAGAAACATTTTCACAGGGTTATCTTCTCTTGCCTACAGATGGGAGTAGTGATGTAAACAATTATTCCAACTTTCAAAGCAATATCTCAAAGGGTTAAGTCAATAGTGGATTTTACCACTATTCGATGTATTTTCTAAGTCCAAAAAGGGGCCATAATTATGACAAAAAACATTTAAGAGTTATGTACTATTGCCTGTGGATGAAAGTAATGTTGGTTAATAAGTATGGTAAGTTTCAAAGCAATATCTATAATGGTTTTGAAATAAAGTAGGGTGGTACAAAAAACTTAACCAAGCTCAATGCACATTTTTTAAGTAAAAAAGGGCCATAATTCTAATAAAAACCTTGATAGAGTTGTGTACTCTTGTCTACTGATGGAGGTTATAGTGGTAAACAAATATGGTAAGTTTCAAAGCAATACCTCTTATGGTTTTGAAATAAAGTAGGGTGGTACGAAAAACTTAACCAACGTGTGACACCAACGCGCGGACGCCCAGGCGAGTAGGATAGCTCCGCTTTTCTTCGAAAAGTCAAGCAAAAATTAACTGTTGTTTATTTTTTTCTTTTCTCAACAATGTACTGTTTGCTTTTATTTGCCAATAAATACCATAGGTATTGGTTTGAAATTATTATTTTTCAGGGAAGTGTTGTCTTTGAATAGCAACAATCAAGCACCTGTCAATCAAGGGAGATAGTTTCAAAATTACTTTCTTATCTTTTGTTTACATATTTAGTTAAAAGTAACAGTAAAATCTTATATAATGACAAACAAAGACCTTCAGAAGACACAAGGAATATTGAAAACTAATTGTACAAACTGATTTGACAGAAATAATGCATGCTTGCTTTTTCGCCAGTTCAAATATCTGAAAATCTGAGTTAGGTCAGATTTCTAAGAAAAATAAAAATAGTATTAAAAGAGTTACTGTTCTTTGCAGATGTCAAATACCATACAAAGTTTTCATTTGTTGTCTACATATCTAAAGTATATATTTTTCTTTTTCCATATAACAAGGGCTTTCGGAAACTGTATAATTTATAATTTTGATAGGTTTTTTTATGACTTTAAAAATAGGTGAGTGTTGCTACATTGAACAGAGGTTGCTTTAGAAGCTTAGTTTTATATGAAGGAAGTAGTCATACAAAATGTTGTTTTACCTTACTGCGATTGGTATACTTTTACTAACTTCATTGTGATTGACCAAGAAGGTTACTCTAGATTACTAATAAATCATTTCCATTTACCTTCACTACAATACAGAAAAAAAAGAACGGGAACATACGCGTTCTAAAGACAGCTGAAAATATTTTGACATGCCAACAGACCAACTTTTCAGACAACTTATTTTAATTCGGTCGAAATAACATAACCAAGTGATCCAAAACACACTCACTCGATTCGGAAGTCACTGAATTACCCATATAAGCGTAAAAAAGAGGGGAGTTTAGATAAGGAGCCTTTAATAATTTTAGGGAAATTATATTAATATCTTAACAAATATATTATGAAAGATAGATCCCACGCTAACTGTTCTCTGTCCACGACTTGGGTAAATTTTCGATTTGGCGTGGCTCAAAATCAACATTTAAAATCAATGTGAAAATAAAGGGGGGGGGGGTTTTTTTTTTTTTTTTTTTTTTTTTTGGGGGTTTTTTTTTTTTTATTTTTTTTTTTGGTAGTACCCATCTGCGTTCGAAGTAGTCGAATACCCGGGGTGATATAAGAAAAGATAAAACTTACATGCCGGCGTCAAGCGAATCTGCCTTTACCACCTGTGTAGACCAGGGTCAGAATTCTCTTCCATGTGGTTAGATAGCAAATGGCCGAATCATCACTGACAGTCTGTCGTGAGCTAACACAACCGGCCACTTCAAAGTTCCTGTGTAAATATAAAGGAAAATAATCTGTACATTATTTTCAGGTTTTCCACGGACATCACGTGCGCTAAGTGACGCACTAGTCCATTATGAGAGATGATAAATACCCGTTGAATACATGTATAGTTCGGGGTATTTTTCAAAGACAAATAAATATATTCAATAGATAATAAAGGACATATTTCTTATTTCTGAAACACTTTGTACGTCCTTTACATTGTTTTCGTTTCATGGTTATAAATACTTCGTTTGATTCAGTTTATTTCCGATTAAGGACTACGTTATGACGAACATTTGAAGTTGCCAGTGCAACTTTTGTCTGATAAAATATGTCAATGACTATCAAATAAGTACTTTGACGACAAAAATCAAGACTAACAAGATTCATGTTAGACATGACCATCCCCCGCCCGCCCCGCCCCGCCGCCCCGCCCAAGGATCTTTCATGACCAAGAAACGAGGCGAGAGGAATAGATATGGTACAGTTTCTTATTTAGTAAAATATCAATATTCGGCGGGGATAATTAGGCAAGGTAGAGATATGGTTCTTTGGCATGTACTTCCTATAATTGTGCTCTACCACTGAGTGATGTTTAAGTACTTCCATTCAGTACTGTTGTAGTTATGCTAAAGAGAAGATTTTGCTTTGTCCAAGATAAATCAATAAATGGATACAATTAAAAACACACATACACAGTTATTGTTCTTGGGCACTGCACTTGCACTTTGAAGGAATTTACTTCGGAGTACTTTTCGAGTTATGCTCAAGAAAATAAAATGTGATAAAGGGGGAGTTCAAAAATTAAGTGAAGTCAAGATTCTTGAGTACCGCACTTCCCCTCATTGTGCTTTATAACTGTATAAAATTTCAAGCTATACCCTTCAGTTCTTTAGGAGTTATGCCCCGGACAAGATAAATCAAGAAAATGTAAAAAAAAGGAAAGTAATTCAGAAAGTAAGCAAATAAGTTACGGTTCTTTAGCACTGCACTTTCCATCACTGTATTAAGTTTCAAGTAATTATCTTTAGTACTTTTTGAATTATGCTCCGGAAAATAAAAATAAAAAAATGTAACGAAGGGGATTAATTAAAAAAATTGGCAAGATAGAGTTATGGTTCTAAGGCACTGCACTTACCCCCATTGCACTCTATCACTGCATTAAGTTTCAAGTAATTCCCTTTAGTACTTTTGGAGTTATGCTCCGGACAAGAAAAATAAAGAAAATGTAACAAAGTGGAATGATTAAAAAAATATAAAGGTAAAGTTACGGTTCTTAAGCTATGCACTACCTATCGATTCCCTCTGTCTGTGTTTAAAATTTCAAGTAATTCCCTTCAGTAATTTTGGAGAAATGCTCCGGACAACAGTGTGATGGATGGACGGATGGAGCTCGTTACTATAAAAAAATACCTTCGAGTTTAGAAGTGCATTTTTGGCTCATTTTTCTACAAAAACTACATAGTTTTATCAAATAGAAATCACTGTCTTTATATCATTTAAACACCCGTGTAAATGCTAAACAAAAAGAAATCACTGTCTTCATATAATTAAACATCGATGCAAACTACATAGTCTGAACAAAAAGAAATATTCACTGTCTCTATATGATTTAAAAATCCGTGAAGATGCAACGAGCCTTAATTTGTTTTATATAATGCACAAAATAGTCACTAAAAGGCCTTGTTAAAGAGGTACCATCATCAAAATATACCAAATTCAATGGTTTAACAGAATACAAAATTCGAAAGTATGGTGTACCATCTGCGTAATAAATACGATTATAATTTTCAGTATTATACCAACTATCTGACATACCCAAAATATCTAGAATTAATATTAATTGATGTGTAATATTCAAGCCTTTGTATGTAGATTCTAATGTCATTTACTGTGTCTTCTTTTAATCAATACTAATTTAAAACAATCGCTTAACGAGAGAACTGTCGCTTTTTTTTTATCCAGTATCTGATTATATTTAGTTGTCTTCTGATTTTCATCGGTACTCTGCCAAGTTCACCATACAGCATATATATAGATGTGTGGACGTGTTTACCTTCAGAATATTTCTACAAAACTTTGTGTGAATCAATTCTATATCGTTTCCATGATTACCTTCCTATATTTATGAAAAGCAGCGCAAATAATTTACAGTTTTCTGAAGTTTGGAATTCGAACTGTTGAAAAATAAAGAATAGACTAAATAAGGCTTTTGATGAATGGTCTGCAATATCTTTGTCGGTGCAATGCCAGCTTCCATTTTAAAAAGAGTTGTACACCTAAATATCATAAATATGAAACTACTTCAATTTTTTCATTATTAAGGAAACCAGCATAACTAGTTGGTCTCCCCTCTTTGCAAATAATGACTTAAGTTGTTTTTATGTTCATTTCTAAGACCAAATACATTTCAATATTTTTTACATTCTGATTTGGTTGAAAATAATACTTTATCAATATCAAAAATAGGCGGAGATCATTTACAGAAAATATTCCATCAAGGTCTGAATTTATGTAATTTGCTATATCATTCACAAACAGATGAACTCGGGTCACTTTGTTTCACGCCCTGGTATGAATTGGTTACATTCGGATATACTTGCCCATTATGCTTAAAATAACTGAAGCCGGACAACAGAATAAATTGATCTGATGGCATTTACCATTTTAGTACTAACGTTTCCAGCAAGAAGAGATTGCCATAGGAACGAACGGTTTATTTTATCAAAAATATTAATATAGAGTAAACTTTGCGACTGGAATGCAAATATTTTGATATCACTGAATGTAATAAAAATATACAATCAATCGTACATTTTCCTTTCAGGAACCCAAACTGAGAGTCAACAAGTTTTATAATTCTTTTCAGCCCAATGGCAGGCAGTTAATATATAAATAAATTATCTGATAATATATTATCTAAGGTAATACCGCGGTAGAATTTGTTTCTTTGGGGTTGGCACCTGTAAAGATCGGGATAATGTAATCCAAGCCCCAAATTTCAGGATAAACTGCAGATTTTAATATTTTATTGAAGAGTGAAACCAGACGTGTGCGTAGTTTGAAAGATTTCTGCCGAGATTCCGTCTGGTCCTGCAGACTTGAATCTATTTTGTTTGAATACTGCTTTATGTATCCCTGTTTCAGATATAGGTAAGTCTAATATTACTATCTTCACCATAAAGTGTATTTAAATGTTCATACAACTGTTCAATTTCGATTTCTACTTCTTTTTATTTTTGTCCGTTTCCGTATATTTTTTTAATTGATCTCCAAATTTTGCGTGGCTTGGTAGTTAACATACTTTCCAGTTTTCGTCCTTCTTTTAACTTATATTTAGTTTAATTCTACGTTTAATCTTGTTGCATTTTGTTCGCATTTAGACAAAATGTCTTCTGTTTTCGTCTGTATTATTGTTCAAAAAGAGATGTCTCACCTTAAGCTGTAAGGCAAGCGTCGATGTACCATTTCGGTTTGTTTGGGTAGGAATTGTTATGAATGGAGCATTTAACAGACTAAACCATACAAATAAGACTTGGTCAAATTGACCTTTACCTTTGTTTCTCGCATTTTCAGTATCAAGAAGCTTTAGCTAACAAGCTTACTTCGTAACTTGCTAAGGTGATTAAATTTTAACAAGCTAAGATAAATTAATTAATAACTTATAGTTGTTTACCTTACGTTTGACTGTCCTTTTCCTCCGAAGATTTTCATAGTGACTAAAAGATCAAGTATGGCCACAAGGTGTGATCTTATTGTTAATCCTTATACGGTATTTCTTTGTACGTTTTAGTCTACTAAATGCTCCATTCATAGTGGATATAGTAGTGACATTTACTCAGAACCTCCTAACGGATTTTACCGGCTGGTACTAGGCTATGAGGCTACAATAGGGGTAACGCTTGAAAAAAAACGAGGTAAAGTCAGTGAAATCCGAGTTTAAAATCTTTTATCCTTTGATGTCCTATAACCACTTTATTGCAAGAAAAAAATAAAAAATGTGTTCAAACTTAAAATGAACAAAACTCTTTCAATAACATATAAATCCCTATAAGAAACCTCAAACGTTTATCAACTTTCCTTTCGTAAATTTGCTCGGCCTTTTACTACGGAAACATCCGAGCTTCTCAACTTTGCAAGACTCAACCAACCGTATTGCAGTGCTCACGACGGAGTGCTTAAGCATTTTTAAAAAATTGAAAATTTTCGTGAACTTGGCAGACTGGCAGCGTAGCAGCGTGAAGTTGGCAGACTGGCAGTGTAGCAGCGTGAACTTGGCAGACAGGCAGCATAGCAGCCTAGCAGCGTGAACTTGGCAGACTAGCAGCGTAGCAGCGTGAACTTGGCAGACTGGCAGCGTAGCAGCGTGAACTTGGCAGACTGGCAGCTTAGCAGCATAGCAGCGAGAAATTGGCAGACTGGCAGCTTAGCAATCTAGCAGCGTGAACTTGGCTATTTTGAATGAAATGCATGTTTAAAAAACGACAGAAGCACAAATTATGCATAGATACAATTAATATACACGCCCTTTCATTTTGATATTGTATACCTAATACCGGTTTTAATTAGTTTCCGTTACTTGAAGAGTTTTCGCTGCAAGCAGACTTGTCGCTGCCAGCAGCCCAGCAGCTCAGCAGATCAGCAGCTCAGCAGACAAGCAGACCAGCTGTTCAGCAGCCGAAACTTCAAAATTTAATATTGTGCTATATTGAATGAAATGGTGTTTTTTTTCTCTCAAAAATACGACGGAAGCACGAATTATGCGTAGAAACAATAAATAAACGCCCTTTCATTTTGATATTTTATATTCATAAGTTTACGTTACTTTAAGAGATTTCGTTGCAAGCCAGTAGCCCAGCAACTCAGCAGACCAGTCGCTCAGCAGACCAGCAGACCAGCAGCTCAGCGGACTGGCAGCTCAGCAGCTCAGCAGACCAACAGCTTAGCAGACCAGCAGATCAGCAGACCAGCAGCTCAGCAGCCGAAACTTCAATGTTTAAGATTGTGCTATATTGAAAGAAATGGATGTTTAAAAATACAACAGAAGCACAAATTATGCGTAGATACAATTAATATACATTTTGATATCTTATATCTTATACCGGTATTCATTTGTTTCTGTTACTTGAAGAGTTTATCCATTTCATTCAATATAGCCAAGTTCACGCTGCTAGGCTGCTAAGCTGCCAGTCTGCCAAGTTCTCACTGCTAAGCTGCCAGTCTGCCAAGTTCACGCTGCTACGCTGCCAGTCTGCCAAGTTCACGCTGCTAGGCTGCTACGCTGCCAAGTTCACGCTGCTACGCTGCCAGTCTGCCAAGTTCACGCTGCTACGCTGCCAGTCTGCCAAGTTCACGCTGCTAGGCTGCCAGTCTGCCAAGTTTAAATTTACTAGATATCAACAAGGGCGGAAACTGTGTAAATGGCAGTTCACTTAGACCTTGACCTTTGACCAAGTGACCTCAAACTAATCATTTTACATGACCGATGACCCTACCAAGTTTGAGACGTCTAGCTCAAACTCGTCTCAAATAATTGAACGTAAACCGCTTTTAGATGTCAGGTCAATGTGACCTTGATCTTTGACCCGGTGACCTAAAAATGAACAGGGCTCATCTACTGTCCATTGCCAATGTTCCTACCACGTTAAAAGCTGCTCGCTTACAGTTACTGTTGAAAAAAATATTTTTCACAAAAATTGAAATTCTTATTCATAAATATAAAACTAAAGGCTAGAATAAAAAATAAGCAAAAATCTAGGTAGGAATTTGCAGAAATTGATCGAAAAGGTCGGTTACACGGCACCGCTACACTATATGTTTATATTGAAATTTCAAAAGCGTTTGCAACGCTTTTGAATTTGGTAGCGTATTTTTTTTAATTTAGAGATATACTTGACATGAAATTATACTGGAGCCTTTTTATATGACCAGATATTCTCAAATACGTTATTTACAAACAGTTTGAAGAACTTTATTTTTTTACGAAAATCTGAGAGCGAGCGACTTTAAGGCATCTGTGTCAAAACAATCTCACGTTATGTATTGGTTACCGTTTTTATGTGCGAGGTCACTATGATCTTTGATCCAGCGACCTCAAAATGAGTAGGGTTCATCTATTGCCCGTGACAAATGTCACTATAAAGTTTGACACCTCTAAGTCAAAAACTCATCAAGTTATTAAATAGGCACCGTTTTTACATGGGCGGTTACCTTGACCTTTGACAGACTTCATACATATATATTTGTATATAAAATATTTATAATACAATGTAAGAGCTTCGGACACTTCACTAGAAGCATTCTTTTGAGATTTTCACATGCCTTTACCCCAAATAGCAATGTAAGACTTTGATTTGAAAGGTCTTCTGTGTTTGATTTATTCACACCGGTCTTCAAACTTTCTTTTCAACCGAGGGATACACTGCCGCTTAATAGCCAAAGCTTGTACATAATTGGAACATTCGAAAAGGAAAAGTGGACAGCTTTAATCTCATGTAATTAAATAACGTTTTTGGCTACTGGCATTTTACACATTTTTTGGCTAAATAAATATAAATATTTTGAAAAAAAAATGACTGGGTATCCCAGTCAGGTAAAACAAAATTCCCTAACTTTTCAAAACATTTTAGGTACCAGTATGCATCCTTCATACTGGGCCCTTGCCAAGTTCCCCCGTGGAGAAAACCAAGCCGGGTCGTCCGGGACTATTAACAATCTTAATGAAGAAGTTCTGACGGAAATTGTTTTATTTGCAACGTGGTTGAGTAAAACAAGAAGACATATTCTGCTCTTTAGGAATCTCTTTGAGCACGGGAAACCACCCTTTTCAAAACTTCTGCAAAAAACCATGAGCAGTTGTGTCCCATACCGGTATTTTTCTTGTGTTGGGATAGAATTAAATGTTGTTTTGTATTGCTCCCCCGGCCACCCACCCCCGTTTTTTTTTATCTGACGTTTTTTTTTTTTATCTGACGGGCACTAACAGTTGTGTTTACAGTGTTTATGTATAGGGAACAAAATCTTTGAATATTTATAGCTTTTTTTTGTTTAGTGATTTTCAAAATTCATAAACATCAGAAAGGCTTTTTACATGAAATTAAAGTTTTAGAATGGAATACTGTTTTAAATAACACTTAATTTTTCATAACGCCAAGTTGCCGCTAAAACCATTAACTAAATCAGAGCAAGTTACGCGTTCCCGGTGTTTTCATATTGAACTTTAAATATAATAGAAATTAATGAATAAATTGTGCGTTTTATTAGCTTTGCATTGATATAAAACATGTTGAAATATCTTGTGTTTTAAGAAATTAACGGCCATATGAAAAAACATGCTCGCCTCAGCGGCTACTCGTGATATGTCCTTTACTTAAATCACGGCCAATTATCGCACGTACAATGTATTGCCTGTGGAAAACGTCGTGTATTTTATACTGAATTATGAAAATTCATTCTCAGATTCCTTTTCCTCTATATGTTTGTCGTTTTAGAATCAACGTTAAATTACAAGGAGACATTTAGCATTTCCATTCTAACATACTGTTGTCTTTGAAATATACTCCAAACTATGTTCAACGCGTAGAAACGATTAGTATGTGAATTATAAAAGTGATTGATCTATAATTATAAAAACTATAAAGAAGGAACACATATACAGAAATAGAACAAAATGACAAGTTTAAACATGGCCTTCGAAATGAAAACATGAAAAGGACATAAACAAAACCTAATAACTAAAACAACTCAGTATACAACTACTATAAAGACAATCACTCAATAATTCATAGCAAACATTTCAAGACATTTGAATTCCATATACAGTCAAACCATGTTAAAGACCGCTAATACTAAAACAAATCAGGAGGGAAAGAGAAGAAGTCATTTAAGAACTTATGTAAAGGTATGCTATGAATCATACATGCTAATCAATTTCCAGCGTGTGGCATTTGTTCACAAGTTTGACGTAAATAAAGAACATTCATACATCATTTTTCAAACGATACACATACGTGCTGTAGCGTGTTATATTTCATCAATAAATGTTTTAATGATTTTTTGAATGAATTCAATGATTGACTGAAACGAATTCATTGGGTCCTAGTGAGCAGATATATTAGTAAAAGAATGTTTCATGTACATAGTGCGTTGTTTTGGTATCACAATATTAGTGTTGCTTACTGATCGAAGACAATATGATTGTGACTTCCGTGATATATCTCTGCCTCATTTCTGAACAGCAGGACATTGTGTATGAAAACTGTTATCTAGAGACCCTGCTTTTCGAATCCCGGCAATTGTTATCGTTAATGTTTTAATGACGTTTTTCTTTCTTGTAGAATTGTGTGACATAAAATGTACATATGAATGCTATAGAAAGCGTAACGTCTCCTATAACTCAATATTGAGTGGCAGCTTAACATATGTTTTATGTTTTATTCATGTTAATGTACTATACAGTCATGTATATGCTGATGAGACTGAAATAAAATATAATATATAGATAAACTATATTACATGTTTGCTAAATAAAATTATAATGTTTCATTTTAAGGCACACCTTTTAGAGGCGATGAGATAATGTAATATTTTGCATGACGGTGTCACTCTCGTTCTAAATTAGATAATCGTTGTTACAAACTATTTTGTTGCAGGTACGATAGAACATATAGATTATTGTCGTATTGCGAAATAATAATCGTACAGATGAAATGTCATCTGCACAGAAGTTATACACATTAAATTCCCAAAAGCGATGCTAGAAAATATGTTTGCTAAAAATGTATGTATTAACTGAATAATGACAGTTTCGTGCAAAATACAGCGACTTGTTAAAAGATTATATATATTATTATACATGTACATGCAGTGCCTTTGATAACCAACATGCACATATTAAGCGCCAATGGTTAGCTTTCATGGTTTATTTACGAAAACGTTTTGTATGAAACGTTTCAAAATTCCCCGTATACTTGGTAAGCAACTAAAAATGAACTGGGTCGCAATTAAATATTAGCCACCGGCTAGTAGTCTATAAGTTGGGCCGAGGGAACAAGGCATGCCATATTTCTTTCGACTCCTCATTACCTTTAAATGTACCTGCCTATTTTCTTCCGTGTATCGTATATTTGCACGCAACAGTAAATATATCGTTACACCGTATCTCGAGTAAACAAAGGGACCAAATCTAACTAAGCCTATTTAAATTACCGATACCTTAACATAGATCACATGTCAATCGGCATCACGTATAAATTAACGTAAATTACGGTAATTGAACGACCTTAATTGTCTTAATGACTAACAACGGTTTAAGGTATTTGACACGTATAATGTAAACATTCAAATAATGACTTGTCCCATGTCACCTTGAAATATTGACAATCGTGTCGTATATCTGCCAGTTAAGCGACAATATGACCCGGTTTAAGGGATAAGTAATGCATACCTGTACGTGACTACAATCAGAAAGCCGATAAGGTATATTACACAGCATGTAGCATATAAAGAATACAATATGCTACTTGCAACAAATGGCAAAATTTGTGTCATTACGGAGAACTAAAAGTGAGCAGGATATATCAGATGTAGCATCGGCATCGGCAGAGGATAAAACACACAATGGTATGTAAACATGTATGATACGGTTTTCAACTTCCTGATATATTGAACGCATGCATTGAAATGTTTACTACGTGATTATATGTTTTCAACCGGAGTTGCCAGCAATGAAAATAAGTTTTCTAATTTAAGGGGTCCGAAGGACAACTAATTCTGGAGTTGTGAGGTTAACTTTCTCATACATGATACTAATTACGCTCTTCTGAAATCTTCCGACACAAAATAGTTCAAGAGTCAAAATAAAACATTTAAGAATATGCGTATATATTTAACAGATGCAATAAGCCTATATTTAGAGATGCTATACTCCCACACTCTCAAAGTGCATTATCTGGTCCATTTATCAGTCTTATAAACCATAGATCGATGTATCGATCTAATTCTGTCTGGCTGGCTGATATAAATATTACTGTTGTATTATAAACATGTTTCATGTTGAAATAGATCTAAACCGAGCAATAGATTGATTTATATGCAAATAAATGGAATTGCATGCAAATTTTCATTCAAATGTATGTACAAGTTGTTTAAATTAACATTGTGTTCAAGTAGTTGCACAGTCAGTTCATCTTATTTATTCTGTTTTTTAGGTATCAAACTCTTAGTACAGTTAGCTGAAGGGGATCTGCCGGTTCTAGATTTTCTGAACGATTATATTCAAGACATTTTGGATGGCAGTAACCATGGAAACGTCGAATTTTACCTACGGTCTCATCAGTTTGTGTCAAAATTGGAACAGTTTTACCGCCAAAAGAACTCACAGTGTCCTTATTACCTCATATCGTTTTTCAGACATATCATAACGTTAATATCCGAGACACTGTTTTTGTCAGCTTCAAGTGACGTATGCAAAATGGCAGTAGAATCGGTAGTAGTTACATCACCACTGGTCAAGGTCAAGTTGCGAGATTTAGCGTCAAATGTTGCGACCATTCAAGACTTGACGATAAAACTTGAAATAAATATTGTGAGACATTTAAAAGACAGCAAAAACTTTCATTTAAACCAGTTTGATTCGAAATCTGTGATAACACAAACGGAACAAATTTGGCGGTTATTAAGACGATGTGAAGCCCCAATGAAGTACGTTACCATGGCAGTGAAACGAAAAGCGTCTGCCGATATAAATTTCTTTCAAAAAGCGTCTCTTGGAATAGGAGCAGTCTGTGCAGGTAATGTGCAGTTTTTTATTACCGAAACATATAATCTGAATAAAGGCAGTAACATAGAATACAGAATTTTCTATATCTCTGATAAAAGTAATATCTCATTAATGTGTTTTGAAACAGACAATAAAGTTTTTAGGCAAGACTCAAATAATTCAACATTTCCTTTCTTTCTTCGAGGTTGATTCAATAAGAACGATTTATCGACGTTGTAAGAGCTGTTACTTCGCATTCGAGAATAAATAAATGAATATAAATAAAAAGTAGGATAGCCAAAACTTCTTTGGGGTGTATAGATATATTAGCTAGTGCTTTGTTTAATTCGCGTGGTGACAAAAACCAATATGACTTTATGTGACGAAATTCTGGAAGAACCGACGAGGTCCAGAGATACTCGGACGTTAGACAGAAAACAAATAATTGAAACTCTTTTTTTACATTCTCGTTTTCACCCTACAGTATGTCAGTTGATACACTATGGTAATTTTGCATATAAATCGACTTCTAAGCATTAATGCGCTATGACGTGATGCATATTTTCTATATATATCTGACATACTATAGGGTGAAAACTAGAATTTGAAAAAAGAGTTTCAGTAATTTGTTTTCTGTAAAAACAAGAGTATTTGTGAGGGGGTCATGCATAAAACTTGGAAATAAGCAAAATGGAGTAATTTAAGGAAAACATGTGATATAAACAGAAACGATTGTTGTCGGCCGACCTCTCGTACAAAATGCTTATGTAAGAAGAAAAAAGCATTTGAAATGACGTGTTCATTCATTTTAAGTTGTGATATAATTATTACTGTTTTGAAAGACGAAACTTTTCATGTTTTTTCTATATATCAGGCCGCTTCTTGTGGTCCCTTTGGAAAGGAGAAGATCAAGATCAACTAATTAATTCTGCTTTGTGGTCTGTCGGCACGGGACTTTCTGGAGCTGTGTTACAGATACCTAAAGCACGTGCTGCACGGATACTTGACGAACTAGCTACACACAAGAGCAAGAAGGAAGAGCTTCAAGACATCTTGAAACATTGGTTGATAGAGTCGGATGGTTTGTGTGCGAAGTTGGTTCTATACACCTCCTCTAGTGGAAAGCAGTTTTAAACAGGAGTATACACTTGATACTAAATTAGCATTTTCTATGCAGCTGCTCGTCGCTAAAGTGGGGAAAATAACTTGCCAATTAGGTTTACTTAGTTGAAAACAATGAAAATCACTAGATACATATTTGCATAATAATGATAATACACATGTTACCAGGCTCGCCTGCTGAACGCTCCAAGCCTGCACCAGTGGGCTGTAGAAAATCGCTTCTTACGTAAACCGAAAAGTCTAAATGTAATTCGTTTGAGAGTCGTGATAATCTACATCTAAATCTAATATAATCTCTTACTTTATTTAGATATTTTAAAATTCCGAAACGTCGTGTTGCTGTTTTCACAAACTTTGGAAATGTTTAGATATCTAAATAAAGAAGCAGACTTTTTAAAAGACATTGTTTGTACAGTATAGTCTTAATTTGACTATTGAGCTACGACATTTACATTTTCCTCGGTTTTTACCGTTGTTTACAATAAGAAGGCTCAGTGCTGAATTGGACTATACAATAGCATGTCCAGCTTTAAGCAAACAATGTAAAAATGTATTTTCGGCATTTTTGAAACCAACTCGTGCAGGTTTTATTCGTTCAACAGGCGTGACAGATGTTGAACAGTTGCATATTTATAACACGATGCATGTAACATATCACTGCATGAATACTTTAGTTATTTTGTCATCTTGAATACCTTTTCAATTAACACAGTTTAATTTTACATATGTAAGCATCACATTCGTTTTGAGTTACATAAGCCCCGTATTTTCTACATGCTTTAGATCCTTGTGTAAGTGTTTATGATTTTACCGTTACTAACACACTTACCTCTTTCTTTCTCGTGTTCATAATTATACACTACATATATGTTTGTAGTTCATTAAAAGCATGCGTAATGGAAATTTAAAGGGGTGGCGGAAATAAACGTCGATATACTTTCGCGAAGAGAGTCGTGCAAACTTATTGTCTGTGATTATCCTCCCAATACATAGGAGGTTAAACGTTGATCACCGGATTCATGTGTATATACGTGATTTCCTATTAGAATAAGTTTAGCCTCACGGACGATTTCTTGTTCACATGTTCAAATCACAACTTACCTGTGTTCAAAAACGAATAACTATAGTTGGTGAATTCTTTTTATACAAATAATTTCAACCGGCTGTTAGATAGTATCATAAAAATTCATTGTGGGGGGCACTGGGTCCTACACGTTCAGTAGTTATTTGTAGTAATATAGCGGGCTTTAAAGGAGGTCTGCGGTGGTTGCGGGTTCGAAACCAACCAATATACGATCGATACCTCCTAAAATACACCTATGGTTTTTCCAGGAAGTGAACTCGAGAGTGACTCGATAAGCTACAAGCTTTCTTCACAAACGAGCTAAAATAAATTAGTATAAACTATAATTGTTTAATATGTCTACAGAACAAAGAAATGAGGTTGTATTCAGGTGAGCGATATATGACCACCACGGTGCTTTTTTATTTATGAATTTGGTAGAAACTCCGTAAAAGTCACATTGTATGTCTTTTGCTCATTTCATTACTTTTGTCTCATTTTAGGGTGTGTGTGATATAAAAGTGTTGTGCTTAGTCATCAATTTGAAGTTTTGGTACTTTATAACCGTGACTTTTTCCATTTAGTTTAGATTCTATTCTGTTAAGTTTTGATACTACTAAGTTTTAGATTCTTTCAGTTTAAACATGTGTATTTCTATACGAAAATTAGCACTGAAAAATTAGTCGGGGAGTACCGCTTTTAGAACTTTAGTAATACACCAGTACAGTGGTATTTCCAGGGAGTGGACTCAAGAGTGACTCGATACACTTGAAGCTTTCTTCACAATCGTGCTTAAAAATTAGTATAAAGTAACTTACATATGTTAACTCGTATGTTTCTATTTTTAGGACTGATAAGTGATTTACAGTAGGTCTGTAGTTAAGAACAATGTATTATTTGTTATTTTAGTTCAAAGAGTTTTAACGACTTTATATATGTGATGCAAATAGTATCTTTTAAAATAGGTAATCAGTGGTATACAATATTTTACAATGGCAATCATGCTACTTCGGCCATATCCGGAACCATTCGGAAAAATAACGAAGTTTCAGAGGTTTACTGGCGATGCCAGAATGTTTTTTTTTGTTCAAAGCGAATCACAGTTGTTAAAAAGCGTCTTTTAATACTAGAGCATTTGTAAATTAGCGAATGTTGCTACTTTCTGTAGAAGAAAAAACTGGTAGCGATAATTCAATATTTAAGATTTTTTTTCTATCATATTACATATTCTGATGTGCCATGTGGTTTAAGAGTTGGGTTTGGTTTTAATCGATTTGGTCGTACGGAATGATGCAATGTGACGTAATTTTGCGACAGTGTGGGTGAGATTGTAAATACTATAATACTCTAGCGTCAACATACATAGAGTGTCCCTCATACGCTTCCGTATGTTTATTTGTTGTTGTTTTGGTTGTTGTTTTCTTTTTATATCTTTTTAAGATTCTTATCGCCGCATTTACTCTCCTGAGATATTTTTGAGGCCCCTAATGGGTAACCCCGTTTATTTTCCCCGTCGTCGGTTAGGCAGGGGTCGGGGAATCATCCCCTCCTAACCTCACAAAACATACATAGAATAAAGAATGAAGAATAGTATTTTAGTATGTCATTGGTAATATACTACTATGAAATGTAATTTGCAGGTGTGGATACAAACTACAAACATAAAACAAACAGAAACAAGGGGGGAAATACATGGGTATTTTCTTTGCATTATTGTAATTATCATGAACAGTTACCCATAAGTACCTCTTTTTTTTCTTTTTTTTTTTTTGATAAATAATGATTGAAATTTGGATTTTGTGTTTGGGATCAGTGCAGATCATGGCGAGCGCCTATGGAGCCTGATCATGATCTACACTACTTACTATTCAGTAAGTAATGTTTTAATGAATTTTTGAATTTTTCTATAAAAAGTAAATGGCAATGTTTAAATTGAAAGATGGATAATTCCATTTTAAAAAAGTTTTGTATATATGGAAACTGTTTAAGAATTATCTTGATGACAACATGCTCGACTATTTGTAACACTTAACATTTGTATAAAAAAGGCTTGCAATTGTTTAAACGGGCTAAATTCATATAACTCTATGGTTATTTTTCTTATTATCAAATCTTTTACCTGTCAACACTTTCTTGTAGTTTCAAATTTATCAAAAAGGTGATTACTGAGATATGAGAAGAACATTACCATGCATGAAAAACTTTTAACAATATTTTTGATTTTTAAAAGTTGTACACTCAGTTTGCATTTATTTCAGTCTAGAGCTAAGTGATTTGAATGTTCCACAGCCCTGAACGCTTCGCAATCCAAAAATAAACTACTGAGGCTGATAGTAGCTTGCATGCAAAACTTTGTCTAAAATGTCTTATTTCCAACAAGGGCCATAATTTGAAATAAATTCAGTCGAGGGTTATCTAACTTGCTTTGCAGATACCCCTGAACACTATACAAAATATAGTGAAGTTTCAAATCAAACCCATCAGTGGTTACGGAGATATTTGCATGATAGTATATATATATCTATATAGCTTGCATGCACAACTCTAACCAAATATGCGATCACGACTGCAATAGCCCTCCTTATTCTTCGATGAGTCTAGCTAAAAAAGGCTCAATATTTACTTTTTATACTTTTAAGGATTAAAGCATAACGATCACAGTGCCACATAGACAATAATTCATAAAATAATTGATTTAGGTGTCGAAACTGTTTTATGTTTAATGGTTACAAACACAATCATGCATTTATTTGTTTTACTTTTGTTTTATTTTTTGTTTCTGCTTTCTCTTTTTATTGTTATTATATGCATTTTACTACCTCTAATTATTCGGAAAATTTTATTCATATATATCTGGATAATAAATTTCGATAGACTGATAGTAGTAATTTTGTTTTGATAAACCAGACTCTATTGAAGGGCTGCTTTGTATCACCTACGGCAGTTATACGTACTTGCTCACTTATTGAAACAGTTATGTCTGCTTTTGATTACGTCATAGCCCGAGGCAGCCCCAAAGTTACTTCCCTTGAATTGTCGACTGTCCTCTCCCCATTGTTTGCAGAACCATTACAAATATTGCTTTGAAACATACAATACTTATTAACCATCAGTACCTCCATCAACAAACAGCAGTACATAACTCTGTAAAGGGTTTTGTCAGAATTACGGACCTTTTCCTACTTAGAAAATACATTGAACCTAGGTAAAATACTCAACGGACATAACCCTTATAGATGTAGCTGTGAAACTTGGAATACTTGTTTGCATCATGACCCCCATCCATCGGGAATAGTAGGTAACTCTGTCAGATATCTATTTTTTAACATCCAGGCCCTTTATTGACTTAAAACCTCGGTTAAGTCTTTCGTACCAGTCCACTTTTTGACTTATTAACCAGATATAACCTCAACGTTCAAGCTGTAGGTCAATGTCACACTAAGGGGTCATTGGCATTTTGTGTCCGCTCAATATTCCTTATACCTTTGGATGGATTTTCGTGAAACTTTTGTCAAGTAGTGATGTCATCAAGGTGACGTGTAGTGACACATTTTCAAATCATGTCAGCCAAAAGTCATGGTCACACTTAGGAGCTATTGTGTTTGCCAGTTTAATGCCTCCGAAACACCTTGAATGATTTTATTGAAGACATCTCATCGAGACCGGGTAAAGGTTTCAATTAGGGGTTTAAGGTCATGACAACTTTTAAAAAAAAACTTTTTAAATATAATTATTTTTTTGGATACGGCGTCACATTAGGACAATCGCCACATGAAGTAACTTGGAAACAACGTAGGTACGTAACAACGATGCTGAAAAGTCGAAACTGTGAAACTCGAAACTGTGAAAAATCGATGGTAATTTCATCATCGTAGTTTCGAATTTTTTTTATCGTCATGGCTTTGCTGTTGTTTCGACTTTTGAACATTGTGTTATTGACTTTTCAACATAGTAGATTCAACTTTGCACCAATGTGAATTCGTAGAGTCGTGAAGAGTTGAAACTGCGATTATGAAAAATTGAAGAGTCAAGTTTACGGTGGTGAATCGTCAAAACCATGATTTTGACTGGGACGTTTGAAATTTCTTTACTTAATATGAAAATGCTATATATGGATATAACATACTCCGGATATTAGGAACAAATATAAGTGGTTCCAAAGAGTTCGTTATATACGGAGTTAACTGTATAAAGGTTAGTAGTAAACTGGACCCCCGACCGATTCTGTGTCATACATGAACTCGTGTCTATAAGGTAAGCCTCACGTGACAGTCTAGTTTGCAGCTGGCACCTAATTTCGCAGACAGTATTGCAAAGACTGGAGAGAAAAAGGTGACCTGTCTGGTTTGTGAAGTAGACATTGAATAGGATATTTTCACTGTCGATCTTAATGAAAGCCAATCATGCACCAGTGTATGCAAGAATAACTTAAGATAGTATCTAGTATAAAAATTAATCTTATTTAAGGTAAAATAAATCATTTTTTAACATACACTGAACACTTGGTATTCACCCTTACGAGCATTTTCAACCAATCAAACCCATCTTATAAGTAATAATTATTTTATGCATACCCGAGACCCTAAGAAACTAAATATAAGCAAAGAAACCTAGTATTGGCAATCACAGCGTCACATAGAACTACATTTAGCTTGTATGTGTTGTTGTTGTTGTTGTTGTAGGAGAATATATATCCAGGTTGGGAATAACCCAGTAAGCCCTTCATAGTCTTGCAAAATCGGAAGTCCCGAAATGAAAAGTATCACATGGGGCATGTTATACCAGGAAGACATGAAAATAAGAAAAACATGTATTATGTTCATAACATTTTAATCAAAAGTCAAAATTTTATATTCTAAAATACTACATACAATTAATACATGTAAATAACACAAAAACGGAAGTAACGTGACTACAATACGTAAAATCTCGTTTATTTCAATATATTTACAAATGAAAACAAATTATTATAAAACATAATTATGAACTTCATTACAGAGATCTGTGTGAACAAATTCAAATAACAACAAAAAATATCAAAACAATAGGCAGTGGTGTGCAATATATATCTAACAGTTGATTATATCACAGTTCCTTTGACAAACAAAAAACGCTGAAATAATGTGTAATAAGTTAAAATATGCCCTGAAAAGAAACCTGCATGATTGAAACTGCGAGTTATGGTTGACTTCAAACTATGAACTACCGTGGTCATCTTTCAAAGCTACAATCAAAGAAAGAAATTAGATTAATGAAGTTTGAGTGACAGGCATGGATTCTCTGTGTTAAATGCCTTTAAAGTGTCCTGAAATATAGAGGAAGGTTACATATATGTTCATATATGTTTATTCATGACTGTGTATTCATATCTGTGTATCATATCTGTGTATTCATATCTATGTATTCATGTTAAACTCATAAAATTTCTGGTATATGCGTAGACAAAAATAAACGCTGATATAAACCAAATTCACCGTTAGAAATATATTGAACGGTTTGGATTTTAATTTAAAACAAACATTTCTCTTTTCAGAATTACGGTTTATTAATCAGTTACCAAACACTATGTCGACCAAATGGTCAGGTATTCCAACGGTCAGGCGTCCATGTAACCCGTGAATCTTCAGTTTGCGCAAGTCTTTCGCTGCAAAAGAAAACAAATCAACGAGTTAAAACAAAGAACGTAACCCTGATGGCGTGCCGGGTCCGCAAAAAAATTATCGTATAACTATCATGAATACTTAATCCTGATTGGCCGGTAGCGATCACGTGCCTGGTCCGCAAAAGTATATGTGGACCTGGAAAATTACACGTAGACGTGCGCAGATTTCAAGACGTCATTTATGAAAATTTTCGCATATTTCACTACTTTTGTGAGGTATATCTGATATAATAATTTTAATCTAATGTTTCGGTCATTAAACAGTTTTGCGAACCTGTGAAAAATTGATATTGACCGAGGACCCAGGTCAATATCACTTTTGACAGGTTCACAAAACTATATATTGACCTCATAAGGTAGACTACGCACTCAGAGTCTGAACACCTGCAAAAATGTAGTTGTAACAGAACAGTCCTTAAAGGCAGCACCCATGTCTAAGATGTACATGTACATAGGTTTTCACTTGATATATTTGTTATATAGTCTACAGAGAAGTACATGTACATAGGTTTTCACTTGATATATTTGATGTATAGTCTACAGAGAAGTACATGTACATAGGTTTTCACTTGATATATTTGATATATAGTCTACACAGATGTACATGTACATAAGTTTTAACTTGATATATTTGATATATAGTCTACACAGATGTACATGTACATAGGTTTTCACTTGATATATTTGATATATAGTATACACTGATGTACATGTACATAGGTTTTCACTTGATATATTTGATAAATAGTATACACAGATGTACATGTACAGAGGTACATTCACTTGATATATTAAAAACATGTAGCTTACATTGCTCTGATTTTGATACATACCAGATTTGGCAGGATCCATGTAAAACATATGCTCCGAGTCTACATTGCAGAAGTCTACAATGCTTTGTACTGATAAAGGATCCAGATCGGCGGGATATGATCGCTTCAGCTTATATAATTTATAGCTTGCTGGGGCAGAAACTACGGTCTGCAAATAAATACACAAGAAAATCTAAAATAAAGCGTCGAGTCTGAATTATCATTACGGTTAGATGTCAGCCATGTTATTTTGAAACCAGTAGAAGTGGTTGTACCTATAATGGAAAATGGTTGAATGTCTCTTGAAGTGTCAGCCCTCGAGTGGAAGATCGGAACTGTATACATAGCTTCGGTAATGTTTTGAATAAGAAAGTAACTGTGTACAAAAGACAAATGTACCCCAAGTATGCATGGGCTCGGTATCTACACCGTCATCCCACTCAAATGTAATTTGTTTTTTAAAAATATACACTGCTTTCTATTCGTATATAAATTGTATAATATTGCAAACTAGATGTGGAATTTGGTCAAATCAAGAAATCTAACTCTTCCATTACTTACCCCGTGGCGCTGGATGACGTCCGTAACAGTTTTCGTCCAGATCTTCCTCGGCTCTGAAATAAAACACAATTGGTTCCCGTCTGACATGAGTGGTCGGATGGCCAATATTCCCTGAAAAAAACACGTTAAAAGGCATTTTACGATTTATTTACTACAAATATCTCACATCTGTTTAGGCCGAAACTATCAATGCATTACGGGTTGCGGACTTTGGGGGCATTTTAAAATTAGTGTTTGGTTAAAGGAGTTGAACATATACACAGGTTTATGTGTAATTCAAAACTGTTTTATGATTTTTGGAAATTGTTTACAGCAAAATAAGGTAAAATTTAGACATCTTAAAAACCAAAGACAACCCATCAAACACGTATTTCAAATTGGTTCGCACATTGTATACTAGACACAATTCATCAGATTACATGATCTACTTGTACAGCATTAGCCGCCGACCACTCTAACCTCTCATTGATGTTGAATAATGAGTTCGAGTCAGCTACACGACCATGTCTCTTGATGTGAGAAAAGCTTCTTACGAGTACTACATACATTCCAAGGAACGATAGTTTAACAGTTGAACTGCCCGCCTGTAAATCACTGAAAGTCCAATGAAACTAGCGTCAAACCACATGAAAAAAACAACCAATCAATAGGATAAAAATATTGAAAGCGGAAATTGAAGAGTTTATTAGTACCTTATCAAATTCTGAGTTTGTAAATTGGAAGTCGTACATGCTAACAGCTGGTGAGCTCTTGATCGGTGCCCCTTCATCAGTAGAATAATGGATGATTGTTTTGTCGGTATCGTGTACCTGCGCAAACTCTTTGGTCGACAGGCTCGATCCCCAATCATTTTTCCATTCGTACACCTAGAAAAAGAAAACAAAAACGTGTGCTATCTTAACTGTAAGTTTAATGAATTTTAGATGCTAACGTCATACAGTCTTCCCGAAAATTTCGTCTTCTTTATATAAAAGAACCCCTGATCAATTCACAATTTCTATGCGTTATAACTTCAGCAGTTGTCCGAGGCTTTCAGTTAAAAGTATCCCATTGATTTTTACCGTTGTTGTTGTTGTTGTTGATATGTGTTACACAGTCAATTTTAACGCTTAACAACAGTTAGTGTTGATGTTTCGAAGTAATTAAAATTTCAGCAGTCACAGTGTTTAATCGGAGAGTACAAATGGAAGAAATTCAGCTGCAGAAGTTTATGGAAACTGAAACCAACACCATGTATTTTAATTAAAACTCGCGTTAAACACTTGGGTCCGGTTAAAAGCACCTTACACGGAATTCACGCCGCTGTATATTTAGTACTGTATAAAACGCGCAGTTTCCGAAATCAAGTATGTTTAAAAAAAGAAAGACAATAAAACATACCTTTGAGCTCAGTACACAATTCATAACTACAAGAATTATGGACCATTTGTATAAATCCATAGTTTTTTAAAATTCTTTACGGCTTGTCTATTCAGTTGACCACTATGAACGCATATGCAAGTGAAGTCTCGACTTTAACTTACTGCTTTCGAAATGTTTTGGTGACTGTTTAAGCCCGAGGGATAGGAATAAAATCCGTGGTCACTTATGTGTAAAACATAAAACTGATTTAGACGGTGATACTGCTAATATCACCAAATGACAAGATTTATATCAACTTTCCAGATACAATACAGCTCCTATGTGGTAAAATGTAAACGCCTTGGGGAGTCATGATAACAGTCTGGTTAAAGATAAAGCTGCACGTGCCCGATGCACGGGTAATGGAATTTTGTAGCAGGTATAAGAGTTTTAGATGAAATCGATTTAAAATATTTAAAACCACATATCACATTTCCTCTCCAAGGTACATGTATTAATTGTACTATTTCCAAAAAACTTGACTAAGTGAACTAAACGTGTCTCGTTCTTTAACATTTTTCACGTCCGTTGTATTTGTTTAGTTATCCTGATGAAGGCGTAAGCCAAACCGTTGAAACTGATAAAAAATATTTTATAAACTTCATAGGTTGTTGTTTAAATATCCACCACATAACAAGTAGCAATTTCTATCATTTGATTTGACTTAATACTATTTTTATGACGTCGCTCTGGTCGGGCATCATTGCTTTAGCCGGACAGGTCACTAATACTCTCTAATAAAGAAATACCCTGAATCTCAAATATTTTAAATGTTGATCAGGATGTCGTCTGATGGTCTGTGCCCGGATACACAGGACGAAATTAAAATTATGTGCATTAATGTACTATACAAAATGCTACGCCATTAGTTCACTGTAGCTGGTGGTTGGTAAACCTTTTTATTATTTGTTTGCTTGTTACTACATAATGGTGTTGGTTCCTTATATTTCGTTTCGTTAAGGTTCTTTTGTATGGATTTCACTGAGTTCGCTATTTTACAGGCATAATCATAATGCACTAATGAATTGGAATGTTTTATCGTTAATGTACATGTGATATTGCTTGAACATGTAATTGTTGTGCGTCATATTTTCATTGGAATTTAATCGTCTATAATTGTGTTTATCTGTATATCATGAGTAAAGACATTCGATCTGTTTCCGTTAATTTACATACATTAGGTAACTGATCTCAATTCGGCGGAAAGTGTCCCAGTTCCAGAGACATCACTTCTTGATTTGTCCTCTATATACCCGGTGTATAGCACAGTTACATGGGACCCCGGTTTAAGACGCCATGTTACTGGCGCTTGTAACAAACTCAAACTTTTAGAAACGGAAGGTTAATAAAATATAACGGTCCGCACGGTTTCTGTACAAAAATAGCCAACCTGATTTAAGTTAGACAGCACTGAATAGTTTTTCTTGTCGAACGTCATCTCAAACTTTGTATATGAACACAACAGACTCGCAACTAGAGAGTCATTTCGCTTTCTACTGGGTATCTTATGAAGTCATCTAAATTTATTATGATTTATCTAATCTCGATTTCTAAACAAGTTCTTACAACTTATATTCATCGCTCTCGAGCCTCACTCCAGATGGAGCCAACCAACGGCAAATAAATCTTACCAAAAGTAGGATAAATCCAATATACGTGTGGGATAGTTATAATGCCGGAAAATTACCTTGAGGATTGATTCATGTGGTATCAAACAATTGTCTCATTGCGTGTTCAAAGTTAAAGGTTGAGACTAATATGTGACATGCATTTTTTAGGCGTAGCTGAATAACCTGGGTTTTGACCTTCTTATTGGACGTGTGAAAGCGCGGTAAATGAAATGAATCATTTTGATTGGAGGATTTTTCCTCATGTGAGTAGTCGATTTATTCCTTGGAAGACATGAAGAGAAACAGGCGCAGTTGAAGGTTGTTTTTTTTTCAAAACAGTTCCATAAGACCTCATTCTATTCAGAAAGAGCAATTATCATGACTGCTTAATAATTGGAAGAGCCAAAAGCAGTATACTCATAAATCTCAGCTAAGGCTATCACTCTGAGACTTGGGTCTGTCACGACCTAAATATGCTATGATAACATTCTGTAATTTAGTAGTAGAAAAATAACGTGATTGTGAGAATGACTGCCAAAGATGCCATTTGCTCAACAAATGCGTTAGTGTTCCTCCAACAACCCAGCCGAAGTTTTCGGCTTACTATTTCTTGTTACATCTGTGGATAACCTATCATATGAATTTATGATGCACTGATTAACTGCTTACGTTCACATAACACTGCAATATAGGAGATTGCTTGCCTCCAGAAGAATATGGGCACGAGAAAAGAAGTCGGTCATTCGAAGTGAGCCCAGCTGTGCACGGGGAAGCCAGTATAAGTCCTTTGCGACATGGAAGGATACCGCGGGAGTGTTTGATCTATTGCAAGACTCGAATCTGTCACCACAATAATACATTGACATTTTTAACATCACATGGTTTCGTCTTCTGTTTTTTCCTGTCCGTTTATGATCAGGTCATTTTCTAACCCTTTTCAACAGACCTGTTTAGCTGTATTTTCCACACATATAACAAAACTTGTATATCGAATAAGACACATATACATTTCAGACTAGTCGACTTTGGTAAGATGTTTTATGAAAAGGAACTCATTTCGGCAGAACGTTTTTCAACCTGTAACAGAATTTCCACTGCGTTATCATAACCTCCATACGAGTGGCACGAGTAAAACAGATATTAAATGATAGTTCCAAAGTTTCTAGAAATCGTTTGTGTAGTGTTAATTTACCTGAGTATTCGCTTGCAGAGCGTTATACATTTCTGTTTACCACGTGTACCGTTTTCTTGAACAGCGATGCTCTTTGTTTTGTGCACATAAGAAAAACGTTGATCTACTAGAATTCGGTGCACATTTTTCAGGTTTTATCTAATAAAAAGAAATTGTTTATCTCTGAATATTTTATTTATCAATGCTGGGTAGTTCTTAAAGAATAAATTGAGAAAGGCTGGATGAATAGTGTGCTGGAAACGTTTTAAGATATTGTAAAAAAACAACAGGGATGTCTGATGGATTACTGCTGACGTTTTAAAGTTATTTCTTGGAATATATGTTACGTGTTTCATAGTTATGCAGTCAAGTGTGTTTATCTGAAACATTCCAGCAAATGTACACTGCGGTTTAGCAAGATTCAACTGAAAAATGGCAGGTAAGTGTGCATTTCTAACTCTACAAATAATAAGAAAAGTGAAAATAATAAAATTAGTTACAATGATAAAAATGGTAGTAACAAAGTGTGTTGTAGTCAATATTTTTTTATCCGAACTGAAAAATGTCCGGGTGCAATTCCAATACCTGGGGTGTTGGTTGTAGGGCTGGGCTGATTGCGTGCCACATGCTTTAGGTAAATGACACACGCGTTCAATAAGAGAACAAATAGTTTCAACGTATAAAATAAAATTCGAAAATACATATGCAAAATGTACGTTGATGTTCCGGAGCGGATGAATCACGCCTTTCCGCCAGAAACACTAGAATCTTTCAGCACTTTTCCGCAGAAGACTTCAGTTCAAGCTTGTAGACATAAAATGTTTTATGAGTTTCTCAGCTGGATTGCAGTTTTCAGAAGTGTTTCTCGCGCAGTGAACACGCGCCTTATGTTTGTTTTGATTATTATCGATTTGTCATGTATAATTACAGACGCAGAGAACAAATGTATGTCATTGCTGAAACCGTTTTTTATCGAGTATTTTTCGATGTCTTCAGATATTGATAGGGGAAAACAAGCCTTAAACTGAGTGCATGTCATTAAAAATTATAAACTATAAATTTATTAATTGAACGGTTCGTCAACCAAACCTAAAATTTTCTTGGAAAATGTATTTTTTTATTACTGTGTGAACATTTAGTCAAATTTACACATTTGGAGCGTAACAGCTAGTTGGGTATTATATCCCTTTAGGTTTTTAAACATCGGACCGATAAACGCGGTAAGCTTGGAATAAATTTTAAAATAAACATGATTTGCAAAAAGTACAGTTGACAACACCCGCTCCGCCCTCCCCTCGTTGAACTACCGAGATTTTTCTTAATCTTTAATAAAACATGGTTCTGATGTCTTTATCTATACATTTTAAAACTAATATCATAATAAATTGAATAAAAAACATTTTTTTGTTTATAGCTCTTTACCATAGACAAGGTTCCCAACACTCGCTATATGAAAACAACCATGTCGCTCCGAAACACTCAGGCTTCCATTTCTTTCAAATTTGACTTACATCAAACAAATTTAGATTAATGGTTTAAGAGGAAAAATATTCTAGTTCTACAAGCGAAAATGCCAACGCTGGTATTTTATGTACGAAACTACTAAATATCTGCAGAAAGATCGTTTTAATATAGATAAGGCTGAGAATGGCAAATATCTTCGTGTAAGTTTATGTTTCCAGTGATGTAAGATATAAACAACATGCATTAGTCACTTGGCAGACGAATGGTAGTTCTTAACAATGCTGATGCTCTTGCAGAGATCTGAAAACATCTAGAGAACGTTTAGTTTATATAACAATGTATTTATATTAGCTCAATGGGTGGTTTCAGTGAAGTTTAAGGGTTTTACGCCCATTTCAACCGTAGTTTATGTAACCATCGTTCCTAGAAAGGCACCGTACTCGAACCCTTACCTCAGTACGAAACTCTCACGTAAAGAGAGCGATTAATCTAAGTTGTAAGAACTTGTTCCGCAATCAAGAATAAATGGATTAGTATGAACTCATTAAATTGGCAACACGTGCGTATTATTAAGGGAAATGGTACCGAAGTTCTTACGATTCAGTTGTATTTCAGCTCAAGATGACGAAACCGTTGTTATGACGGGTGGCTCCTTTACAGCAGAGGAAACCCCAGTAGTGGCTCAACCAAGAGGGTCAAGGTCAAACAGCAAAGCTCAAGGTCGGGTCATTCCTACATCTTTTGACGATACACTTAGTGAAAGAGATTGGAAAACAGCGCTTTGTTCGGGCGAAGTTGGTAACTCAAGCAGTAAGTTTAGCTGATTTTTAGACTGAAAATGCGACGGCAAGAAGTATGCTGAATGTTGCTGCTAGACAACAAAGACGCTGCACGTTCTGTATAGGTAATCGCAACCAACAAATTGAGAGAAAAAAGTGTTGTGAAAATGTGAAAACTTACACACTTCGGAAACGATTATGATAATTTATATTTCAAAATTAGTACTAACGAAAATAATACATGATAAATACTTGATAGTACATGTAGTTTATTTATATACATGTACATGTATACATGATCGTGTGCAATAGAAATGAAGCAGACATGACATGGCGTAAAGGGGCAAACTAAGGGTCACGCTGAAGAGAAGTGTGGTCTTTATCCGAGAATAGTTGTTCAATTTATGAAGTATAGATAAACAAAGTAGATGAACCGTGACAAACACGCTATCCGTCTGCATTTATCGTCATATTCATATATGCTTTCACGTGCAACCATGACTCACTGAACCGGTTACTTACCGATAGCAACTCGGCAAATTCAATTATTAATAGGATACTGAATCCAGATATTAACAGCGCATATTCCTTTATAACTATACTGTATGGTTTTTAAAAGAGTTAAAACTTGATATATACACTATAGCCTGAGTTTGACCCTTGAGCCACGACCTTTACGTTTTCCTCAGTTTTAACCGTTGTTTCACAATCAGCTAAAAGTACATTCAGTGTTCGAAATTGGACTATAAGATGTGTTTTCTTTCATTTATTCCAGAGTGCAGTTTATGTTGCTGTTGTTGTTATCATAAGTACATGACGGCAATACGTCTGGGAGAGACGCCATTTGTGGGTTTGATCCCATGTGCCACTTTTGCTCTAAGGGTAAAAGTCAGAACTTTATTTGGAGTAAAGGTATTCTGTCTTTTTGATATTATTAATACCTCAAGTGTTGTTTTATTACTTATACTTCATATCACTGCTGTTTTGAGCAAAGCACTCGATGATATGTACGGGTATATACCGCGATCGGTCCTATGTATAAGAGGTATTGGAGTGTTATGGGCCTGTTATATGACCATTTGGAATACTTTGGATTTTATAGTTGTACACATTTTTTACCGTGGTGCAGTGGTAGAGCGTCCGACTTGAGATCAAGAGGTCCTGGGTTCAATCCCCGTAGGCGCCATTTTTTTCTTTCTTTATTATTTTTTTAGTAATTAAATTGAAATTCACGAAAGTTTATGTCATTTTGCAAGATATGAGAACTGTGTCCTAATATTCCTAAATTTTATCATGTTGTACAATAACTTAAACTTCTTCTTCTTCTTAAAAATATAAAAGTTGACATTTATCATTTTTAAAAGTTCAATATCTCAAAAAGTAAACGGTAAAACGTTTTTAAATTTTCTTTTATCGCAATTCACATATTACTTATAAAAGTTCCATTATCAGTAGTGATGCACCTTCTTCGAATCTTTTGTTAAACTCTTGTAATTTAAAATGTGTGATATGTCTCGGGACAAAATTAGGTAATTTTTTTGCATTATTGCACATTTTTGATACCCGTGTTAAACTTGTAGACTTTTAAAACATGTTTTGTAATTCTACATTGCCTACTCTCTTTTTTTTTTGGAACCTAGAAAACACAACTAATCAAACAAACATATTTTTAACTTTATGGTACTTTTTAAATCATGCCAGTATTTTTAAGTAGGGTGGGACAATAAAAAACTATATAACTTTTTAATTAAACGGCGAAATGTCTTCAAATTCTGTAGTTAGTTTACAGATGTAGATTATGAACATATTAAGTTTAATAAGTTTTGGAATAGTGTTCATTACAACCCCAATTCATGAAAGGGGCACTCCCTACATCTAGCAGATTATATTCCCGAAACATAGATTATGTGTTCAATGAACGTAAAATGATAAATAAATACAATTTCAAATAAGAACCTATGGCAAAGCAAAAACTGCCTCATTTTACCACAATTAATCAATATAGAGACTTTCTGTAATAAATTGCATCCACCCATTCATTTTACAACAACAACTCTACATAGATTATGGTTTACGGTACTGCAGTATATTTTAAACCGCTGATTTTATCGATAATGGCTGAAACTTTTAGGTTAAATGGACATATCCTACAACTGATGTCAAACTAAATAACCCAAAACATAATTTTTTTAAATAAATCTTTGGAAGTATCAGAACTTAACCTGAAAGTTCTAGCTATGCATTACAGTCATTATAGATAAAATCAGCGGTTTAAAATATGCTACAGTACCGTAAACTATTCAATAAACTATGTCGAGTAAAAATACAACATGTCTTTCAGGCAAAACAAATACATTGTATGTGTGTTTCCGGGCTCCCGACTGTGTGGGACCGAACCTAACATTTTGTACTGCCGGCCTCAAACTTGTTTTTAAGGAAATTATGTTTTAGAGTGAACGAAAAAAATTGGCGACCGACCATATATTTTTGTCATGGAGACAGTCACACATACCCTTTTTGCTCCATAATTTCAAATTTCTCCATTTAAATAACATGTACATTTCCAATTTATTTCCAGGGCTCAATTGTTGAGGATTTCTTCACAACGTTGTTTTGTGAGCCTTGTGCTATCTGCCAGATTTCAAGGGAACTCGATACTGTAGGACTGTGACTTTAAACAATATGTTGTTTTTATCATAACTTATAAATCAGTCTATGGGTCTTTCCAGTGCATTTATATATGAAATATTAAAATTATGTATGCAGTAAAACTCTGTTTATAGCGAACTCATTGGGACCATTTAAATTTGTTCCTTGTCATGAGTATGTTATATCAATATAGCATTTGTAAATCAACCAAAGAAGAAATAAAATAGAGCCCAGAAATTGTGTTCCTTATATCCGTAACTTCGTTATATCCCTAGTCGTTATGTACGGAGTTTTCTGTATATGCGTTTACTAGATTTATTATAAGTAATATTTAAATTGTATATAACTATGCATGATGAATTCATTTTGAATTAAACATGTATTCTAGAGTGTAACAAAATCTTAGTCTTATTATTTAGAATCGGCAATCCCTCTAGATAATTTCTCTACGTTTTCTCTGGTGACTTTGAAGTATAAATATATTTTCGTATATGAAGTTCTATTTTCGCGTACTTTTTGAGTTTGTGTATTACCAAGTTTTTGAAGTGTCATCATAACGTCTAATTTTTAGGTACAAACTTCAGTATAAGTAGGTCTTAAGATACTATAAGACAGTGAGTTGAGACTGGAGCTCATCCAATCAAATCGCTTTGAGGAGTTTAGTATATTAAACTATTCTTACAAACGTAGCCTTTTTCATAAGTAATATGTTGAGCAATGAGTAAAATTGCTCTTTTTGCAATATTAGATCATGTTTACATATGAAATTATTGAATTTTATAAAGAGCTTGTTGCATAAAACCATGGAATGGCAAAAAAGCATGATGTTCTTTAATTTTTTAAATAACACTTGCAATTACCTCACAGTCGTTTTACTTTAAGGATTGCATTTCTCCATTTTGAAAGACTTACTAAAACAAATGTATGAATTCAAAGAAAATAAAAACCTAAAAGTCTTAAAAGTAAAATGAATATATGGTACTTGTGAATTATGCCAAGAATCATATTTTTAATCAAAATTTAGCCGGTGCTTAGCTTAACATCCAGTTAAATGTTCCATAATAGAAATATAAGGAATCTTTAAATAAATTAATTCTTAAAGCGATGCATGTATCAATCTATGCAAAAATGGAGAGCATGTTTTATACAGTTTTGAAAAAAGTATGCCTGTTATATAACATGTCACCGAAAAAAGTATGATATACAGCATATCGATCGCTGACCGTCTTCCAAAATTTATTGCACATGACAGCCTTCAAACCCTGGAAATGTCGAACACTAGTAGCGATAAGTTATAGTTATAGTATAGGAAACGAGGTGTTATGAGCATATAACAGAATACATTTTATGTAGTGGGGCAATATAAAGGGAAGGACTGTGGAAAAATCTCGACTGAAAGCTCCAAAAACCTTCCCTCTATATTGTCCAAGTACATAAATTGTATTCTGTTACATGCCCGTCACGACGAGTTTTCTATCCTGTATTTGTTTTATGGCATGGTGAAAAAATACATTTAAGACAATTCTGAAACTTCCTTTTTTTCGCAATATTAAAGCATCCCATCTGACCCCCAGTAAAACAAATTTGCAATATTCACTCCAAACAGGCTAACGTATTTCTATCGACACGTTAAATTCAGAACTGAACTTGAGATTTAGCAAGGTTTGAAATTGAAAGATACTAGTTAACTTTCCTTAGAGTTTGCGCCATAACTGGAGTGTGCCCTACAACAACCACTGGCACTTTTTCATACGCTAATCAATAAAGTGCGATAAATCAAAGTCAATCTTCCTAACACTCTTTTCATGTACAATCGGTCTGATGTAATACACAAGAAATTGAATTACAAATAGGGCTGTATTTCAGCAAATCGGAGACGTTATATAGGGAAGACGACAAAAGATGCTTTACATAAAGAAATAGTTCCTTTGTGTGCACTTGCGTATTAGTTTGCTGGGAAAGTCTGATTTAGATATATTTCTTTATTTGCTCCACATGTGAAGATTACATATATAAATTGAAACATTCAAAACATAAATATTATTTGACATAATTTTATTATACATGTACAAGTGAAAATAAATTATTTCAGTAACATTCAGATAGTATATGTACAATTTAGTGTTTGCCCTCCATTTTTGTCCAATGCAAATGTCTAAAATTTTAAAATGTTCCCTGTCTATTTGCCATAAACTTCTGACAGATTACTCTATGTATCACTCTTTCTTAATAGAGCAAGACTCTATAGACCTGTTTCCGCATGACGTCATAAAATGCAGAAAATAAAGTCTAAATGAAGGGCAAACACGTAGTCAGTTAGAGGCTAAATTAGAGAAATTTATCCAACATAGAAACCCAGTCCGTCGCTAGCGCCCCCTCCTTTGAATTTCTATCTTGGATAAATTTCTCTATTTAGCCTCTAACTATTACATAATGTATTTGCAGATATGACATAGAACAATTTCAAACTGAGTCATGGAACGAATGACGTGTAAATGACGTCATCGAAATGTCAGACGGATATACAGTTATACATGTTTTCATTGTCTATATTTGCCTATATGTTTCATTTTGATGTACTCCTCTGCGAAAGGGTATCGAAAAGATATAGAAACAGTGTGAAAATGAGATATAGGACAATACTCGTATTATAGCCAGTTCAGAAGATCAGCACTTTTTACAAAAGCCTTAAAGCTATTCACTCTCGCATTGTCACTTATTTTAGGAGATGTAAAGCCACGAAACATTTCTATTATTTAAAGATCTGGTGGGAGCGCGATGAAGTGTTCATAATTTTCTTTGCCCATTAAATTTGCAAAAGATTGCCAAAGTTTGTTTCACGTATTGTCGATGGCAGGACAAAATAATAGTATATTACTACCTATAATTTTTGTAACTAAATTGCACTTAATGCATTGTGTTTCATATTTTCTCGAAAAGAAGCGAGATAATAGTACCAATGTAGAGGTACATTTTTCTTTAAAGTTACTACAGCTTTGGCAAAAGTGCCATATATTGCAAGGCTCGTATACATTACACTTTTCCGGATGGAAAACAATTTCCCATTTCTCCTCCAAAACTGCAAGTCTGTCCATGTCTGACCGAAATACTTCTGCATCGGATGTTGATGTTACTGTAACGTATGCAGTTGTGTCGTCTGCGAAGAGACGAAGTCTTCATGTAACTCCCAATGGCATATCGTGGATACAGTTAAAGAAAGAGACTCGGACCAAGGACACTACCTTGGGGCACCCCGGAGTCTCTAAATTAATTTAATCGGATGAAGCATCTTCAATGACTACCGTCTGTGTCCGATCTTTCAGATTTTTTAAAATCCAGGTGTTAGTTCGGCCTCTGATTCCATAATGGTATAGTTTATGAACAAGAAATGAATGACTTGGTTTGTTTACCGCTTTCCATATTTTTAGTAATATCATCAACAAAATCTAATAGTTATGACTCGCATGATGTATTACGACGAAAATCATGCTGGAGCGGGTAGAAAATGCCATGTTTGTCTGCATGGTTCATTATTTGGCTTGTTACAATATTTCCATGACCTTGCAATAGGTTTTATATAGGTTAAGGATTTCTGCCGTAAAACTCTGACCCTTCTTGTAGACAGCTGAGGCGTAGGCTTTTCTTCAGTCCTCGGGTACAACACCGGATTGAAAGGATTTAATAAAAGTAATGTGCAGTATTGGACCAAATTCATGTGAAAGTTCTTTCAATAGTCTAGGTTTCAAATTATCTGAACCTGCTGCTTAATACTGAGGGTTCAACTTTTTAACAGTTTTTCAATACCATTACATGTAATGCTCAACTGTGGACACTCTCGAAAAGTACCTTGCCTAAAATTACTAGATTTAAATTCGTTTTGAAACAATTTTTTTTTGCGAAAACGTCGACTGGAACTGATTGTTCAATATAGCTACCTTTTCCAATGGATCTAATACGTTCCATCTGTTCAGGGGATACTCCCCCTGTTTGATTTTTTTTGTTTTATATCATGTCCGAAAAAGTTTCATGTTAAGATTGTTCAACAGTAGCCCTACGGGCCATTTTCCATTACATGGGCATCTGGCGTCCCCTGTGAATTTAAGGTTCCGATCAGGTTTTTTGACCAAATATGAATTATACGAAAGTGACTTAGGGTATTCTTGCGTTTCTACTCGCAGATATATATTGTTTACAGCACATGTTCCAGTCACTTGACCAGGACTTTATTGCATTATGGTTAATATGCTGTTTTTTTCGCTTTTTTTTGGTTGTATATAGATCGATCTTCAAAATACGGGTAGCCGTGCAAGAGGTGAAAGATTGAAAATCATGACAAAAAGTAGCTGTATTTAAGCGATTTTACATTGAAAACAGCAAACACTTCACAGCGATTTGACTGGTTGAGCTCCGCTCAGAACTGTATACTACTGGGAAGTAACCGCTGCGGGGAGTTTGAGAAAAAAATAGAGCCCACATTTATAGGATTCAAACCTATCTACACGGATTACGTTAGACAACAGATTCCGGTTCAATTTTTGGAACATATTCCGGGTCACAGGACACTACTTCCGTCGAATACGAACGAAAATGAAAGTGATGATTTCTTTATTCCATTTTACATTTAAATTGATTTTTGTTGCTATTATTCTGTTTATTCTTATAAGAACATGGCTCGTTTATAAATCTTACACGTTCTGTGACAAGTCTGTGGAGGCAATAACCCTCAGATATGTGGGTAAGTAGCTAAGTTTAGAGGCAGCAAAGTGAAAGTAGAAATCAATATCAATATCTAGATTTCGGACATGCCGGCCACTTGCTAATTGCTACTAGCTTAAACAACGTCAGCGTACCAGGTCTATATGACAGAACGGGTATGCTTTTTAAGCTGCACCTGACGAAAAACAAAATATAAAAATAGCAGCATTCAGAGTTTTGGAAGCCAGAACTGAATTGCTACTTGCTAATTGCCACTTGCTTAATTAATTATTGCTAATTGCTGGTTGGGACATGTCATTTGGGGCTACTTGCCACTTGCTTATCGCTATATAATTGCATGTTTTGACATGCAACTTGCTAATTGCCACTTGCTTTTTGCCACTTTTTAACATCTAAAAGACTGTTAAGACTTCAGCTTCAAGCTTATTTATATTAAATATATTTCCTGTGTAAACCGATTAATAATAATGATAAACTATATAAATTTACAATCTATATATATATATATATATATATATATATATATATATATATATATACCATTATAAATGTTTTTTTCATATAATAGTAACTCATGTTCGAAGTTCACGAATATGAATCAGATCACGCGTTTTGAAATTGTATAAATTTAAAGCTTTAATGTGATTGAATATAATATATTTTGGTATGCATGATCCATTTAACATTAAAATCTTAATATTTTACTTCAATAAAATAATAATAGCTAATGTTTATGTAACTTTGTTATTTCCTAGCCATGTTCGGTAGTCATACTGATAAGCAATTGGCAATTAGCTATAAGAGAAAGGCAATAAGCAATTGGCAAGTGGCAAATAGAAATAACTGGATTGTCCAAACTAGCAATTAGCAATAAGCAAGTGGCAATTAGCAAGTGGCTTGTCCCAACAAGCAATAAGCAGGTGGCAAATAACAAGTGGTATGTCACAATTAGCAAAACCCAAGTGGCAAATAACAAGTGGCATGTCCCAACTAGCAATTAGCAATAAATATGTGGCAATTGGCATGCCCCAACTAGCAATAAGCAAGTGGCAAGTAGCAATTAGCAGGTGGCATGTCCAAACCTGCAATTAGCAATAAGCAAGTGATAATTATCAAGTGGCATGTCCAAACCTGTTATTAGCGATAAGCATGCAAGTTGCAATTAGATCTTTCGCAAATTGTTCTCTTCCATGAAAACTGGATAAAACACTCTTCTTCCCTCATAAAGGGCCAGGGAATCTACTGTGTACCATATCCCAAAACTCACTGCATGATTATTTATGCTGTTGTAATTTTCAGTTGTGTTAAAATCTGAGTAATGTCAATTTAAACATTGTTTATTGTCTGATAAACAACTACTGGCTATTCTGGCATTGTCTGGTAATCAATTAAAAATGACTAAAGTGTGCTGGTGCTTAATCAGTATAAAAATGACAACAAGTGGGGCTAAAGACTGCTTCTGATGCCGCTTCTCAAAGGATGGATTACTCTTGTTACACCCAAAGTGTCGCAAAAAATTGTGCATCAATAGGGTTCTTAGTCTAGTAAGACAACATATATCCAATTGCTTTAACTGATAATTATTTCTCAGAATGTATGGTTCAGTCTCTTGTTAAAATCACTGCCATTGAAATTAGGACTGCTTCTGCAAAGAAAGCTAAATACTTCATTGTCAGGCCTATTTGATGGATGAATTAGGCTGCCACTTTTGCAAAATGTGTAATGTATGAATTGCAGCGTGAATGTGTAAACTGATCATTGTGGAAATACTTCTGTTATTTACCTGTGTCACACATGGGCACATAAACTTGAAAATGCTTTAACAGTGTTTAATTAGTAAACTGAGTTTACTTCAGGATTCAAAACTTGTTTACATACAAATTTCTGTAATTAATGCATCTAAATGAAATTCTAAAAAATGTGATAACTTTTTCATTTTGTGAACAAAACATAATATTATATGATATATACAATGTAGAAGGACCACACTGTAATGTACTTAGATTATTTCTTGTCTATATTGTCTGCAGATGAGATTCAAGTTGATAGAAATAGTATGAATTCAAAATCTTGGGTCGTATATAAATGGCCAAAGTATACTGTGTGAGGGCCGACTTCAGTGTGTACTGTAGCCAATTTGGCCCAAATGCTCTTTGAAATCAAGGATAATCACTAGTTGTCCCCAAAGTTAGAGAACTCAAAAGAAGATGGATTCTTGAAGTACATTGCTATATAAAGATAATGTTTAAATGACAGAATAAATCTTTATTGTACCCATTTATATACAACTTTGTCTTGGAGACACATGTGCCACAGATAGGATAAGATAAGTTTTATTTCATGTCGGCAAGACTACAACAGTAAACAACATAAGCTCATAAGAGCTTTTGAACCAGCCTTAAAATGATGGCTAAAGTACAGGCTTTATATTACTTGACTGTTTCAGGTAAAGACATTAACGTAGCCTATGATGAAATAAACAAAGCATTTCAAGCCAAGTATCCCGGACATATATTGACTGATGAGAATCAACAGTGGATCTTTATGAATGCTGGCGGCTGGATGGGGAGCATGAGGATTCTACACGCGTCACTGACGGAGTATGTGCTGTTCTTTGGTACTGGTATAAATACTTCAGGCAATTCAGGTGAACAACTTTTTAGATTGCCCAAGGTAAAACATGATGGTTGAATTTTGTGTACTACTTCAACATTGTTCAAAAAAAAAATGTTTTTAAAATTGGATACATCATGCATTTAGATGGTTGTACAGTCTGTAACAGCTCAAGTTTGACTAGAAGAAGATGTACGGAGAGCTATTATGTGCTGATCCTGGAATCAGTATTGATGTTTACATCACACCTTGTGTAGAATCTGTATGCAGTGTAGATGTTTTCAAATTTAAGCCATATGTTGTGAACTGGATGTGTAATATTTAGGGGTATTGTTATATGAAAAAGGACAATTCTTGACTGATTTTATACAAAATATGCCATGAGGCCGTTATGAAGATGAAATTTTTATGTCATTTATTTAAAAAGCTGTGTGAATGTCATTTTTAAGATACCTGTACAATGTCTATTTTGATAAATAGCGCTCTACATATTATGGCTAATTTCTTAGGCCTCAAATAAATTAGATGGTTAGACACAATTACCTGTTTTCGGCCGCTGTTTGAGTGCCCAGAACTTCTAATTGAGTCACCTTTAACCTATCATGAATAGGGCTTGAAGTCCCTACCCTAATTTTGGTTTACAATATTGGCCTTTGTTTATCGGCATGGAATTCGTACAAGGCTTGACATTAACATTTGATTGCATAGTCTGAGTCTATCTGGGGTATCATAAATGCCAAAGTTAATCAAGTTCCAGGACTCAATTTAATACAAATATGACCAATGTGTAACACTGATATAAAAAGTAAATATTTGACCAGTCAAGGGACATTGACAAACATAAAGATTCAGTCAGGCCACACCTTAATGGTTAGAAACATTGACTTGAATCAATTGTTTAATGTTTCTTTCAGATTTAGGGTCGCTTTGGGTTCAAGCCCTGCTACACGACTATGTGTCATTTATGTGAGAAAGTGGCATTTCTTTAAAAGGTAAGTATAGCTTAAGTCTTAAGCTACAACTGATTTATAACAGGAACAATAACAGATGGTTAGGTTTTACGTAACTGCTATGCCTGTCAAAACTGACCAATATTGACTACAGTTAGCAGTATGGGTGTTATAACCGCATACATCTACTAGCGGTAGAAAGGGGCTCGCAAAAGACAGGTCTTCACTATATATTTTGATGAAATGATAAAATTTCTGTATAATACAATTGTATTCAGTGTATTACATGTACAAATATGTATATCAAGGTTAGCACTTAATAATCTTTTAATGTAAGACAAATCAAATTTACATGAACATAATTGATTACATAGATGTCTGTTATTTTCTTTGATTTGGTGAAGGCTGCAATCCCACAAAAAAGCACAAGTTTTAAAGAAACCTCCTAAAAAGCCAATTAGTTGGGCTAATTAAAGGGGAGGGTCATACAGACTCTACATAGATTATACTAATAATGTTTGAACACCTGTAGCTTTTGGTCAAAGTAAATAAAATCAGTGTTGTTAGAAAAATTATTGCCCATAGTGACAGCAAAAGATAATTTACCAGGAAAAGGACAAGGCAAACTTGGCTGTTTCTATTAACACCTAAAAGATTTCATACTATCATATAGACATATGATTAAATCCACATTTATGGGTTTCAATCAGCAGGTCGCTATTTGATGAATATATCTGACACTATACTGACAGGGTCATTTAGACAATGGAAAGACCGGCAGACCTGCATTCAACTCATTTCAAACCAGGTAAGTTATCTTAAGTATTTAACGCTACAACAGTTTTATAACAAACTGTATCATAGATGTATATTTTTACGTAACTGGTAATGAAGATCAACTCAATTAGCAGGATATGAGAATTCATATATAGAAAATTTGTAAACAAATGTAATACTTTCTGAAATGCTTGAAACTTCATACATTGATAGAGTATCATGAGAGGAAGTGAGAGCACCATGAGAGGAAGTCAGGTGTACAAGAACCATAACTCTAGCTTTCTTTAGAAAAATTATCTCCCTTTATTACATTTTATGTTCAGAGCTTACCTCTAAAAGTACTGATGGAAATTAGCTCAAATTGCAAACAATGAGAGAAGACTTGAAGGGAAAGTACAGTGCCCAAGAATTAAAACCCTATATAGCCTTATTTTTTTAATCATCTCCCTTTGTTGAATTTTCTTGTTCAGAGCATAGCTCCAAAAGTAGTATAGGGAAATTACTTGAAACTTCAAACAGTGGTATAGTACAATTAGAGGAAGTGCAGTGTACAAGAACAATAACTCTTCCTTGCCTAATTTTGATTATTTCCCTTGTTGTTTTTTCCTATTTTGTAGTATTTTTTTGCTCACCTGGCACAAGGTGCCAAGTTGAGCTGTTAGGATCGCTCATCATGTTGCGTGTCTGTCCACCATTTCCTTTAAATGATATCTCTTCTGAAACCACTAAGCCAGTAGTAATGGAAGTTGGCAGGGATGTTCCATGCTTGAAGCAATACAAAAGTGGTTCAAAGAATTTGATTCCATGCAGAACTCTTGTTCATTTTACATAGGCTTGTATAAGAAGAAACTTAAAAAATCTTCTTGTCGGAAACCACAAGGCCTAGAGCTTAGATATCAAGCATGACTGTATCATAGTCTAGTGGACCTCTACCGAGATTGTTCAAATCATGACCCCTAAACAGTGCCCAAGTCAAAATTTACCCAGCTCATAGGGGGGGAAACCACAAGGCCTAGAGCTAAGATATTAAATATGTGGCATTGCCTAGTGAACCTGTACCAAGATTGTTCAAATCATGACCCCCAGGTGAAAATTGACCCTGCCAGGGGAGTCACTTCATTTTACCTAGGCTTATATAAGGAAAACTTAAAAAATGGTCTTCCGCCATATGGGGTGGGGGTTACTTGATTTTACATAAATTTCTATAAGACATCTTTTAAAGATCTTCTCTGAAACCACAAGGCCTAGAGCTTAGATATTAACATGTAGCGTCCCCCCCCCCACCCCTATCCACTAAGTCAAATTGACCCCACTTGGAGAGTCACTTGATTTAACATAGGCTTGTATGGGGAATTTTTTTTTTTTAATCTCTGAAGCAACAAAGCAAAGGGCTTAGATATTTTGAATTAAGCATTTTGTAGTGGACCTTTTCAAACAGTACTCCCAGGTCAACTTTGACCATTCCTGTGATGCAATTGTTGACTTTGTATCATAGCCAATGATAGCCAGGTGAGCAATACAGGGTCATCTTGGACCTCTTGTTTTTTTTAAATTCAAACAGGTGAGACTGTATATCACTATTGGGGTGAGGTATCGGCTGTTGAATGGACAGAAGGAACATGGATGGTTGAGTACGGTAGAGGATTCATCCCATCTACACTCGGATTCGCTCTTGCTGACACCTTTTTCTCGACTCAAGACTTTGTGACACTGTTCTATATTTTGAAAGTTTACACAACAGCATTGCTAATGGAAGCATCAACCTTTCTGAATGAGTTTAATCCAGCAGACTTTTTAACTGACACACAGTCAGGTACTGAAAGTTGATGACTAAAAACTAGAATGTTTTATGGTTATGTGTGTAATGTAATACTCACATTATTTGTAGCTCACAAAGTGCTCAGGTGAGCTATTTGTGACCGCTTAATGTCCGTCATACTTTAAACAATATCCCCTCCTGAAAGCAAATTTCAACCAAACAGGATTGTTTCATAGATGGTCCTAATACCAAAATTGCTTAAATGGTTCTGTACCACTGCACAAAATTGACTGCCATGGCTAAAATTAGGAAAACCTTTAAACGACATCTCCTCCTTAGCCACTGGACCTATTTCAGCCAAAAATCACAGGATAGTTCCTTGGATGATTCATTACCAAAAGTGCTTAAACTGTCTGCTCAGTTGCACAAAATGGCAGCCAGAGCTATCAACAGAAAAACCTTTAAATGACATCATTTACCTCCATCAGTTTCAACAAAAGTCCACAGGATAGTTCCTCTGATGGTTCGTTAGCCAAAATTGGTGACAGATCTCTCCTCCAATGTACATATATTTTATTTATTATTGGGAATTGTGCAGACCTGATCATGTTTTGCAGATGTTCTCTGTTCACTCAGGTGAGCAATATAGGGCCATAAGGGCCCTTTTTTTATACCCCCAAAACGAAGTTTAGGTGGGTATATAGGAGTCACCCGGTGGTTGGTTGGTCAGGCGGTCAGGCGGTCTGTTGCATTTTCCTTGTCCGGAGCATAACTTGAAAACAGCTAGTTGGAATTCAATACAACTTCATACAATGGTCAAGCACAGTTAGAGGAAGTGCAATGCACAAGAACTATAACTCCATATTGACTAATTACAGAGTTCTTGTCCTTTGTTACTTTTCCTTGTCCGGAGCATTATTCGAAAACTACGTGTAGGAATTCAATACATCTTCATACAATGGTCAAGCACAATAAGAGGAAGTGCAGTGAAAAAGAACAATAAATCTATCTTGACTCATTTCAGAGTTATTGCCCTTTGTTACTTTTACTTGTCCGGACGAAATTCGAAAACTATTGGTTGGAATTCAATACAACTTCATACAATGGTCAAGCACATTGAGAGGAAGTGCAGTGTACAAGAACCATAACTCTGTCTTGAAAAATTACAGAGTTTTTGCCAGGAACAAAATCTCATTTTAGTTTGTTTGCAAGGTATTCTGTTACTACGAACTTCCTCAGTTTATAAAGCAGTCTTTTGGGGGTATTAATCACATTTAGTGATAGCTCTAGTTATACAAATACTGTAATATTTTACATATCCAACACGCTTGTGTGATATTACTGATGTTTTTTAAGTTTATAGATTTTCTTGTAGTAAATACTGTAATATTTTACATAACATTTATCTAACAGGCTTGTGTGATAGTACTAATGTTTTATAAGTTTATACTTCTATTTTGCAATCATGTTGTGAACAATTATGTTTTTATGAAATGAATATTTTATTTTTTTCTCTTTCTGAGGAACAAAATTATGGTTGTTTATAGCCTCACCATAGAAGAAACAAAAATCTATAAATAGAAAATATCATTATAGTAGAGATTACTTACAGCAAACTCTAAAATCTCTAATAAAATCCCAGAATTTCAATGTACATACCGTGGTATTTGGTAAAATTCAAAGAAAATTTAGAAACACAACAGTCAGTCTTTTTGTTTTTGTTGAACAAGTTAATATAGCATAACTTGCCCTACTATTAAATCAAAGGTTGGGAAGATTTCAATGTAGTTTCACTTTGGTGACAGAGGAAGTGTGATACGTTTACTCAAATTAACCAATTAATGCTTGAGTGGAGATTGGAACATAATATAACCATTTGAGACGATGGTGCAGAGGCCGAGTGGTTTTAATGCTCAGTTTTTCATCGTTACACAGACATAATACAAAGTCATAGAATTCAACAAGTTTTAGTAATTATGTTAGGGGGTATATTATTTGGAAATTAAAGCAACAGTTACAGAGAGGATATTTGTTTGTTTTGAGTGGATGTGGAACATATCTCACCGAGAAGTGATACAAGTTAAAATGTGAAATTGTATCACTTTGAGTTGAGATATATTCCATATCCACTTAAAGCAAACAAATTTTCTTTTTATTTCAAATATTAAAACAACAGCAAAATTATGTATATGCACTACTTAAAAAAGTAGTTCCGGCAGACTTATATCACCCACACTGTGATTGATATGAAATCTATATCACCATTCTATATTTCACTGATATAACACAGTATTTCATTAGTTAGCATAAAATAAAATGAAGTATATTTCACTTTACAGTATCATCATTTCTTGTTGCTCAAACTTGTACAATAATTATGGCCATGATTCTGCTATATGTTTTGTACCATATCTATGAATCTGTTATATGATTTGTACCATATTTATGATTCTGCTGTCAGTTTTGTACCAGAAGTCTTTATATACAGACTTTTATTTCTTTTTGAAGAAAGAATTAAATCTTTTATTCTGTTGGAACTGTATCTTTCTCTACCTTAGCAACTCAGAACATTTCAGAGATTAAACATGCACCAAGTTTAATTTGTAAAAAAAAAACAATACAGAATTAGGAAAAGCAGGTTAGTGTCTTTTGACCATTTCTAATCTTCTTATCATCTGTTTCTATATATATGTTGTGTATTACAAGATGCAAGTTGGCAGCTGATAAAAAATGTGTTGGTCTTACAAATGTATGTTGAAATAATTAGATAGAATGCTTGTTTGCTAAAGTCACATGTTGATATTCAATGTTTGCATCCTACTGTAAGCCAACTTGACTTGTGGACAACTAATTTTTGCTATTTATCGCTGACACCATTTTTGTACAAATTTAAAACATGGAAATAAGTATAACTTTTCTTCAGAAATGAAATTTTCTTCCACTGTGTTGATTGGAAAATGTGGATTGAATATCCACAAATCAGTGCAAGAACAGTCAGTAATTTACAATCAGAGTTTGATTAAAGTCACTCAACATTGCACTTTTTTAAGTTTTTAACTCCAGCATTAAATTAGTTACAGACATCACCTATTAGCACTACTTGGGAACTAAGTGGACATCAATTAATATTTTTGAAACCAGTACTATTGCAAATTCTTTACCAACAGTATTAGAACATTCTTGTGCTTATTTGAAATTCGATCTTATTTACATTTATAGCTGGAGCCAAAGTTGAATCCACTTCTGCAGATGTTGTACTCTGGACCATGTGGCCAGTCTTTGCGTGTTTGATACTTGTTTTCATGGTCAGAAAATGCAGAGAGTGGTTGTCACGTAGTGGTAGCCGACAGACGGAAAGTAAGTAACTGCAGTGTAAAAGTGTAGAATAACTATGTTAACATAACAAAATGTTGTGTATATGCAGGTATAATGAAGATTGAAAAATAAATGACAAAAAAAAACTGCAGTGTTAAATGGATAGATCTGCATTTTTGTGTGATTTGTTCCTTGAAACACCCATTGCTTCTGACAGAACTTAAATTTACTTTTATCATGCTGGTTGTAACCAGTGCAGATCATGATCAACCTGCCCATAATGCACAGTCTGACCATGATCTGCAGTGTTCCCTATTTAGTTGGTGACTTCTTGTGAATACTACATTGTATGCAACTGATGGAACGTCCAAATTTGAAATATAGACCCTGGCAGAGATTAATAGCATACTACAAAAGTTAATGCCAGATTTATTTGGAGACATTAAAACATTTAAAAGAGTAAATTTGTCAGATTTTTATAGTCAGTTATAATTTAAAAGTATATTTAAAAGTAAACTTATTTATTGCACTTAGTTAAATGTGTTGGAGCAACGGCCTGCTGGACGACAATGTCCAGACCTGTTTTCATAAAGGTCAAATTATCCATTTAAAACACAGTACACATGTAGATGTTATGCTTCACATGTAATGTTCATTCTGCAGATGATGAAGCCCATCTCACTCATCAGGAGGAAGAGAGGCAACTCCGTATGCAGCAAGAACTATCTGTTCCTACATGTCTTTCAAAGCACCATGTCCTTTCGGCCACTAAATTTGAAAGGGATCAGGTCAGTTAAAATATATTACTGAAACATTGAACTAAAAATCGATTCAGTTTGTTAGATATATTTTCATTTAAGTCTTATTATACGGTAATATACCCCCAACAAACATTGTTTTGGGGGAAATATAGGAATCACTCTGTCTTGCCCCATTCTGTCCTGAAGTATTCTAGAGTATTTTACAGTATCATAGAGTACTTTAGAGTATAAAGATATTTTACAGTACTCTATGAAAGTACAAGAGTATTTTACAGTATCATAGATTTCTTTAGAGTACAAAGATATTTTACAGTACTCTATGAAAGTACAAGAGTATTTTACAGTATCATAGATACTTTAGAGTATAAAGATATTTTACAGTACTCTATGAAAGTACAAGAGTATTTTACAGTATCATAGATTTCTTTAGATACAAAGATATTTTACAGTACTCTATGAAAGTACAAAGAGTATTTTACAGTATCATAGAGTACTTTAGAGTACAAAGATATTTTACAGTACTCTATGAAAGTACAAGAGTATTTTACAGTATCATAGAGTACTTTAGAGTACAAAGATATTTTACAGTACTCTATGAAAGTACAAGAGTATTTTACAGTATCATAGATTTCTTTAGAGTACAAAGATATTTTACAGTACTCTATGAAAGTACAAGAGTATTTTACAGTATCATAGATTTCTTTAGAGTACAAAGATATTTTACAGTACTCTATGAAAGTACAAGAGTATTTTACAGTATCATAGATTTCTTTAGAGTACAAAGATATTTTACAGTACTCTATGAAAGTACAAGAGTATTTTACAGTATCATAGAGTACTTTAGAGTACAAAGATATTTTACAGTACTCTATGAAAGTACAAGAGTATTTTACAGTATCATAGATTTCTTTAGAGTACAAAGATATTTTACAGTACTCTATGAAAGTACAAGAGTATTTTACAGTATCATAGATTTCTTTAGAGTACAAAGATATTTTACAGTATTCTATGAAAGTACAAGAGTATTTTACAGTATCATAGAGTACTTTAGAGTACAAAGATATTTTACAGTACTCTATGAAAGTACAAGAGTATTTTACAGTATCATAGATTTCTTTAGAGTACAAAGATATTTTACAGTACTCTATGAAAGTACAAGAGTATTTTACAGTATCATAGATTTCTTTAGAGTACAAAGATATTTTACAGTACTCTATGAAAGTACAAGAGTATTTTACAGTATCATAGATTTCTTTAGAGTACAAAGATATTTTACAGTACTCTATGAAAGTACAAGAGTATTTTACAGTATCATAGAGTACTTTAGAGTATAAAGATATTTTACAGTACTCTATGAAAGTACAAGAGTATTTTACAGTATCATAGATTTCTTTAGAGTACAAAGATATTTTACAGTACTCTATGAAAGTACAAGAGTATTTTACAGTATCATAGATTTCTTTAGAGTACAAAGATATTTTACAATACTCTATGAAAGTACAAGAGTATTTTACAGTATCATAGAGTACTTTAGAGTACAAAGATATTTTACAGTACTCTATGAAAGTACAAGAATATTTTTACAGTATCATAGAGTACTTTAGTGCCATAGTGACCAGTACATTAATCACTTCCAGTGATAGCTCTAGTTTAGTATGTGTTTTATAATTATGTTTTAAGCATCTTTCATGACTTAAGTTGTTATAATAGCTACATGTATATTGCATAGTAATGTATGTTTATATCTTATTCATGTTTTTACTACAAGCTGGATCAACTCTTTGACATTGCCCATAAATTCTGCAAAGCTGTGAAAAGAAACACATCACTGGAGCATATACTTAAGGTAAGTAACGAAGATTAAATCTGAATTTTCAAAGTTGACATTTGAATAATCAGCACAAGATGCAGTTAACAGTACACATTAAAGTCCCCGTAGCACAATTACAAGTAGCTCTTATTTTACCAAAAATGATGTCTTACCAGCAGAAATGACCTTGATTTGTAACAAAAACATTCCTAACTTTGCTTTTTAAATTGATAAGTACATATTAGAAATATAGCGCAGTATTTTTGTCAATGATATTACAAAAAATAAGAAAGGCTTTCTAGCAACTATCTTTTGTGAAGAAACTACAAATGAACTTGGATATGAAAGAAAGCAATATGTCAGTCTTATTTTAGAGTGACTGTGCAGAACATGGTTTAATCAATGTCATATCAGTAAATCCGTTAATTTAAAGTGATCCTGGGACTTTAAATGTTCAGCTATAGACCTCGGTATAATGTAATTTTCGGCTAAGTAAGGGAAACAATCATGGCGGCGAACGAAAATTAAGAAGATGCCGTTCGTTATGTATGACTTTGCAGATTAACAGAATACTTGTTTTTATAAAATATGTATTAAATTTACAGTTAATAATGTAACACTTTATAGAAATTCATATTTAGTTGTGTTCCTTAGACTTCTGGTAAATAATATTAAATAAATAATTCTCATTGTTTCTATGCAGTAGGCACTTTGCGTTTTTACAAAATTATGCTTTCTAGCCAGGACATGAAAAAATCAATAATTGATATAGATATAAAGAGTGTTACCAGACCCATTAAGAGAACCCAGGCTGGGTGAAGTAGTAAGTTAAGTTACTGTGTTTGCACACCACAAGAATATGTGTTGGTTGTAGTAGTATGTTAAGTTGCTGTGTTTACACACCATCCGGGATTTGTACATACTGTAAGTTAAATGCATATTTGTGTTTAAACACCACCAGGATGGTTACTTGCAGTAAGTGTAGCTCATTAGAATAAAATATAAGGTAAATTAAATGTCATGTTTAGAGTGTAACTCAGATGAATAAATATTTAAATTACTGTATACGAGTTTACAATTGTTGCCCACAGTCACAAGTATAAACATAAATACATTTCTCTTCAGGGTAAAGTTATGTCATCAATGTTTTTTGAAGTGAGTACAAGGACAAGCTGTTCATTTGCTGCAGCCATGCACAGACTTGGCGGGTCTGTTATTCATTTTGATGAGGGAACATCATCAGTTAAGAAAGGCGAATCTTTGAACGGTATGTACTTGACTGAGTAACACATATTGGCATAAAAAATACAAACCTTTTACATAATGGAGTAATAACTTTTCCATTTCTTAAGATTTCTTCATCAAACTTTCAAATTGTATTGCTTATGACAAAAGGGTTGTGATGCCATTAAATGTTGTAGGTCTAGGTCATGTTTGACAGAGTTATGCCCCTTTTTATGCCCCCACAAAGTGGGGTGCATATAGCGTTGCACTTGTCCGTCCGTCCGTCCGTCAGTCCGTCCGTCCGTCCGTACGTCCCGAAATCTTGTGAACGCAACTCCTCTTAAACCGGATGGCAGATTTTGCTTAAACTTCCAGGGATGAACAACCTTAATGTGTAGATGGTAGTAAAGGAAGGAATTTTCGCGTCGACCAAATTTAACAGAATTATGGCCCTTTGTTGATTTTTTCACTATATACCATATAGAAATTTTGTGAACGCAACTCCTCTTAAACCGGATGGCAGATTTTGCTTAAACTTCCAGGGATGAACAACCTTAATGTGTAGATGGAAGTAAAGGAAGGAATTTTCGCGGCGACCAAATTTAACAGAATTATGGCCCTTTGTTGATTTTTTCACTATATACCATATAGAAATTTTGTGAAAGCAACTCCTCTTAAACCGGATGGCAGATTTTGCTTAAACTTCCAGTGATGAACAACCTTAATGTGTAGATGGAAGTAAAGGAAGGAATTTTTGCGGCGACCAAATTTAACAGAATTATGGCCCTTTGTTGATTTTTTCACTATATACCATATAGAAATTTTGTGAAAGCAACTCCTCTTAAACCGGATGGCAGATTTTGCTTAAACTTCCAGTGATGAACAACCTTAATGTGTAGATGGAAGTAAAGGAAGGAATTTTTGGAACGCTGGACAATATTGTTGTTTCATTTGAAAACCGTTTCAATTCTGGACAAGCCTATGTTGCCCTGAGTAGGGTGAAAAAATTGAACCAACTCCATTTAATAAGTTTTGATGAAAAGAAAATTGTCACAAGTTCTCACGTAAAGAAAGAAATGGAACGAATGAAGAAGGACACATTTCACCCAAATCCTTTCAAATCGCTTTCAGCAAATGCAAATTTGACTGTTGCTTTGTTAAATGCAAGATCAGCTAGGAATCATTTTACAGATATCATGTGTCATCCAGTTTTAAAGATAGCAGATATAGTGTGCTTAACAGAAGCAAATGACTACCATGACCAGATCAGATACTACCAACGTGAGGGCTGGACCCTGAGATGCTTAGAAAAGTCATCAGTTTGTAACTGCCATGGAATTCTGTTTTACTGTTCTGAAAACATTCCAGTTGTATCATCAACTACATCTTACCAACCTCATATGGAACAGCTGTTTGTTGAATTATCTTCAAAACCCGGTGTCGGCTCAATACAGGTACTCTATCGATCTCCATCAACAGCACCTGCCACATTTATTACAGATCTTACCAGCACAGTATACGATAGGCAACCTGACATAATCTTAGGTGATTTCAACATCAACGTTGATTCAGTTTGGTACAGAAGACTATCTGAACCTCTGCTTAATTATCGCCAGTGTGTGACATTACCAACACACTTAAGGGGGGTCACTGGTGAGGTTTTGGATTTGTGCACTTCCGGAAATTTACATTTGTTGTATTTCAAAAATGATGATATAATTGGAAAAAACAATTATGCAGTAGTAAACTTGGGCACAATAGAAATATTTTAGCGTAAAAAAATTGAACATTTTTGAGAAAAAATATTTTGACCTCACATTTGGTGACTAAATTGATAAATTTTGTCATATGCCAAAAATGGGGGTAGGGGTACAAAAATAGTCATTTCTCAAAAACCATTTAAGATATTTACATAATTCAAACTGTATTATAAGAAGAATTGTTAGGATATAAAAAATCATTAATAACTATGTCCTTTTACAGTTCTTTGTTACAGACATATGCCGTCATATCTCAAAGCTCGCCGAAATCTAAAAAACACATTTTTTTGTCAGTTTTTATTGAATTTCTTTCTTATATGCACATTGACCCCCATTTTTTATTTTTGCATTCTAAAACAAAGGTTTTAATCAAACTGCAGACAAAACTTCTGAAAAAGCTTGTTACTCCTTTATCATGAAATATTCATTTATCAAAAATTGAAAAACTGAATTTTAGTAAAGTGGGTGGGGTAATAATAAGGAGCGTAATATTTATTCAGACGATGATAGAAATACCACTATCTCTAATTTTTCATCCTAAAGTATAATATACTACATAAGAAAAGATTAGAACGTGATAAACATTCTGAAACATACACCACATACATAAACGTTTATAATACCAAAATTCTAGCTAATTCTGCATTAAGCACCTTGACCTGATAGTGTATCACTAAATATTAATATTGCGAAAAAGTTAAGTCATTGACCCATCATTATTTTTCCAGAAATTAACTAGCAAAATGTTAGTCTCCATAAAAAACAGGGTCAATAAAATTTCTTGTTATTTTGAATTTCAGCAGTGACCCCCCTTAAGTGGATCTATTATTGATCTTGTCTATGTAAAAGATGAGTTGCCACAGCCAAAAGTAACTGTATACCCAACATATTTCTCTGATCACAGCATTGTGTTCCTGCAGTTTTAGGAGACCAGACATGTGTTTCAAAATTTTGTTTTATTCAGACACTAATATTGTATTCCATCTGTAAAGAGACCAAATATGATGCCTCAAGAGTTAGGTAACTTTTTTATCATTAATACATGAATTGAGGAAATTTCAACTGAAACGCTATGATAAGAACAGAATTTTGTAGACATTAAATGAAGCTGCTCTTGTTTACGAGCACATCTGCACAGTGGGGGCATCCATGTCCTTTGGACACAGTTCTAGTTGTACTTAGTTTTTGTCACGAATATAACTTTGTCATTTCTTAAGATTTCTTCATCAAACTTTCAAATTGCTATGCTTATAACAAAAGGGTCATGATGCTGCCAAATTTTGTAGGTCAAGGTCATATTTGAGTTATGCCTCTTTTTGTACTTGGATTTTGTCAGGAAATTATTGGTTATTCTGACAAAGTGTAAGAGGGCGACACAAGTGTTCAACTGAAGATTGGTGGAGAACAAGGGTGGCCATTTTGAATGCAAATGTGTTTTCATAGAACTTTAAACATAGAGCAAAATTTATGTAATTGTGCTTAAATAATACACCTTCCCCAGTTAAATATCTTTGCAGATAAAGCTGTTATTAAATTCTGTTTTTCTAGCATATACAGTGGATAAATGATCACCCTGTGTATCCATATTTAGTAACACAACAAAGTATATTTTCAGATACGGTACAGACTATGTGTGGATACAGCGATGTTTTAGTTATACGTCATCCTGTACCAGATGCAGTGCAAACTTCAGCCAGTAACTGTTCTAAACCTGTGATAAATGCTGGTGATGGTACAGGGGAGCATCCTACACAGGCTCTACTTGATGTGTACACTATAAAGGAAGAACTTACAACTGTTGATAAGCTTGTTGTGAGTGTACATTTTTTTGTGGTTTCTAGCTCAACTATTTGAAGAATAAGGAGGTTATTGCACTCGCCCCGGCGTTGGCTTTGGTTAAAGTTTTTTGTAAAGTCAAATATCTTGAATATCATCAAGGTATTGACTTGAAACTCAATATATATCTTTACCATTAACATCTACACCTGAGGAAACAATGCCCATAACTTTGTTTTGATTTTTGACAGATTTATGCCCTTTTAACTTAAAACTTTTGGTTAAAGATTTTTATAAAGTCTAATATCTTGAATTCTATCGAACGTATTTACTTGAAACTTAAAATGTATGTTTACTATCAACATCTTCACCACTGTTTTTGATTTTTGACATATTTATACCTCTTTTTAACCTAGAATTTTTTCACAGTTTTTACCAGACTATTATATGAAAATACTCGAAATGGCTTACTTTGGAAATGTCATAAAATAATAATGCAGCATGCAGCAGTTATGCTTTTTTAATTTTATGCATATCAACTTTGAAATGTTACAGAGTTATTCATGATCAAATATACAAGGTCATGTATTTCTTTGAAATTATCCCCCATCCCTCCTCCCTCCATTTGGCTTACAGAATCCAGGGTAAGGCTTTGAACGTAATATACATTTACAAAGGTCTTTGAACAAGTTTCATATCTTTGACCTTAATTCTTATAGACAATTACACAATACACCAGTCCTGTTCTTAGACAAAAAAAACCCATTTTACTGACAAGTTTTCGAATAGTCAAGCGTGCTGTCATGAGACAGCTCTTGTTTTTTTTGTAATTTATATTCTATTTCTGAAGAAACTACAGCAGCAATATAGTATAGATAAAACAAGAACAAGTGGATTAATGTGAACTCTTACATTGTAGCTCCAATGCTTAGTTCACAAAATACATTGTCAGTTATTATATACAACAAAGGGAGACAAATCTTCAAAATAATAGTTTTTCTGAATCACCATGTTTCCCTTTTGACTTCACCTCACATATATACTAAGTGTACAGATTTTGTACAAAGTACATGTTAGATAGGAGTTTTATGTTCAACATTCTTCTTAAAGCAGTTGTGTCAACCATTTAACCATAAATAATATTTTCAATCATATTGTCTGCCTCCATGATTGAGCGGTTGGAGCCGTTGACTTGGAATCACTGTAATCTCTAATTGATTTAGGGTCTTTGTCTCATGCACTGCTAGTGACTGTACTCTTTTAATTTGTGAGAAAGTTGTAAGTTGAGGATATGGATTGTAAAAATGACTGAATATAGGTGACGGGTGTTTAACCAAACCAAAAAAAGCCGAACTATTGTAGAATTTAGTGAATGCTCTTTAAGACATAAAGCCATTTACATAATGTGATTATTTTAGCACATAATGATAATATGCCAAAACTGAATAAGCTCATGCTTTGAAGTACATGTATGGTATGACCAGTTTCATGTCTTGTACTATTGTGTACGCTAATATGTTTCAGTGTTAGTTTTCAGAAAGAAAGCAGAAAGTACTTAAAAAACTTGTTATAACATGTATACTGAAGGAATAAAAGAAGCGCAGGGTAAACCTGGTGATTTGAAGGAATTTGTCAGAGGTTATCTAAAATAGTATAAAGATCTATTTTTCATGAGCAAATTTCCAAAAAATCATCAGTTTATTACCACTGTGATCTTCTGTTCATGATTGAAAGAAGTAACAATTTCAATATAGATCATAGTGAAATATATTGCATTTTTTGCATTTACTCTGCGTTTCAATATAAATAGTGGAATGTGTATCCGTGAGGGGTAAAAGTACATTGCATTTTTTGTTACTCTGCATTTCTTTCCGTATATTATAAAACATGTTGGCACTTTAACTAAGAATCAGTTGCGTCTGCATTATTATATGTACACTCGTTTTGAGCGGGGCCGTGAAAAGTCAGATATACTTGCATATACTACCTTAATCCTTGTTTAAGACTTTTCAGTTTCATTGAAATAATTTCCAGCTAGTCATATATTAACTCATCCTGTGCAAAATGTGTTACCTAGATTACAATGGTTGGGGACTTGAAGAATGGACGCACAGTGCACTCATTGGCAAAACTTCTGACGAAATATGATGTTAACCTACGCTACGTTTCTCCAAGCTCTTTGAAGATGCCAGTAGACGTTGTTAAGTATGTATCAGATAAAGGTACACAGCAGGAGGAGCTGACTTCACTGGAAGAAGCAATACCAGATACAGATGTGTTATATGTGACACGTATACAAAAAGAAAGGTTCACATCAGCTCAAGAATATGAAAAGGTAGCATATATCAACGAAAATGTAACCTCTAAATTACAGTTACATATTAAGTATTTTATTTGCTCCTGTAGCACAGTGAATAGAAGTATAATTGCATATGATTGTACGAAAGGGTTATTCATCATTCGTCGTGAATTTTAGTGAATGCTTAAATTTGAAAAAAATTGACGCCTATGTGGTCACTCGCTGGTCCAATGTCATGGAAAGAGGTAGTACTGCTGTACACTTGTGACCCTATTTTGGTCCTTTCAAGCTTCTCCGGACTATAACTGTCATGGGGTCGGTGAGGTTAAAGATAATGTGATTCAAACATTCATGCTGATCAAAGGGCCTATTGAAAGACTCATTACGCTTTTGGCGAAAAAGTTCAAATTCGTTTAAAACTTGACATTAAGAAAATAAACATTTAGCTTTTCCAAATAGTATCCTTGTCACACAGTAGCTTTAGCTAGTAAACTTGAAATAAGTTGTGCAACTTTAGAGCATTTTTCTAGGTTGTTTAAGCAAAACTTTTTTTACTATCTTGCCGTTTAAAACGAGTCTGCTCAATGCACTACCCTCACACATCTTGTACAGTGTAAATAGAGTTGACGACTTTAGGTTCAATGCGATATGGATCTATAAACACATTGCTAGTTATCATTTTACATTACTTTAGGCATGTGGTCAGTTTGTTATCACACCAGAACTAATGAAGAAAGCCAAGAAGAAAATGATTGTGATGCATCCATTGCCAAGAAATTTAGAAATCAGGTACATTTGAGAAAAATAATTGATTGCATTGGAAATGAACTTTTGTTGCGACAAAATGAAACACAAAAATGTAACACAAAAATGGTTGAGTAGTACAATACACTGGACAGTGGTGTGTGCCTTTGTAAAAATTAAGTTGACAATTATGTCTGGTGTACTGCAAACTCTGTTTATGACGAAGTCCTTGGGGACCATATAAATTTGTTATGTCTGGAGTTATGTTACATCCATATATCATTTTAATATAAGATAAAGAAAGAAAGAAACAAAACTAGCAGAGATAATCGTTTGTTTTGTCTGGAGTTATGTTACCCTTTTATTTATCCGAGAAGCATTTCGGATACGTTCTTATCCGGACTTTCGCTATATCCGGAGTCGTTATATACAGTGTTTACTGTATTATTATTTTAGTGTTTGCTTATAAATATAAGAGTTTTCATGTTGCAGTTTTGCTCTGCAGCTTTATGCATGACTTAACCCAAGCATGTATGTGTGTGTGTTTGTGTGTGTGTGTGAGGGCACGAACGATCATGAAAAACTTGTCCTTTTGTTTGTCTGCATGGTATTGGTTTATTGATTTGACTTGTTTTGTATAGACATTTTTAGCTCGACTTTTCGAAGAAAAGGGGTGCTATCGTACTCGCCCCGGCGTCGGCGTAGGCGTCACACCTTGGTTAAGTTTTTCGTACCACCCCACTTTATTTCAAAAGTATTAGAGGTATGGCTTTGAAACTTACCATACTTGTTTACCATCATAACCTCCATCTACAGACAAGAGTACATAACTCTGTCAAGGTTTTTGACAGAATTATGGCATTTTTTTACTCAGAAAGTGTAATGAGCTTGGTTAAGTTTTTCCTACCACCTCACTTTATTTCAAAACCATTACAGGTATGGCTTTGAAACTAACCATACTTGTTTACCATCATGACCTACATCAACAGACAAGAGTACATAACTCTGTCAAGGTTTTTGACAGAATTATGCCCCTTTTTTACTTAGAAAATACATTGAATATGGGTAAAATCCACTTATTGCCTTAACCCTTTGAGATATTGCTTTGAAACTTTGAATGCTTGTTTACATCATTACCCCCATCTGTAGGCAAGAGAAGGTAACTCTGTCAGGGATTTGTTTTAAAAATTAAGGCCCTTTATTGACTTTATTGAATCTTGGTTAAGTTTTTGTACCAGTCCACTTTTTGACTAAACTGTTTGAGATATTAATTTGAAAGTTTCAGTACTAGTTTACCATCATGATCCCCAAACATGGGCAGGAGAAGGTAATTCTGCCAAGGATTTTATTTGAAAAATGGCCCTTTTTTACTTAGAAACTCAGTTAAAATTTTCATTCTTGTCCACTTGTTGACTTAACCATTTGAAATATTACTTTGAAAGTTGGAGTACTTATGTAGCATCATGAGACCTATCTGTGAAAAAGTTTCTTGATTTGTACTTAGAAATTCCTAGTTAAAGTCTTGTGTGCCCTTAACTGTCAAAGTTTTGTTTTATTGGCAAGCACTAAAAAAGTCGAGCGCACTGTCCTACTGACAGCTCTTGTTTTGGAAGGCCTGATTGTAAAGAAGGTCTGATCTCCAAGATGTTTATGCTCTTGTTGTTTTTCCTTAATGCGTTACCTTCTTAAAATAGATTATTATTATTTTTATTATTCTTTTATCCTACTCATTTTCATATCTATACAGATTTGCAACATTTAGTAATTAGTATTTGAAATATTTGCACATTTCAGTGTAGCGGTGGATACAGATAAGAGAGCAGCCTACTTTAGACAAGCAGAGAATGGAATGTATGTAAGAATGGCTCTGCTAGCAATGGTTCTAGGACCTACCTGTAAATAAATCTTATTTGTTGAAACTGGATTTACACATGAAAAAATGGTCCTAGGACCCACCTGTAAATAAATGGAAATGTTGAAACTGGATTTACACATGAAAAAATGGGCCTAAGACACACCTGTAGATAGCTGGAAGTGTTGAAACTGGATTTAAAAGTGAACAATTGGTCCTGTCAGATACGAGAGCAGCTAGCAATGGTTCTAGGACCCACCTGTAAATAACTGAAAGTGTTGAAACTGGATTTACTGATTTTATCTTTGGTCTCCGACTTTCGCTTTGAATGGAACGAATACGCTGGAAGCCATGTGTTTGGGTTTTTGGAGATGTTTGTTTTCATAGTAAAATCCTATCGTAATACCGTCCTGCTGAGTGACGTTAGTATGTATTGAAAATTTTCGACAAACTGTCGTAGTGATAAACAAGAAATAGATTACGTGACTTATTGACATTGTGTAATTTTGACAAAATTTCATTAGATGAAAAAGTAATTCGACCAAATGTCTTTTGATGAAATGTCATGCACCACTTTCATATTAGTTTTGTTACGGACAGTAACGTTGGTAAACATTTTATTCTGTTCCTTTTAATCACGCTTAAATCCTTCTTTCCTTATACGAGACAAAACGAAGGAAGTGTTGGAATTTCCTTTTTGATTATACAGTGTGTAGTTATTTGTGATTATAAAAAATTAATAGAATTATTCTGGCAGAAAGTTTTTACAGGAAACAGTGTCTGTTTAAAGCCTATAAAGCTTGTGGTATGGCCCCCGGCAGTACAACTTAACAACCTCTGCCTGAGATCTTTACTAGAGTTTGAGAGGTCAGTTTGTGTCTATCGACAAGTCTTCTCACAGTTGCCTTTGTTTCCTATGTAAACATTGGGAAATGGCTTGTCTTTTGTTTCTCAAAGGACTATATGCGCTAAATTACGTAAAGATGTGATGTACATAAACACCCCGTTCGTACCTTGTCAGCGAGTGCTGGCCAATGTGAGCAATAATTCTTGTGTGAGCGAGTGGTAAGTCCTGTGTAAATGTACGGTAAGTCATGTGTGAGCAAGTGGTAAGTCCAGTATGTACGGTAAGTCATGTGTGAGCAAGTGGTAAGCCAGTGTAATGCGGGGGGAAGTTTGTGTGAATGAGCGAGTGGTAATTCATTAGTGAGTTGTGTATAAATGAGTGGTAAGTCCCGTGTGAGTGAGTGGTAATTCATTTGTGAGAGTTAAGTCGTGTATAAATGAGTGGTAAGTCGTGTGTTAGTGAGTGGTAAGTAATATTTTAAAGTTATAATGGTATACTGTTGTGCTTTAAAAAATGTTCGGTGTAGTATTTCTAATAAGAACAAATAAATGCATCTGAACGGCTGTGTTTCATTCAACAATAAACTACAGGGATGTATTGATAAATTATTTGTGTAAACTTGACATTATTATAATTTGTCGTGTAAAAAGAAGGGTGGTGTGTGTATAGGCAAATGATCATAAAATCACAACTCGTTTTAAGTGAAGAATTTTATTCTGAAATCTACGTAGATTTTGATAAAAGACAAATGTTTAAAATTACATAACAAAAGACCAGGCCAGCTGATCTAGAGTAACAATATATTAATAGTCATATCATTAAAATACAAAAGCTACATTAACAAGAGCTGTCCCTCACAAGTGACAAATGCCCCCAAAAGAGGTGTCTCTCAGTCTGTGTCCTCTCCACGTAATCAACAATTGTGCCATGTAATTTAAAAATCCTTCCATGCATACAGTATTCCATTACTTTTAAACTCTTAAGTGTGACCTTGATCTTTGAGGTAGGGATGTGGTTCTTGCACGAAAATCAATGCATGACAAAGTAACAGTCAGGACACAAATGTATGCATATATACAGGATTCCATTACCTATAAACTCTAAGTGTGACTTGACCATTCAGGTAGGGACGTGGGTCTTGCACGCAATACGTCGGCTTGATGTGTTGAACATTTGTGCCAAGTTATTTTAAAATCAATCGATGCATGACAAAGTTATATTCTGGACAGTAATGTGTGCATATATACACGATTCGATTACCTATGTGACCTTGACCTTTATGGTAGGGACATGGGTCTTGCAGGCGACATCGTCTGGATGTGCTGAACATTTGTGCCAAAATGAGTATCACTGTCACCTTGACCTTTGACTGATTAACCCCAAAATGTTCAATGGTTACCTGCTTATTTCAAGGTGCAGCAGTGTAAAATTTGAGGTATGCACAATGAAAGATTATTGACCTAAAAGGTTACAATGACTATGACCTTTGATGAAGTGGTCTACCCGTTATTAAGTTGCCTTCAACTGATGAAAAATATTTGTCATGTCAAAGTCACACTGCATAATTTTGCCAGTGCTATAAAAAAATTATGTTGTCGAAATTCACCTCAAATATATTAGTTGTTAAAATAAATGTAATAAATCAAAAATGAAAAGAGAAACTAGAAGTCATGTAAACTAGGCAAGTAAATCAAGTTAACAAAATTACAAGAAAAAATAGAGCTACATGTATCTCTAAATGTGATAAAATTACCCCCACAAATGTGCATTATCACATGGAATGGCTTCTCTCATTACCCTAACCTCGAGAATCATGTGATTAACACTCGTGACCTGCTCATTTGAAATCCAGCATGTGGTTCACAAGTTCAAGAGTGGACACAAAATTAAGTCACATGACCTTTGATCCCTAAATGTAACCTTAACATTGAACCAAGATAGCAGATACATACTGTTAACATCATCTTGATGTGGTGAACATTTGAGTCAAGTTGAATAGAAATCCTTCAAAGGGATTGGAAGATATAGTCACATGACCTTTGACTCTTAATTGTGACCTGGCATAGTTACATGTAGAACATGTGTTTTGCATGTCAAAATAATTTGACCTAAATTTCATATAAATCTTTCAAAGGATTAAGGAGACATCCGTGAGGTAACATTTCAACCCATCTAAAGAAAGTCCTTAAAGGGGTTTAAGAAATATAATCTCATGACCTTTGACCCCTAAAATGTAAGTTTTGCATATCGTCTTGTTAAGATGAACATTTGACCCAAGTTTGATGAAAATCCTTTAAAAGATTTAGGAGATCTGGAGCTGACATGAAAACCAACAGACCAACCGACAAGCTTACTCCTGTTTATGGGGGTATAACAACATGAAAATCATTCATCCATCACAGCTTCTATAATATACACATTACACTATATTGTGTAGATGTAGGACACACAAGTAAAATTTCAAAGCTGTCCAAATATCACAATAAAACACAAAATGCTAATTCTGGACGGACTCGTACGTAAAATGCAAAGTTTAACATAAAATATCTACAATACATGTATCTGAAATGATCGTGAAACAAAACATGTACAATCTGAAATAGTATCAGTGTCTGAAATAACTCGGTGTTACAAAATCCTATTTACCTGTACAACTTGATTCATTTTGTGTTTGTTTCATAACAATCCCTGAGATTTTGTCTTACATATTTCCAACACACACAGTGTTTTCTGTCAGTTAAAACAGAAAAAGTGTTTTGTTTCATAATTTTCAGGCTATCCCCTTAAAAAGTAAAATTATTAGGATTTTAAATGGGATTCCCTCCAAATAATTGTTCCATAACTTTTATCAATTTTGTGTGACTATGTTAACCCATACAACTTGCGTGACGTTTCAAATCAATCAATCAGTTGTTACTGCGATTATGTACGTGATGACTTCTTGCAGCAAATTTTTAACCAAACAATGGCGACACTTTCAATTAAATTTCAAGACACTCATTAGTAACATTTAAGTTCGCTATCTTGTGGTTTTGGTTTTTCACAATTTGTATTCTTTAGGTTAAATAAAACCAAACATTTATATACATTGTATAAAGAGAAGAGTAACCCTGAATATACGTATTATATACCATGAATGCTGTATTGTGACCGCAAATAATTTGTCAAAGTTTGGTTACTATTATTCACTACATGTAAATTTTTAGTGTAAACTTTTCTAAGAAGGTGAATGGGCTGAAAGAAAAATAACAGTCATCTAATCATCCTAATGATTGGCCCTTTTCAGCTTAATTGCATGACAACAGATACTGCAATGTATTGACATCTTTAAATGGAAACAATAGTAAACAGTAACAATTTAATAAATCCATCAACACGAAGTATGAAGAAGCTTAGCTAGTCTGGTTGAATTGCCTGTAAATCATTAGACACCTGTACATATATCGAGTAATTTTCCTGCAGGGCAAATTTCTCATATTCATCAGTTTTTTTTTTTATTTTCCTGCATCTAATGTTTGCAGAAATCAGCCTACTGGTAAGTAGTTTGAAAATCATGTAAAAATTAACCAAAATACAAAATTTTTACACACACACAAAGAAAAAGGACTTACAATAATTAATATGAATGCTTTAGTTGCGTCGCTTTTAATATAAACAATATTATAAAATATAATACTTATATTATACAAAAATATTTTTGAACTCTTGAGACCTAAGAATAATGCAACACCGGTTCTGAAAAATGCTAAAGTTTATAATTCATCAATGAAGTTATTTACCCTTCATTTTGTTTATAGAGCCCACCTTTCACAAAGCTATTTCTGGAAATATCTGGTTTGCTTGTCAAATTATCGTATACAAATGTATCATTATTTCATTTTTCCCGAACTATTTACAAACTTTTAATATTGACATTTTCACGTTAAATGTTTCAAAATGAATGCTTTCTGTTAAATGCTGTGAAATGGAACCCTCAACAGTAAAATCTCTCAAACACAGTGAAAATAAGTGAAAACTTGTCAATTAAAGTATTTCAATAACTAGTGACTGATTTCGGCTGTGATTGATGTTGGTACATTACTTACTCCCTTATTATTTTTGATAAAATATTGATTGGTGTTGGAAACGTACTCTTTACAAAGATTTTTACCCTAAAATGCTACAAATTTTTGTTGTTTTATTTTAGTGAATTTGATGTTAAAAATAGCGAAAACTAGACAATCACAAAGAAACAAGATCTACAGTACCCTTATAATGTGGTTTATGTTGCCAGACTTGATGTAATTCCTTATAAATGTCAATATTTCTAGTCTGCTAGTCATTAAAACAAACATCATGGCACCCCGTAACCATGGTAACAACAGATTTTAGACTGATTAGAAATTATGATGTTTGAACATCCTATAAAACAAGAGCTGTCAGTAGGACAGCGTGCTCGACTTTTTTAGTGCTTGCCAATAAAACAAAACTTTGACAGTTAATTAAGGGCACACAAGACTTTAACTAGGAATTTCTAAGTACAAATCAAGGAAAAATTTTCACAGAGTTTTTCTTTTGCTTACAGATAGGGTGTTACGATGGTACATAAGTACTCCAACTTTCAAAAGTAATATCTCAAATGGTTAAGTTAACAAGTGGACAAGAATGAAAAATTTAACTGAGTTTCTAAGTCAAAAAGGGCCATAATTCAAATAAAATCCTTGACAGAATTACCTTCTCCTGCCCCATGCTTGGAAATCATGATGGTAAACAAGTATTCCAACTTTCAAATTAATATCTCAAACAGTTGTCCGTCAGTCAAAAGTGGACTGGTACGAAAAACTTAACCAAGATTCTAAGTCGATAAAAGGCCTTAATTTTTAAAACAAATCCCTGACAGAGTTACCTTCTTTGCGTACAGATGGGGGATGTAATATGTGAAATAGCATTAAAAGTTTCAAAGCAATGTCTCAAAGGGTTAAGGCAATAAGTGGACATATTCAATGTATTTTCTAAGGTCAAAAAGGGGCATAATTCTGTCAAAAACCTTGACAGAGTTATGTCCTCTTGTCTGTTGATGAAGGTCGTGATGGTAAACAAGTATGGTTAGTTTCAAAGCAATACCTCCAATGGTTTTGAAATAAAGTGAGGTGGTAAGGGAAAAACTTAACCAAGCTCAATACACTTTCTAAAAAAAAAAAGGGCCATAATTCTGTCAAAAACCTTGACAGAGTTATGTACTCTTGTCTGTAGATGGAGGTTATGATGGTAAACAAGTATGGTAAGTTTCAAAGTACTTTTTAAACTAAAGGGGGGGGGAGATTAGAAATTATGATGTTTGAACATCTTATAAAAAAAAATGAATGTTTCTCATGAGATGTATATGTTTTCCATGAATACTTGAAGTCATTTTGACTGGTAAATACACTTACGAAAGTGCGCATTCTGAAGTTGTAACTCTACAAAGCTAACACGATAAACTAAACCAATCTGGATTTGAAATGATACGTCCGTCATGTTTATTATATTTCATATTTTGCAGTTTAAAATGTGAATGATGAAATACAGTATAGAATTTATCACACATAAATTTACACAAAAAAATTATATGTGCAGATTTGGATTTATCTTACATCCCGTCTACATCAATGTTGTGTGTATTCTGCTAAAACCCAAATACTAACAACATACAAAATTTCATGTAACAATTTGCATAGTTTAAATATGTACACTCGTTTGATAAGTCCTTCTAGTCATATCGGCTGTTTCTCTCCACAGGTCTTCACCATCTGTTTTGATGCATAACATCCTTGACCTAGATATGCCAGAGACAGCTGCAGCACTTGGTTGGCTCATAGCACATCCCAGCACGGCTGTAAGGGTCCAACACCACGTCTGTTTTTACTTTGTTCAACACCCAGAAGGGAAACATGAGTCCAAGAAACACTAAAAATAAACAAAATATACCCCCTATATATGATAACTTATAATAAACACTGCCAGTTGACAATCCATTAAACACTATGTACATACTGTAAACCAACAAATTTTCGTGTGCAATTTATTTTTCCTATTTTCATGGAGGTCTGAGTTTTCCACAATCGTTGGAATATGCTTATAATTTATCCTTGCTGCCTATTTTTACTCTTTTTTTTTTTCTTCTTCTCAAAACGTAAATTTAAATATCAACATGTCAGTTCGACATCGGCAAAACGCAAACCTGAATTGGAACGAAAATTGATTGATTTACAGTTAAATTGCTTACTAAAATAGGAGATCTTAACACCCAGCAATGCATCCAATATGCCTCATTTACCATAATAGTAAATAACTTATATTAATTCTAGCCAGTGTCATATTTTGTGTTTGCAGTTTGATTTCCAATTAAAACTGTAAATATCGTAACAGTATGCTACTTCAATGATTTTAGTTATGTTACAGACAACAAAAGGAAACAGCTGTGGAAGATTCTAAAATAAGGCATTATGTATAAATCATGGTTTTTGCTCACTTCATAGACTATCAAAGCTCTTTATCTTTGTCTACAGTTTGAAAAAATAAAAAGTCTGAGCAATTTTTAGTTATGCTACAGACAACAAAATGCAGACAAGGAAGAGGCATTATCTCCAAAATGAAGTAAACAGTGCATAAATATTTACATTACACTGATATTTCTCTTAGAATGTCCTCTTCCTTAATGTGCAGTTAAAATTAATTGACTTTGTTGGTCATTACTTATCCTTTGAAGGAAACACTACCGATACATGTGCAAAAAAGAAGTGATTTAAACTACTAACTGCAGCAAGCTAAGAATTATGTACTTTGAGAAAACACTCTGTGCAGTGATTCACTAAATAGCTAGTTCCTCATAATTTGAAGTAAGACCAGTTTTGTGAAAAGATTTATTGTTAAAACTTCTGATTTTTCAAGATCAAAGTGAAGAAAGACCACTTACCTGTACAAACTACAGAAAACATGGAGCTCGCCAGTGACAGGTAAACTAGTTCTGGTGTAGACACAGACTGAAATATAAACATGTATACAAAATGTAGCAGTTTTAATCTTGCCCTATCTGTATTACTGCCTGGATCCCTGATGTTTGCTACAGTGTATAGTCAGGCAGATATAATAATGTACTTTAACATGACTGTGCATGTTGTGGGAAAGCGGTAGCTACTAACTTTGTTTCACTATCATGTGTAAGTCATATATTATGCATGTGCCTGAAACACATCTTTACTACACAGTTGTAAGTGAACATGTTTTCAGCAGGCATTATGTGACACAGTCTACCCATATGTGAAATGGTACCTGCCATGAAAGTTGCTGGCTCTCTGTTGTTGTTGTATGAGTTTAATGCCCATTTAATCCATATTTCGGTATTTTTTTACAGGTGGGCAGTTTACCTTACCATTGTCCTGGGAAAAACCAGTACTAGATCCCTATTATCCGTAAGAAACTGTCAATTTTGACAAACAAAGAAGCAACGTCGTTAGCAGGGCTGGAATGACCCTCCAGTTATGAGCGGTTACGGTGATTTCAAGTCAGAGGTTGAAGACTTGTCACTCAACCACAGAGGCAAACATTGGCTCTCTTTATCTGATAAGTGATAAATGTTTCATTATGAAAAACGTTTAAAAGAGGGATAAATACTATGTAACAACCAAGCTTCACAACTGAACTGAAACGAGTATTAACTATAAACTACAGTTACATGTAAGTGGCCTTAAACTACATATACATGCTTAAAGCTTAGACTATTAACTACATAGCTATGTAGCCTAAATTATTAACCATTCAACTATGCACCCTATGCTATTAACTACACAGCTATGTTACCGGTGACCAAAGGATATATATGTATTACACAGACATGGAGCATACACTATATACTACACAGTTTTGTTGCCTTATCTATTAACTACACAGGTATGAACATCGCATGAACATAAACTACATAGTTTTGTTGCCTTATCTATAAACTACACATATATGCAGCCGATGGAGCCTAACTATAAACTACATAGTTTTGTTGCCTTATCTTTAGAGATTAAGCTACCCAGGTATGACCGCCGAAGTTGAGCCTAAACTATAAACTACATAATTTTGTTGCCTTATCTATTAACTACACAGGTATGCCTGACGATTGTGAGCCTAAACTATAAACTACATAGTTTTGTTGCCTTATCTATAAATTACACAGGTATGTCGAGTGTCGTTAAATATAAACTACATAGTTTTGTTGGCTTATCTATAAACTACACAGATATGCCGCCGAGTACCTAACTATAAAGTACATAGGTTTGTTGCCTTATCTATAAACTACACAGAGGCCACCAGTGAGCGTATACTCTGAACTACATAGATTTGTTGCATTATCAATAACTACACAGAAAGCCTAAATTTAGCCTAAAGTATAAACTACTATCAAATTTTGTTGCCTTATCTATTAACTACACATACATGCCGTCGAGTGAGCCTTAAACTATAAACTAAAGTCATGTTGCCTTATCTATTAACTACACAGGTATGCTGCCGAGTGAGCCTAAACTATAAACTACATAGTTTTGTTGCCTTATCTATAAACTACACAGGTATGCCGAGTGGAGCCTAAACTATAAACTACATAGTTTTGTTGCCTTATCTATAAACTACACATGTATGCCGTCGAGTGAGCCTAAACTATAAACTACATAGTTTTGTTGCCTTATCTATTAACTACACAGGTATGCCGCCGAGTGAGCCTAAACTATAAACTACATAGTTTTGTTGCCTTATCTATAAATCTCACAGATATGCCGCCGAGTGAGTCTAAACTATAAACTTTAAGTAACATAGTTTTGTTGCCTTATCTATAAACTACACAGGTATGCCGCCGAGTGAGCCTTAACTATAGAGCTCTACACAGTTATGTTGCCTTATCTATAAACTACTCAGTTATGTAGGCTAAACTATAACTACACAGTTGTGTTGATGGGTGTCTGTTGAAGTATGGAGTATATGAAACATGACTTTGCAACACATGTAATACTTACACAATCTTCCTTTGCCTTGAATGTGTAAACAACCTGAATTAAACCCACAATCAAACAAGCCACACCATACACATGGAAGGCGATCTTGAGCTCTCGAGGTACAGGAATCAAAATGGAGAACAGGACAGAAAAAGCTGTAAAAAAATAAAATAATTGAAAATTATATTATGGAAAACAGTACCTGAAATTAATATTCCTTGTCACCATTTGCTTATAATAGCAGTGATAACTATTAGTGTATATATTAATACTATGTGGAGTTTACATGAGTTAGCAATCTAATCACGTAAGGCTGAACGGTTAGTATGCCTGAGGGAGTTTAGACTGCAAAGCATCTAAAGGACAAAGGGGTATAAAATTTCAGTCAAAATATTATTTCCATTCGGACAAGTTAATTTAACCCCCCCCCAAAATGTTCGAAGGGGTACTATTTATTGCACTACCATGAACTCTCTCCTTTGTACTTGTAGCATTCCGTGGAATTTTGACTGTTCTTTCTTACTCCTCCATTAAAACAGTATTTGTATTATTTTGTTGTTGCTGTAACTTATTATGTACAGGTGATATCGGAAGTGTAGCAAATTTACTATGATTTGTTTAAATCACGTTACTTCATTCATAACAATGCCAATGCCAAGCGTATCAACGCATGCACACTCGTAGATATTGTGTGAAAATTACTCGGGAGTGAATTTCGGCAGCCAAAAATAGTTCCAGGACATCTAGAGTGATATACTTTGTAAGGTATCACACTCAAATCCTTTGTGTATATAGGAGAAATTTTCAATTATCAATAGTCAGATAATAGTGTTAGAATAAACAATAAACTGGTTGATAGCCTAAAAAAGGAGTTCAAACAAAGTACTTAATTCTCTCTTTGCTTACCTATAGTAAAGAATGTCAGCACAATTGATGCTATAGCAAGATCAAGCAATGGTTGTTCACATACTCTTGAGGATCTCTCAAGCGTGACCACATACAGCTGCGGAACAGGAAGTAACAGTGCAAAAATGACCATAAAACTTGATCTGAAACATAAATTTAATATTAACTAACATGACTAAGGATCATTAAACTTAATTCATTGGTTTAAATACAATACAATACAATACAATACAAAATTTATTTCTTGTCGGTATGGCAATACAAATAACACTAGCTATGAATAGCTATTGACCGAATACATATCAATGACTGTGATACATGTAAGCAGAGGGGTTGAATGTATTGTGCCATATCAAATTATCAGAAGGTGTCTCCTAGTCTAACTATTTCGACTTTGAAGGCAAACCGATTTTACTGGCTGACATTTAGGTAGATGTTCACCGGTTTGACAGACAAAAAATCAGATCTATAAAATGGGTCAAATTGTTCAGCCGAATGAATTATGCTTTAGACGCCTTCCCAAAGTAACATTTCTTTCAAATCATGCAGTTTTCGCCAAACTGTGACTTTACATCAGGATTTTAGTGTTCCCTTCACCTAATATTATCGCTTCAATTTCCCACAAGTTGTAGGACTATGGGACTTTCCCCAAACTTGGCAAAAATGACCTGGGAACAGAAATGGATTATGAGTCATAATAACTGACTCCAAATGAAGACAAAATTTACATACTGACATTTTACAGATGTCTCCGCTTTCGAAGGCTGGGTATCACGTAGCCAAAAAATATAACGATATTCATCCTTTGAGTACAATTATTTGGACTATATCCTGTTTTCTCGTATTCTCAGGGGGCTAAGCATGTAAACTTGTTACCTTTAAAAGAGTACACATTTTAGCAACATTATTTACATGTTATTTGTTAGAAAAAAATACTCATCTTTCAATTGGTGTCATCAAAAATTGCATAATTTTTCTCCTTAGGTAAATTTTGGTACAGTATCTGAGGTCACCTACATACTCAGAAATGAGAAGAAAGCTTCTCGTATTCTCAGGGATTTATGTTTGAATCTCCGGCATTATAATGCCACATTGTAGAATCCAAAAACTTATAAATGCCAAGGTGCATAGCCTGGCACAATATGTAACAAATAACATAAAAGTAATAATGAAAGACAGCAGAATAAAACAACATGGGCACTTTTACTAACCCCACCACAAAAAATAAGGATACATTGTATTTCAGCATTTTCAGAAAATTGCCAATATTTTCATTTTATTATACTAATTTATTTATTCCCGATTGCGAAACAAGTTCTTACATCTAATGATCTTAGATTAATCGCTCTTGAGACTCATTCCAGATGGAGTCAACCTCGAAGAGAGAGGCAATGTGGAATTATTTGTGTCTTGCCTAAGGATACTACCAACATGGCTATATCATAATGATATTATAACATATTTTCATTAAAATTCAGTCAAATCACTTGTAACTTTTTGTGTGCCAGTTTTATACTATATCTCTGTAAATGATAACAAAGAGTTGCCAATTTGGCACCTTTAATGTAAAAAACGAGATATATGAGAAACCCCGAGAATATGAGAAAAAGGAATAGTCCAACAGTAGGTCGTGGACGAATTTTATTTATGGCATAAGCCAAAGGTGCAAGACACACTATCTTTTTTTGGCATATATATAATACGGGCGAAAGCTGGAAGGGCGCGAAGCGCCCTTCGGGCGAAGCCCGACCATAGGTAAACGTATGCAGGGTATTTAATTGAATACTGAAAGCAATAAAATTAATGAATTCACGATTACCCATGGAAGATTTCAATTTGTCCGCACCCATGGACGATACGATAACATACTATGGGGGGGGGGGGCGCGCTCCGATGGGGGGGGCGCAGCGTCTGGCGGCAGAATGAAGGGTAGGGAATTTGCCAAGACTTCCAATTGCGTCTCGGGTACTCTGTTGTTGTTGTCATTAAATGTCTGCAATTTTTGTGTTTGAAAACGCAACACTTCAGCTTTGTACTTTGAAATGTAAAGAGATCCTATTTATACACATTCCTAAAGTTTGATGCTCTTTCTTGTGACGCCATAAAAAGCACCATTTCTTTTCGCAGTCAACCCTCGATGCATGACTCTACTGTATGGATATTCGTGATCAATAATTTTAGGAACTTGAACCGTTTTTGCGACCCCTGAAAATTCGTAACATTTCTAGAAATGAAATTCCTGTTATGCTTTCGCCCGATATAGGTATTGCCTATTTTCATATTAGGATATATATGAAAAAAAAAAAGATAACTAAGTGTGTGTCTTGCACCTGTGGCAATAAATTCCCCTTACATTTTGCATCGATTGCCTTGGGGAAACCATCGAACACCATGATAAGTCGCATGGGCGTAAAAGTACTGCCACATTTCTGATTATATTCCTGAAATTCACTTGGTGCTACGTAAAATAAAAATCCTTTATAAATTTTATTGACAACAGTATTTGTTTGCAAATGGCTAACCGGAAGTTAAAATCAAAGGGAAATAACTGAATTAAATACAGGTCTGAATTCTGTAAATGTTGTCTCCATCATTTGCAGCAGTCATTTCTTATTAATAACATCTTCTAAATACCAATGTTCAAATGTTAGAACTTACATGCAGGCTGTTTTGTTATTCAGTCATCTGGCACTATTTCATCTAATTTAAGTATCCTTATTGTGAAAATCATGCACTTCTTCCTTTTTATCATTGTGTTAACTTTGTTAAAATAGTAAATACAGAAAGACATGAACCGTCTGCATGAGTATTCCTGAGAGTGGGTAGTTCATTTATTTCCCAAAAAATTATTTTCGTTCTTTAGTACATTTAAAACATTAAGGCGTATATATACAGGGGATAACAATATTTCTGTATCAGTCCTTTTGCAGTAAACTACGGAAGCCCAATAGTGCACTCAGTAAGTTGAATATTCAACTTACTAAGCTGAATATTCAAGATACTAAGTTGAATATTCAAGATACTAAGTTGAAAATTCAAGATACTAAGTTGAAAATTCAACTTACTAAGTTGAAAATTCAAGATACTAAGTTGAAAATTCAACTTACTAAGTTGAATATTCAACTTACTAAGTTGAAAATTCAAGATACTAAGTTGAATATTCAAGATACTAAGTTGAAAATTCAACTTACTAAGTTGAATATTCAAGATACTAAGTTGAAAATTCAAGATACTAAGTTGAAAATTCAAGATACTAAGTTGAAAATTCAACTTACTAAGTTGAAAATTCAACTTACTAAGTTGAAAATTCAAGATACTAAGTTGAATATTCAAGATACTAAGTTGAAAATTCAACTTACTAAGTTGAATATTCAAGATACTAAGTTGAAAATTCAACTTACTACGTTGAATATTTAACTTACTAAGTTGAATATTTAACTTACTAAGTTGAATATTCAAGATACTAAGTTGAAAATTCAACTTACTAAGTTGAATATTCAAGATACTAAGTTGAATATTCAAGATACTAAGTTGAAAATTCAACTACTAAGTTGAAAATTTAACTTACTAAGTTGAAAATTCAAGATACTAAGTACTAAAATCAGTAACGAATTTTCAACTTAGTAAGTGAATTTTCACTAGATCTTGAATTTTCAACTTAGTAAGTTGAATTTTCAACTTAGATCTTGAATATTCAACTTAGTAAGTTGAATTTTCAACTTAGTAAGTTGAATTTTCAACTTAGTATCTTGAATATTCAACTAAGTATCTTGAATTTTCAACTTAGTAAGTTGAATATTCAACTAGTATCTTGAATATTCAACTAGTAAGTTGAATTTTCAACTTAGTATCTTGAATATTCAACTAAGTATCTTGAATTTTCAACTTAGTAAGTTGAATTTTCAACTTAGTATCTTGAATATTCAACTTAGTATCTTGAATATTCAACTTAGTAAGTTGAAATTTCAACTTAGTAAGTTGAATTTTCAACTTAGTAAGTTGAATTTTCAACTTAGTATCTTGAATATTCAACTTAGTATCTTGAATATTCAACTTAGTATCTTGAATATTCAACTTAGTAAGTTGAATTTTCAACTTAGTATCTTGAATATTCAACTTAGTATCTTGAATATTCAACTTAGTTAGTTGAATTTTCAACTTAGTATCTTGAATATTCAACTTAGTATCTTGAATATTCAACTTACTATCTTGAATTTTCAACTTAGTTATGTTGAAAAAATCAATTAAAAAAACAAACAAAGTGGCACTATTGGGCTTCCGTAGTAAACTGTATTTCATGCAAAATATGATTTGACTAATTTGGCGGGAACATTTTGCTATAGATACTGTATTTTCTCTATGTACTGTGCCAGCGGGTCGCACCGAATATACCTCGAACGAGGTTGGTGGACCCAATAAGCACAATAACAAACAAACAAAATGTACTGTGCCAGTTCTATAGACATTCAAGGTAGCGTATACCTGTTATCGCCAGACTTGTATTTTTCGTTCTTTTCTTTCTTTCCTCTCTCTACATTTTGATACATTTAAACTGCATTGGTGTTTTGGCAATTAACTTGATTTAAACGGATATTCATGTAAAGGAAGTATTTTTTGCCTAATAAATAAAGGTATAGTGAAAATAAAATACGTGTGTACTCTGACCTGGCTATTTTCTTAGTTACCCTAAAATTTCAATATAATACAGAATATGTCCTGTTACACATTATTCACTTGATAACCTTTTGACTTACATTTGTTGAACAACTGTATCAAATGTATACAAGAGTTATCTGACTTAGTTAATGCTAATTTATTTTAGCTCGACTTGACTGTTTGACACCCCTTAAGAAATTAACGAAGTTTCAAGTCAATATCATACATGGACTGAGATATGTGTATGATAGTACCTAGCTTGCAAAACTTTAACCAAAGCTGCAACGCTGACGCCAACGCCGACGTCGACGCACAAGTGACTGTAATAGCTCTCCATATTCCCGGAATAGTCGAGTTAAAAAGTAAGGAAAACAAGAACTTAAATATGAATAGGACCTCTCTAAATCAATTTGATCGCGGTGAAATTCAATTTTATATATCTTCACGGACCTATATACACATCTTATTTATATAGGTCCGTGATATCTTGAATTCATGCCAAATGGACGGACGAACGGACAGACATTTGAATTTTAGAACATTCTTTGATAACAACCAAACTACATGTCTGAATAAGTATGAGCGTAATATAAGACAGTGATGTGACATTGGTTTAGTGCATTAAAATAATCACTCCATTTTGCAATTTTTACAATGTATTTATATGAATCTTTAAAATAAAAATTCTCTTAGGCGTGAAATAGGGGGAATGGGTGTCAGAAAGGCCCACTTCCAGAAAGGACCAGTACAGAAAAGGCCCAAATTCAGAAAGGCCCATACCAGAAAGTTCCAGTTTTATTTTCTATGTTAAATAGTAACTTAGGGAAATAAAGGATTTTAAAAAAGCATATGTATTATATACAACCAAAATGTAAAGGAAAAAACATAAAACAGTGCAAAGTACAGAGCAAACAATGAGGTGCATAAGAATATTAATGGTGAAATGAATGTTTTTTTTCCATATTTACATTAATTTTATGAAAATAACAGAATATAGAAGCAACAACATAATTTAAAAAAGACATTAACAAAAATAACAATTATAACATTTATGAAATAACCAACATTCTTAACAAATATAAAATTAACAACAGAGTTAAAAAAAAAGACAAACATGATTAAAACACATTTATTCACTAAATTATATTCAGCATTAAAACAAAAGATTTAAATTAAAAAAAAAACAACATATAATTAAAACGGTACATCATTTAGTATCCAAAAAATGGGCCTTTCTGGTAACATTCATTTGGGCCTTTCCGGTACCTTGGAAAAATGCGCCTTTTAGGACTGATCCTTTCTGGAAGTGGGCCTTTCTGGATCCGTACCAATAGGCGTAAGAGGGGGAATTGATGAAAAAAAAACGCAAGATACGAGAGAAAACTAATTTAGTACATCATAACCTAAAAGTCCAAAGTTCCTTAAGCGTCTGTATACCAAGATTTTTCAGGATGTAAACAAAAGCTATTTTATTTATTGTTATAATGTTTCGAAGGAAAGGTAAACACTCATCTGTTTTTTTATTTCTTTGCTTGCTTATCTATCTCATTACTTACAAGAAATACCATGTACCCCGAAGATGAGAGCCAAACGCTAAAGAAAATCATTCGTCCCCGATTCGTTTCGACCCAACGACTTTTGTCTGAAGACTTTTCAGTTTATAGGGGTTAATTTATGATTAATTTGTCTGATGTCATGTGAAAACAAATATAAGAATATTTTTTACAGAGAGAAGACAGAAGACCTAGAACTGCTGTATTTGTTTTTTAAGTTTTAAAATAATGTGTCCTACATTTATAAATAATCTTCCTGACATGGTTACATGACCAAGGTGCAGTTATTTGCGGATGATACTGCTGTTTACCTTGCAGTTACTTCCCTTTCCGATTGTCAAAGGTTACGAACTGATCTTTTTAAGTTGGAAACTTGGGAAAAATTGTAGGACATGGAATTTAACTACAGATGTACATGTAGTAAATGCCAGGACCTCAATATTACACGTAGCAGAAAACCTATCCAGTTCCCATATATTCAGCTTCACGGTCAAACACTCTCGCCAGTTTTGGATGCAAAATACCTTGGTGTAGACATCAGCCAAGATCTCAGCTGGAATACACACATCTCAAGAATAGCAAAAAGCGCAAACAGAACACTAGGCTTTCTCAAACATAACATCAAAACAAAACATGAAAATATCAAATCACTCTCTTACAGAACATTAGTCAGACCACAATTGGAGTATACATCATCTGTATTGTCGCCACACACCAAGGTTCATATTCACAAGCTGGAAATGGTCCAGTGAAGCACAATCAGATGGATAAAAAATGATTAATCTAGAGATACCAGTGTGACAGTCCTGCAGAACACCTTCGGCAGGAGCACCCTCAAGAACAGACGTTTAGCCTCCAAATTGGTTATGTTTTACAAAATATACTACAATCTTGTAGCAATCTCCCTGCCCAGTTACCTAGTAGTCCTAAACAGGTTAACAAAACATATGCACCCACTTAGTCTCCGCCAAACCCATGCAAACTCAGACTTCTTTAAGTCTCTCTTCAATCTGCACCTGTCAGGAGTCTTGGCAAGTTCACTCAGGGAGAAGTCCCAGGGTCTTATAAACAATCAAAGAAAACAAAATATAATAAGCATAAAACTTAAGCCTTATCTTAAATGATCATTGCAAATGCCAAATGTTAAAAGCCCTCAAACATTGATACAGATACACATTATGACATAGTGTAACAGTATTATAAATTATAAGATGTTATTTTACATCAGAATTTTTAATGAAAGAACATTTGATTGTAGGGGTATTGGGGATTATAAATGTAGAGATAATCTTAACCTTGATGCTGCTAGGGTTAAGTCAAGGTTGGAAGGACGGATGGATCCAGTTACTGTAATACTAATATCTGCTTATTGTTTATATTGAAGGACCATCAGAAGTAGAGATTGCAAGAGAGAATGAGGTGAAGATTGGAATAACCAATGAACTGTCAACAGCACTTAAAATGGTGCAGAAGGAGAATATTGGCACTGAGGATCAAGCCGTATACAGGTAGGTCTGTCTCTGGAGTGTGGTAGTATTGGTAGTATATATATGTAAGCCTGTCTCGGAGTGTCTGGTTGTTTAGGTAGTACATGTATATGTAGGCCTGTCCCAGAGTGTCTGGTAGTATAGGTAGTAAATGTAGGCCTGTCTTGGAATGTCTGGTAGTATAGGTACAGTAGTATATGTAGACCTGTCTCAGAGTGTCTGGTAGTTTAGGTAGTATATGTAGGCCTGTCTCAGAGTGTCTGGTAGTTTAGGTACAGTAGTATATGTAGGCCTGTCTCAGAGTGTCTGGTAGTTTAGGTACAGTAGTATATGTAGGCCTGTCTCAGAGTGTCTGGTAGTATAGGTACAGTAGTATATGTTGGCCTGTCTCAGAGTGTCTGGTAGTATAGGTAGTATATGTAGGCCTGTCTTGGAGTGTCTGGTAGTATAGGTACAGTAGTATATGTAGGCCTGTCTCAGAGTGTCTGGTAGTATAGGTACAGTAGTATATGTAGGCCTGTCTCAGAGTGTCTGGTAGTATAGGTAGTATATGTAGGCCTGTCTCAGAGTGTCTGGTAGTTTAGGTACAGTAGTATATGTAGGCCTGTCTCAGAGTGTCTGGTAGTTTAGGTACAGTAGTATATGTAGGCCTGTCTTGGAGTGTCTGGTAGTATAGGTACAATAGTATATGTAGGCCTGTCTCAGAGTGTCTGGTAGTATAGGTAGCATATGTAGGCCTGTCTCAGGAGTGTCTGGTAGTATAGGTACAGTAGTATATGTAGGCCTGTCTCAGGAGTGTCTGGTAGTATAGGTAGTATATGTAGGCCTGTCTTGGAGTGTCTGGTAGTATAGGTACAGTAGTATATGTAGGCCTGTCTCAGAGTGTCTGGTAGTATAGGTAGTATATGTAGGCCTGTCTTGGAGTGTCTGGTAGTATAGGTACAGTAGTATATGTAGGCCTGTCTCAGGAGTGTCTGGTAGTATAGGTACAGTAGTATATGTAGGCCTGTTTCAGAGTGTCTGGTAGTATAGGTATATTATGTAGGCCTGTCTCAGAGTGTCTGGTAGTTTAGGTACAGTAGTATATGTAGGCCTGTCTCAGGAGTGTCTGGTAGTTTAGGTAGTATATGTAGGCCTGTCTTAGAGTGTCTGGTAGTATAGGTACAATAGTATATGTAGGCCTGTCTCAGAGTGTCTGGTAGTATAGGTACAGTAGTATATGTAGGCCTGTCTCAGAGTGTCTGGTAGTATAGGTACAGTAGTATATGTAGGCCTGTCTCAGAGTGTCTGGTAGTATATGTAGGCCTGTCTTGGAGTGTCTGGTAGTATAGGTACAGTAGTATATGTAGGCCTGTCTCAGAGTGTCTGGTAGTATAGGTACAGTAGTATATGTAGGCCTGTTTCAGAGTGTCTGGTAGTATAGGTATATTATGTAGGCCTGTCTCAGAGTGTCTGGTAGTTTAGGTACAGTAGTATATGTAGGCCTGTCTCAGAGTGTCTGGTAGTTTAGTAGTATATGTAGGCCTGTCTTAGAGTGTCTGGTAGTATAGGTACAATAGTATATGTAGGCCTGTCTCAGGAGTGTCTGGTAGTATAGGTATAGTAGTATATGTAGGCCTGTCTCAGGAGTGTCTGGTAGTATAGGTACAGTAGTATATGTAGGCCTGTCTCAGGAGTGTCTGGTAGTATAGGTAGTATATGTAGGCCTGTCTTGGAGTGTCTGGTAGTATAGGTACAGTAGTATATGTAGGCCTGTCTCAGGAGTGTCTGGTAGTATAGGTACAGTAGTATATGTAGGCCTGTTTCAGAGTGTCTGGTAGTATAGGTATATTATGTAGGCCTGTCTCAGAGTGTCTGGTAGTTTAGGTACAGTAGTATATGTAGGCCTGTCTCAGAGTGTCTGGTAGTTTAGGTAGTATATGTAGGCCTGTCTTAGAGTGTCTGGTAGTATAGGTACAATAGTATATGTAGGCCTGTCTCAGAGTGTCTGGTAGTATAGGTACAGTAGTATATGTAGGCCTGTCTCAGAGTGTCTGGTAGTATAGGTACAGTAGTATATGTAGGCCTGTCTCAGAGTGTCTGGTAGTATAGGTAGTATATGTAGGCCTGTCTTGGAGTGTCTGGTAGTATAGGTACAGTAGTATATGTAGGCCTGTCTCAGAGTGTCTGGTAGTATAGGTACAGTAGTATATGTAGGCCTGTCTCAGAGTGTCTGGTAGTATAGGTATATTAATTAGGCCTGTCTCAGAGTGTCTGGTAGTTTAGGTACAGTAGTATATGTAGGCCTGTCTCAGAGTGTCTGGTAGTTTAGGTAGTATATGTAGGCCTGTCTCAGAGTGTCTGGTAGTATAGGTAGTATATGTAGGCCTGTCTCAGAGTGTCTGGTAGTTTAGGTACAGTAGTATATGTAGGCTTGTCTCAGAGTGTCAGGTAGTTTAGGTAGTATATGTAGGCCTGTCTCAGAGTGTCTGGTAGAATGTAACTGAATGGTAGTTCACTCTAACCTGTGGCTATGCAGTCTGATCATGATCTGCACTGTTTGCATATCAGTTATTCAGTGAAAAAGTAATAGTACTCCCCAATATGATGGAACAAACAAGTCAAGTTTATAAAGTTAGCATACTTTAGGGTAAACCAACATTTTCTGATGACATTATTTGGTGATCTTTTCATTCCAGCATGTCCAGTTAAAAGTTGATAAGTTAACACAAAGAGCAATACGATATTTGTAATGATATAATTATGTGAGGAGACCTGGGTACAATAATAAATCTTATTGATTGGAAATTTTATAGTATGTAGAATGGTAGAAGATAATTAAAGTAACACCTGTTTGCTTGCTGAGGAAACACAACTCTACATTTGTCATTTGTATTGTTGTATAATGAGGTTTAGTAATTTTATACACATTGGTTCTTAAATGTCAGCGAACAGGAGGGGAGGCAAGAACTTAAACCACAGGTACATGTACCTAACCAGTTTTTTCCCCATATATGATATCACATGATATGGGGGAAAAATGGTCAGGTACATGTGACTTGAACCACAAGCCAGGCATGCCCACTGCTATATTAGAAGTATCAACAATTAATACTTTGTCTCTAAATTTCAGCACAGACACAGCTAATAATGTATGCAGCTGTATAGAAGCGATATATCTACATGGACTCAAGTCTAAGGCAGTCACAAAGGTACTGTTAGAAATGGTTCTTCTTTTGAAGCCAAGGGATGGGGGAAACAATTTACCTGCATGCTATTATGAGACCATCTACCTCCGTGGTCAAATGGTTGGAGTTGCTGACGTAAAACCACTGTAACCTCTTATAGATTTCGGGTCATGGGTTTGAGCCGTGCTACCAATCCTGTCTCTTTATATGAGAAAGTTGGCAGTTTTTGATAGATGATAGGGGTCTAGAACTGGTTCATCACAGGGAAGATGGTTAGATAAACTGCACGTCGGTTTAAAATGACCAAAATACGATTGAAACTGTGGATAATCTTCTACAACTCACAATTATGAGACAATCTTGACTGAAAAATGTAAGTTTTAATCTAGCCAATATTAGTGAACAGTGGTCATGGGGCTTAATCACAAGTTTTCAGCTTTTATTGATGGAGAAAGAAACATTCCTGTAGTGTCCGAATAGCACAGACGTGCATGAAAGTAGAACCTCAGACCTTCTGTAGGGTAGATGGGCTCCTTCACCGGAAATAATTGATCAATCTGTTGGTGATTCTAACCCACAACAGCTAGGGGCCTTTGTTTGTTAGTCCATAACTTTTGACTGCTTAACATGAAAATGTCTTCATCAACTGCATTTTATTCTCTCAGTTTATATTGTTTCAATTACCTGTCAGGCTTTAAAAAGCCAAAATCAACTTTAAAAATAATACAAGTCTTTAAAGAAAATTAAGAAATTGAAGATTTGAAACTCTGCTTTTCAGAAACAAAATCATTTTATGCAGCAATGTTTATGTGAGTTATCACTAGGGCAGTGTGGTGCCTGTGTGGATAATAGAGCATTGGACTACTAAACCTGGATGTTGAAGATTTGAATCCCCTCAGACGAATGGTATTTGACTGAAACTTCCACAACCCCTTTCATTTGGTACTGGCCAGAACCCCAGAAAGCAGTCATCAGGAGTAGTTAAAATAAGTTGCAAGAAACTAAGTGTACAATTGATGTAAGATACAATGTAATAGAAAATTTAAAACTAAAAGAAGTAAATAGATTATTGTTTCTTTCTCACTTGCAGATTGCCAGTTACGTAGGTTTGGGACAAGAAGCTACCGCACAGTCTAGTTTGGTAAGAGATTTTAAATGTGCTAAACTTCTTAAATGAATCTATGTTTTAGTTGGTTTTTGAGAGAATAGTTATTTTCAAAAAGTTTATCAGTGAAATAGCAAACTATAAGGACCCTGTTTTGGTTCACCTGGACATAATGTAATAATAAACTGAAAAAGGCTTCTCTGAAACCATTGGTCAGAATATTTCACAGAAATAACATCTATAGATAGATGTAACCCTCAACAAAAATTGCTCAGGAAATGTTCACAGTTGATTCTTCATAACAAACATGGTAGGGTTAGAAAAGGGGCAGTTTCAATTATATATAAAAGTATGTAGTAAAAAAACTGTAATAGAACTCAGGTGAGCAATTTAAAGCTATCATAGCTCTCTTGTGTATACTTCTTGGTCCATTGAAGTAGGTTTTCAACTGAAACTTTGGTCAACAACTGTAAAAAAAACAGTGAATAGTAGACTATTATAATTATAGTAATTTATTCATTACAGAATTTTTGGAATTTTGTGTCCCGTTTCACACATGGGGAAGTGATAGCACAGCTCAAGCATCTGGGGCAGATAACCACGGAGATAGGACTGTGTCGGGTATGCATCCAGTTTTTAATTTTTTTAACTGGTTCAGCTTCCTTGTTACTGCAAATTAGGTAATTTTTGTGTGAGCGGATAGTTCTTTTTTAAATCTACCAAAGGAGAATTCTCTAATAGTAAAACTATGCAAAATGCATTTTTGTGAGATTTTTAAATTAATGAAGTGGGGAAATTCGCGAAAATAGCAAAAATTAAATCATTGTGAATGTTATCCAATTTACATTAGATATTTATAAACAATATCTTCCTTCTAGATATCAAATCGGAATCATAAGTCTATAATCAGAAAGCGTATTTGCTTACACTTCCTTCAGTGTAACTTAATTACTTGATGACTACCGGTATCAAGATGGATCAGTTTTTGGTTATTAGTAAGAAATGTGAAACGTCTGCTGTATTTAAGTCTTGGCACATATTTTAAACTTTATTGCGAAGAAGTTAGCTATATTTGACCTGCAGACATTAAATTGTGAAAGATTTTGTATTTATTTGTAGGCGTCCGGGTACGGGTAGCCCTCAATGATGGTCTCATGGAGAGTTATATTGATGCTATGATATCAGACACTAAAAATCTAGAGTAGGTATCCGTTAAATTAGCAATTATTGGTTTGGTTCAGAATATTTAAATGTTGGTGCAAAACATCGTCTGATGTAGGATTCACTTTGTCCTAAATCAGTGTAAGTATTTCCTGCCTTGCTTTACATTACATGACTTTCTTTTTAGCTCGACTACTCGAAGAATAAGGAGGCTATTGCACTCGCCCCGGCGTCGGCGTCTGCGTTGGTTAAAGTTTTTTATTAAGTCAAATATCTTGAATACTATCAAAGGTATTGACTTGAAACTCAAACTATATGTTAACCATCAACATCTACACCTGAGGAAACAATCCCCATAACTCTGTTTTGATTTTTGATAGATTTGTGTCCCTTTTTAACTTAGAATTTTTGGTTAAAGTTTTTGATAAATTCAAATATCTTGACTACTATCAAAGGTATTGACTTGAAACTCAAAGTATGTGTCTACACATCAACATCTACACCTGAGGAAACAATTCCCATAACTCTGTTTTGACTTTTGACAGATTTATGCCCCTTTTCAACTTAGAATTTTTGGTAAAAGTTTTTTATAAATTCAAATATCTTGAATACTATATAAGGTATTGACTTGAAACTCAAAATATATGTTTACCATCAATATCTTCACCTGAGGAAACAATCCCCATAACTCTGTTTTAATTTTTGACAGATTTATATCCCTTTTTAACTTAGAATTTTTGGTAAAAGATTTTATAAAAGTCAAATATCTTGAATACTATCAAAAGTATTGACTTGAAACTCAAAGTATGTGTCAACCATCAGCATCTACACCTGAGGAAACAATCCCCATAACTCTGTTTTGATTTTTGATAGATTTGTGTCCCTTTTTAACTTTGAATTTTTGTTAAAGATAGAATACTATCGAACGTATTGACTTGAAACTTAAAAGTATGTTTACTGTCAACATCTTCACCAATGTTTTTGATTTTTGACATATTTATGCCCTTTTTAACTTAGAATTTTGTCACAGTTTTTACCAGACTAATAGGAAATACTCAAAATGGCTTTCTTTTGAAATGTCATAAAATAATTATGCAGCATACAGCGGTCATGCTTTTATAATTCTATACATATCAATTTTGAAAAGTTACAAAATATTCATGATCAAATATACAAGGTCATGTGTTTCTTTGAAATTATCCCCCATCCTCCCTCCAGTTGGCTTGCAGAATCCAGAGTAAGGCTTTGAATGCAATGTACATTTACAAAGGTCTTTGAACAAGTTTCATATCTTTGACCTTAATTCTTATAGACAATTACACAATACTCCTGCTCTTAGACAAAAACCCCATTTTACCAACAAACTTTCGAATAGTCGAGCGTGCTGTCATGTGACAGCCCTTGTTATATATAATCTTTTGTTAACTCAAGGTACACAAATCTGCCTACGTTTATTTATGAATTATGTCCCCTTATACACTTAAGTTCAAATCATTGCCATGGCAACCTAGATTTTCAGACATTTTTATGGTGCTTATTTGAGAAAGGTATGGAGATGAAAATAGCATAATTATATTAACTCATTTTATATGATAGATGTTGAAAGGTAATAGATTTTGTTGTCAAATGTATATGGCTGCTATAAGAAAATGCCAACAATATTTATTTACTGCCGGTAAAAGTTACAATGAGCTTTTATGTCAAATTACCATATGCAACGTCATTTTTAAGAATTGGCAATGATGTCTTAGGTGTTTGTATTTAACTTGCCATTATTGGTATTTTGTATCTTCTTCACATTGAAAGCTGATTTTTTTGGCATAAAATTTCTATGAAATATTGACATTATTGATTCAAAAAAACCAAATATTAATTTCCTTGAGTGCCCAATTTGTGACAATGGTCATAATATATTGAAATAAAAATGTCAAACAACACTTTTTCTATACGCAGATATTTTTACCATCGCACAGCATATTTACGAGACAGGGAGCAGCCTGGTATCATGCAGACATACCTACAAGGTATTCATCCTTTATTTCGTCCATGTTTTTTCTATGCTAGCCTTCAGTTATCAGCCTAAAGAAATTGGTAGTCTCTTTGCAATCAAAATAATCATGCCAACCCATGTAGTAAATAGTTCAATAAATTCAGTCAATAGTTTAATAAATGCGACACAGAATAGATACTGCTGAAAATTAGGTGATTTTCGCGTGACAAAAATTTAGCGATTCGAAACTAACAGACTTTTTCACAAATCTGAAATTTGTGAAAGAATGCTTTTGTTGTAAATCTGTGGGAAATTTGCGAAAAATAGCGAAAATTAAATCATCACTCATATCACTGGATTTACAGTATTTAGGGTTAAGGGCAAACAATAGGGTAAGCCTGTTTAACGAAGTGGCAATAATAATTCATTATGGTGCATGTACTACTTTTATGCAATTTACCTACTCTGCACTATGTTAAGACAGATAAATTTCTGAATAGTTGTGTTGATTTTAAGTCACTTGTTGGAGCATAAACAAACTGCTTCATATTTTTCTTTTTTCTAAAAGTTTAAGCATGTTTTGAGAAGGATACAAGAATATGCAAAATCTGTAATGTTATATAACAAACTTATGTAATTTTTTGTTATATTAAGGTTTGATGAACTTCCAGTTCAAGTTGTCATACAATGCCAGTGTCCTTAATGAATGGTCGTACGCCCCACTATTGTTGGCTGGTGTTATAGACACGAAAGAAGCCCCGCCTCCTGTCATCAAGCCTGTAGGTAGGTGTGGATCATCTACAATTTTTAAACTACTCATCATATGTGCTGGATTGGCACAGTTTTCATTTCTTCTACTTAAACTTATACATGTACAATTAAACTGCTGGTGTAAGTACTATCTTGTTACAGTTTTAATGCTAGTACCAGTACTGTTTAACTTCTGGTGCCAGTACTATCATTGACGTACAGTTTAAACGCTGGTGCCAGTTTAATCATGTACAGTTAATCTGCTGGTGCCAGTACTTGCATTTACAGCTTAACGACTGGTGCCAGTACTTGCATGTACAGTAAAACTGCTGGTGCCAGAACAATCGTGTTCAGTTAAACTGCTGGTGCCAGAACAATCATGTACAGTTAAACCGCTGGTGCCAGAACAATCATGTTCAGTTAAACTGCTGGTACCAGTACAACCATGTTCAGTTCAACTGCTGGTACCACTCTGATGTGTTCAATTATATTAATACACATAAACAGATGTTTACCAAGAAAAGTTTATGTTTAAAAGAAAAACATCTACATTTATTTCAGGCCAAAAACCAAAGTCTTCAAAATCTAGTCATAAAGAAAGAGATTCTGACGCAATTGTAGAGGTCAGACAGGAAAGATCAAGGTCACATGGTAGCAGTCATAAGACTGAGAGCCTAGATTCATACAACCCTATGGAACAGCCTAAGTTTGGACAACCCCCAGATTCCAGTTACTATGTTACCTCCTCGGAATTCACTTCAAAAGATGTTGAGGAGTTTAAAAAACTTTCCAGGAATGTGCAGAGGCCGATGTCTGAATGTTCTAGCTCTAGTCATGTGTCAGCTCCAGACCCTCCCCATATGAACGTCAGTCCTGCTACCTATGTACAGAAGTATGGTGTACAAATAGGGTCACCTTCCTCTGTCAGAACACACGGTAGTGAAGAAGACAAGTCTATTACAGAAAGACAAGCGGATAGTAACATTGTTGACATGATAAAGGAAACTGATGCTGTGATAAAAACGGGTAGTCAAAACTTTGATTCTGTGTGCAGTAACACCCAAGTGGAAGAAGAATTTGTAAAGGACAGTGTTGTATCTTCCCTTAAAGTTAATTTAGAAGAAACCATGAGTACTTCTCAAAATGAAGATTTAGAGGAAAGTTGGGAAGAGTTCTATAAAAGTCCAGTGAAAAAAATTCAAGATGAACATTTTCAATATAAGAAAGTTCAAAGGCTAGATTCAATTAACAGAGATGCTAAGGAAGAAGCCATTTTGAGCAGTATTATAGATACAGAATCCTTCGACCAGACTGACAGCCTAAAAGCAGAATCAGAGCACTTACATGATGACTCTGAAGACAGAATAGAGAGTATTGCAGATAATGTAGTATTGTCAGAAAATAGAGACATTGTCACTAGTACAAATGAACTAGATGTTTCAAATGCTACAAGTAGAGACTTAGTGTATGACACTCATGAAGCACACACAAGAGATACAAGTGAACTTTTGGATGAGTCACAGAAACTGTTAAATGAGTTAGGTATTGAAGACCAGTTTGACGAAGAAGGTCTCAAGTTGGAAAATCAGGAAGGGGAAGAAATTATACATGCAAGCACCAAAGCCAATAAGAACAAGAAGAAACCAGCTTCCGATAGGTTAAAACCAAAGTTAAGCCTCAGCCCTCCAAAGTCTGATGTTGTAGAGCCTGAATTGTCTGACGCTGTCGCTGATAAAGTTGATCAAATCAAAACACTGGAAAATCCTGAATATTTATCAAAGCATCGCCTTTCATTACAGTATTCCGGAAATGTTCGAAAAACTGATAAATATGGGCACAGAAAATCCTTACCGAATGTGCTAGAACACAACAATGAAAATGACGGGGAAATTGCTTACAGTATAGAAGATCACATATATGATGGTATGCCACTAGATGACTCTACAAGTGGAATGGCCAAACCACCTGTTAAAAATGACAGCAATGAAATAAAGGTGGAAGAAGAGAGAGGAGAGACAGACAGTCCAACAGAAGAGGAATTGAAAAGGTTTGTAAAGACAACAGTTGGTGAGTTATACTTAAGGTCAAACTACTGTAAAACACTTTAATTTTGAGACACCGAAATTTCGCGATTTTTGTCTTATTTTGACGTTTTTATTAATTGAGCTATTTTTAAGTTTGAAGTTCAACATCCTGAAAATCGGAAACTATAACAGTTTTGTAATTTATTGATTGATTCAGGGAGGCCAACAATCAAAGATGTGCAAACAAATTTTAATTCACACAATTTACAAGTTATTGTCAAATAAACAAAGAGATCAGCTTGATAAAACCTAAATGACTGGTCATCCTAATTGCATCCGTAATTGTTTTCCTTCTTGTGAATATAACATTTCAAGCGCATACCTGACAATGATCAATTTACAACCTGCCATGTTGGATATTTACCCAGGCATACATAGGACTTGTTTGTCCAAAAGGGACTAAAGGGGTGAAACATCTACCTTGAATACCGCAATTTTGATTTGAAAGGGATTTTATCAAGGTCCGTCCAAAAGCTAATTTTTTGCTTGTGTTTTGGATGAGACCCAATTGAATACAGCAATGTACGGTCAGTTAACTTCATAACATACAAAAGGTACATTTGTAAGTACGACAAATTCGGATGAAATTTAATTTGGATAAGGAATTTTTCATGACATTCTTGAATTCACGAGGTAATAAACTCGCGAATATTCCAAAACAATCGCGAATAAAACCTGTTTTACAGTATTGAAAGCATATTAAATGTCAAGTACAAAGAAACAAAGCATTCTTTATAGAAAGTTGAGCTAAAAAGTTTGAACTACTACCTATAATGATGTGTTTGTATGAATCAACACTGTTATTGTCACAGAAATTTAGTGATTGTAAAATTTCTTGTACCTTTCAACACTAAAATATTATAATCATAAATGTTGAGTCTTAGCACAGCAAACACTTGTTTGTCCAATATAACAATGGCATATATAACTTGTTTGTCCAATATTCCACAGGCATATATAACTTGTTTGTCCAATAAGCTCAACAGGCATTTAAAACTTGTTTGTCCAATTTTACAAAGGCATATACAACTTGTTTGTCCAGTATTCCACAGGCATATATAACTTGATTGTCCAATATTCCACAGGCATATATAACTTGTTTGTCCAGGGTTCCACAGGCATATATAACTTGTTTGTCCAAAGCTCAACAGGCATTTAAAACTTGTTTGTCCAGGGCTCCACAGGCATATAAAACTTGTTTGTCAAGGGCTCCACAGGCATATAAAAATTGTTTGTCCAAAGCTCCACAGGCATATAAAACTTGTTTGACCAAAGCTCCACAGGCATATAAAACTTGTTTGTCCAGGCCTTCACAGGCATATAAAACTTGTTTGTCCAAAGCTCCACAGGCATATAAAACTTGTTTGTGCAAAGCTCCACAGGAATATAAAACTTGTTTGTCCAGGGCTCCACAGGCATATAAAACTTGTTTGTCCAATGTTCCCAATGTTCAACATGTACATGTAACATTTTTCGAGTGTGACACATGTTTGCATAACTTGTTTGTCCAATAATATACAGCATGTGCAGGTTACTTGTACTGTCTTTGTTGCACCAGCATACAAACTTACACAGGCATGCAAACAGTCAGACTCACCTTAAGCAGCCAGCCAGGCAGCAAAAGTGCCCACTTAAAAGCAAATGGCAGCTTCAAAGGGCCAGTGCTGTATTAACTACTGGCAACTGGCTGCTAAACTATGGTGACTACTTAATCAGGTTCACCTGTATATTACATGTACATGTTTTCTTCGTTGGTTTACAGGCATGTTGTGGATAAGCGGAACAGTGTTGGTAACAGCCTGATGTCTGGTAGAGGCTGGTCATCCTCGTTTGAGAGTGAACCTGGAGATACAGTCGATGCATTCTCTCCACCTCGGTCATCCATGTCTCTGCCAGTAACCAGACAAAAGTGTAAGTATATTGTGAGCGGCTTAGTTTGACAATAGCTCAGAGAGTAAAAATGCTAAAAGTAAACCCCTGATAAACATCTAGGCCGCAAAACATCCGCCCTTCCCCAAATAAATAAGGATGAGACAAAAATTTCTGTTGCCATGACTTCAAGGCCATGCAGACATGAATTGTTTTGAGAATTAAATAAGTTGTGATCCACTTTTATTGCTTTTGTAGAATTAAAGGTATTAAAAAATCAGGGAATATAGTTCCCCTTTACAAATGGTAGTGCTGTGCACATGAAGTATAGAAGGTTTGTTTTATGTTGTAAGAGCCAGCATGTTTTTCCTGATGTAGATTTGCATGTACTGCTATCTTTGGAGGAGTTATAGATGAGTCGTGACCAGTATGATTGGGACCTTAACATTTGGTCACATTAGCTGAACATTAGGTCATATAGTCCAGCTGAATATGTGATATTTTTATTTTAAAAGGAAACTTTTTAAAGTAAATTTTACATCTAAACTTGTACAGTGATAATAATTATGATGATAATAATAATAACGACTTTATTTATAGAGGCAACACAGTTGCGCGAGCCCAGTCTTCCCTGTGAGCCTCTTGAAATATGTACATGATTATTTACAACATGATTATGATGGCATACAATATTTAACATTTATAAACCTAATACCGTTTAAAGTCAATTTTACTTTTAAATTTTTGCACTTACAGCTGAGAGCTTTGGAAGTCTGCTACAAAACTACACACCAGCCAGTTCACTCTCTGCAAGATCTGTTGATGACGTTCTTAGTAATTTCCCAAGTAGGAAAGACACAGTTTACTCCCCTGAACACCCAGACTCTTCAGTAAATGAGGTAGGTATAGTGTTACATGTACCTTGATTCTGTGTGAAATTTAAACCAAAGGAGCAATATATTTCATCTGCGCTGGCGTATGCTGGTATATTCGATTCATATAGCCAGACGGAATCCAGCACATAATCAGCAAAGGGATTTCAATAGCCTGGCGTACGCTGGATATATGCCGGTATGGATCAAACGTATAGCCCCTATGAATCTAGATCAGCCTGTTCACGCTTAAGCATCAAACTTCAATCTTTGTCACTTTTTGCATTGCAAAGGTCAAGGTCAGATTTTAACACAGGATTTTAAGTATTATACATTGCTTTCTATAACTGTCTGATTCCATTCAGTTTCTGGATGTTTGATAAATCTTGGCTTATAATCTGACCAGCTATCACGATCTGCTCAAGGTCAAGGTCATACAATTTTCTAGAGGTCATACAGGTCATCCTTTAGTATGCACTACAAAATGTAGCACAGCTATCCACCATAAAGGTCAAAAGTAAAACATACAGTAGTAAATCTTTTTCTGCTGGGGGCAAGTAAATTTTTTTGTATCAAGTGTAGATTATGATCAGGGTAACTGTACAATGCAGTCTGATCATGATCTGCACTGTTTGCTCAATCTTGTTTTATTCTTTCATCCCTACATTTCACATTTTATTTGTTAATTTATTTATCATCATAGATTTAGGTCTAATCTTAAATAAGTGCTCTTCAAAAGTAGCAGATTGTGACCAGTTTCGAGATCCTAAGCTTTTAAGTTCATCATCAATTTATTGACAGTTAACATTCATTAAATATTTGTTGGCATAATATCTAGGCCATGCGAAATCAGCTAAGACCTTTAGCATCTCGATGATTTCCCGTGCAGTATTGAAAAATAATGAAATATATTCAAAGTTATTTATAAGTTCAAACTTGTATATAGTTCAAAAGGTTAATTAGCTTGTCGCATAGTTGTAACAGGTTTTGCAAAACAAATGAACTGCTGGATACTGAGTTATGCCTCCTTGGTGGGCATATTTTGTGACAGTTTGGCACTCTTGTTTCAATTTGGACAATTCCATTATTTGTTTAAAGGGGTGCCATTGAAAATATAGTTGGAACAGGCTACTATGATAAGACTGTACGGATGCACGAGCTGGTCATCATCTGCACTGGTCAGATATGCAGAAATGTCATATTTCTAAACAACTTGACCAGTTGGACATGTGTCGTTTGATGTTAGAATCTTAAATTTTAAAATAAACATGGACATTTTGTTGAAACCCTTTATGCCAAAATCATCAGTGGTTTATGTCTTGACTGTTACTGTTTAAAGGTCCAATACTAAGGAAAGCAAAAATTCAAATATACTTTAAAAAGCACAGAAATAAGTTATTTTTAATAAAAAATGAAAGTTGGTATGTAGAAATTCTAAATAAATCACAGTACATGTACAATTATTTTTCTATGCATTATGAAGAAAGTTAAAAAGACCTGGGTGGTCATTTTGTCGATTCACTGAAATTTCAGCATAATACACATACTTTTCTTCGTGTTCCAAACACTTTCTGTAAATTTTAACCTGTCAATCTTCATTATTTAGTGTCTTGCATGAGGTAATGTACTTGCCCTCGAAGTATCTGTCACTTAATTTTCGCTTAGTGGTGAACCTTTAAGGAAGTATACATGTTTTGAAAAGTCATTTAAATCTCTGAACAAAGTATAACCCTTTTAAGCTTGTGTGTATGAAATATTTTAAAATGGTTCCTGGTTACCATAAAGTTGATTTCTTCCTGAACAGGACACAGACAATCTTGAGGACTTTGAAGTTGTAACGAGTGCCTCCACAGACCCCGATCCTGTGAGTCTATGGCCGCACATGTTTGTGTTAGATCAGTCCCTCTGCTGCTTGTTTCAAACTTTTCTTTCAAAGTACAGTCAACCCTGTGAACATTGACCACTGGCTCGAAAAAGCATAAGCAGTTTTTGCTGACCAGTGGTCTTTATTTATGTGCAGGACTCAAGAAAACAGAAAATTTGCCGGGTCAAACCGATTTTCAACCTGTCAGACTGATTCCTGTTACAAATAAATTAACAAAAATTTTGTCTGAAATTTTTTCAGAAATATCATATACACCAGCTGAATGTCATGCATGACGTGTGTCTGTGTATTCACACCTACCAAAGAAAAAGGTAGATTTCTAAAAGTTTCTGAGTACTGTTCTCATGTATTACTGATATTCATAAGTGGAGATCTTTATTCAGAGGTGGTCTTACAGCAGGTTTGACTGTATTTTTTTCTGGAGACTTGATACTTTTTGTTCAAAATAATAACCAGTATGATTTGTTTATTCAGGTACAGTTTAGTTCATTTAAAAAGTGACATTACCTTTCAAAGTGACCATTATGATGTTACGAAACACGTTTAACTAGGATCATAATAATCTTAGAAACAAAAAGTTACATCTAAATAATAATAAGTATATATGAATATGTAACAGCATTTAATATTGTCAAAGCATTTATTGTATTTTAAGGGGCATACAGTTATATTGATAATTGAGGGTTGCATGGGAAACTATTCTAAGTGTTTGTAAAGATGGAAGCATATAGGATAGTTTTGTGTTGACCCATCTTTAAATGCAGTCTGGCCATTTTGAAGGGTAAGATAACTTTAAAATGTAATCACTGCATGGTTGTAGTGTGTTTCTATCAACTAAAAGTGGTTTGTTATTGGTAGTTTCACAATTTGTCAGAGCACTCTGTCAGGGGATACTGTCAAAGTATTTGAAATCTGATACAAAACTTACAGTCTATTAACCCAAATGTTGATTTATCTTTAAACATTGTAAGGCAGGTATGGACTGTGCTTCAAATCTGAGCTCTTGGATGGGGTGGGGAAAAATTTAGGTTACCATTCTGTGGAGCCTTTAACAAAAATGGTGACTATTTGAAAAAAGATTTGCAGAAGAAGCTACTTAATTTTATATTTCCGTAATAAATTATGAAGATGGAGCCTTTCTCCAGAAACATAGAATACACAAATGGCAAGATTGCACTCACTATAATACAGACTGTGATTGATTCACTGTAGTTTTGCGGTGTTTGTTTTGCAAAAAGTATTGTGTTTTCATCTTTTGCCATTAGCTGAGTAGCTGAAAGAAATGAAGAAGAACAACAAAAATTAAAGGCTACACCAGTTTCTATTCTTCGCTTGCTAGTTGGCAAGTTATTGTACCTTTGTAACCATTGTAGATCATAATATAGTCTGGCAATATTGTCTGATCATGATCTGCAATGCACACTTGTCAGTCTGGAAATTTTCAAAGCACACATTCAAATGGGGTTAAACAACACAGCCACCGTAGGAATCAGGTCCTTGTTTAGAAGAATGATGTTGAAAGCTACACCTATTAACATTTATCAACATTAATTTGCACTTATGTGGATGTATAGGTGTGGATGTGTGCTTGATATTTCTTTTTCTAATATTTCATCTTAGATCTAGCATTTGTCCATTTTCCCTTTTCACTTTTTGCATCACTTCTAGTCTATTGCCTTTTTTTGGTGTTATTTATTGCATATAATATATCACAGTATGAGCTTTTTCAATGTTTGGGGGAGAAAATGTGTGAGAAGCTTAAGATGCCTCAGTCAGTAAAGCATTCAACCTGTAAGTGAAAGATCCCGAATTAGAGTCCCTGATCACGCAGTGCTTTTTCCATCCGAATTCTCAGCATAAAAAGTATGTAAAATGTTTATGCCTCATCGTGAAGTGAATTATAGTACAGATTTTTCCAAGGTCAGCTGGATATAGCACCAACCTGCCTAAAGGAGCCAGTGCTTACGCCTTAATATAAATACACAATTTCCTTCAATTTTTGTTTACATTTTCATGTTTAATTTTAACGAATGATTTCCTTAAGCCGTGGGTAACAGTAATATTATTCCAGTGCAGCATAATTTCATCTCCTGCATGTCACAGAAACTCGCTTATCTGCTACACATGTATATAGTTGTATGACCATAATAACAATTAAATTTTGGTGTCTAAAGGTATATGGTTATTTTAGGGTACTTTTGATATACCAATACAAGGTATAAACTAAATCCACATCCTTTTGCATTTATAGATGAGACAAAAAAAATCCCATAAGATATAAGCAAAGGTGCTAATTAAATATTTACCATACACACAATATGCAGCTTGCAAAACAAGAATTCTTTAAGCAAATAGAATCTTTTTAAAAGTCACATCTGTATTGTTGTTAACTGGTGCATGTATGTAATTATTTAATTACAAAACATCAAGGTATAGTATATATACATGTAGAATAATGTTGGTACGGATAAATCTAGAGTACAACTTATATCATTACACTGTTGTTATTCTGAGTTTTGTAAATTCTGGTTATTTCTTGCAAATATACTGAAAGAAAAAAGAAACACAGGGTAACAAAAAATGCAAAACTCTGTTACTCTTCATGGATACTTCACTCCACGACATTGTATATTGAATTGTTATTTCTTTCAATAATGGTATGACTAACAGAGGGGTTATAAACTGATGAATTTTTGAAAACTTGCTCACGGAAGATAGATCTTTATACTATTTTAGATAACCTTTAATACATTCCTACAGATCAGCAAGTGGGTTTACGCGTTTGCGTTTCTTTTTTTCCTTCAGTGTATATTGTGTGTTCTAGTTATTTTGTTTTAAATTATGTAACACACTTTAAATATTTGGAGATATAAAAGTTAACTGCAGTAAAATTCCTGTATTGAGACCACCATATGACCAGTAAAAAGTGGTCTCATTAATGAATCGGTCTTATTAGCAAAACCTATTTACTATGAAATGTCTGGTCTTACTATCAAGGGCAGTCTTAATATTGGGTGGTCTTAATAGCGGAACTTTACTGTATCTATATATATACACATAATTAGGTCATCAGGTGGTATTCAGTTCTTGATACATTTAACATTATTTTCAAAGCCTGTGTTCTGTCAAAGTTGTAGTTATAACATATGTTAGATGCTAGTTAAGTCAGAGTCCTAAATAATGCTCAGTTTAAAGGGATTTCAACTGAAACAAAATAAAGTTATTTTGAAATACATTTGGTGATTTGCAGGACGAACATAATGACTTTGAGATAGGCAAGAACTAATCAGAGTTCAATATTTTGAGTGTCTAGTGTATTTAACAGTCTTCTAGTAAGGGAGAACTTTCTTACTTGTACATAGTTTTGTAGGCTGCAATATACAGTATCATTTCAGCTACTGTTTTGACGTTTATTGCTGTCACACGTAACATGTATTGTATTTTAGTATGCAAACGTTTCAAAAGAAGACTTTTTTCTCTGAATCGCCATGTTGAGTGTGTTTTATAATGCGTAACAATTATAAAATGCTTGGAGACATTCATGGAGTTGTATTTGTCAATATTACAATGTTCATATTACGTAATAAACACATGTTACCCTGTTTCAGAACGACATGTCAAGGATGGTGCAGTTTTCAAACATAGCTAATGAGAAAGGACTGGATGCTCAAAATTTCCAGTGTAAGGGCTGTTCTCGCGCTATTGGACTAAGTACGTGTTTTTGAATTTTATAACTTTTGCTTTATTGCGAAATCAAGTAGATAACCACTTTGATAAAATTTATGTATGCAAACCTATTGTGAAACCCTAGACTATAAACAATAAAAAATTATACTGGTCAGAAAAAAAAAACCGGAGTAGAAGCGGAGTGTTTGTTGACACCGGCTCCAGGGAGTAATCATGATGTCTAGCACAACAATTTATTCCTTTGGTTGTGCCTTTACAATGTTGATAAAATAGCAGGAATTTCAGTTCATGCAGCTGTGCTAAGGTAAAAGGATTCCATTTGCAGAACTGTGTTTGGTATTTGCAAAAAAGGGTAAAATGCTCCTTTTCTGAAACCCTAGATGTAAATACATGTAGATGCAAGTGGACCTCTACTAAGATAGTAAATTGACCCCGGCTCAAACTGACCGGCAGGTTTGCACTTAAGCCTGTAGCTAACTCAGATTCCAGAACTTCCAAACACTTGTTTCTATATCCAGAGACCTGATCTTTAAGACATTTGGCTTGACTCAATTGCTTGTTGCCCCTTGCAAGATGTTTAACGAGCCCACTCCAACCATATTTGGTGGTCATTTATTCAAGGCATATATAGGCAGACTTTAAAAATCTTTGAACCATAAGCGCTTATATTGGGCAGAACCAGTACTACAAGATTGTTCATTCCTATCAAGAACCCCTCTGTAAGTTACTTAGTTTTACCAACTTATGCTTTAATCGTGCTTCCTGAAGGGAGCTTAGATACTTTTTAATACCTGTGCTTAGATGATTGCTTATCTGCCTCCCTGGTCGAGGGATTACGTTTGCTGACTTGAAATTACTAGATCTCATCTTGATTGAGGGCGTGGAGTTTGAGACCCACTACCTACCTAAACCTTTATGTGACCCCGGAAAATTGGCAGTCCGGGGAGTCACTTAGTTTTACATTGGTCCTTCTCATTTTTGATTAATGACAAGTCCTAGGTTAGATAATTGCTGTAACACTGCTAGAAACCTATTAAATATATGAAATACTGTAACTGTTGAAATACCGGGAGGTTTGTACAAAAGGCGTATATAGGTAAACTTATTTTCAAGAAAAAAAGAAAATTGCTGTCTCAACTTCCCTTTTGACTATGTACATTATTTTTTCTGCACAAGGTGGTACAAAGTTTACAAATCTTCTCACCCTAGAAGTAATAAGCAATAACAGCAAGGCTGAGTTATAAAGCTTTCAGGAATGGCGTGATTCCAAATATTGTGTTTTACTGTGTCAAATAGTATACTTTTTAACATTGTCTATTTATGGCTTCTGATGAGGCTATTTTTAGTTTGGGGGGAAAAAGCCAACCCCCCCCCCTGGTCACTTGGTTAAGGTCGCTGTATTGAAATCACTGTATTGAAATATTTCTTAAATTTCAGTATTTGGAAAGCCGCGTGTATGTAAGTTTGACGGTGGATATTACTGCTACGAATGTCACGAGAATGATGAGTACTACATTCCCGCTTTAATTGTACATAACTGGGACTTCAGAAAACATAAAGGTTCGTGTTCTGTCAGTTGATAAACAAAGTACAGTAATCTTGCCTAAATACAGGGAGTACATGTCAGGGTACTCACTTTTTAGAGGGTTTCACAGTGTGCTTAAATGGGTATTGTTTGTTTCAAACGAAACAAGTTTGAGATGAATGTGATTGTTTTATGTTAAATATTAACAATGACATGACCGGATTCATTTAGGGGGGGGGGGGGGGGGGGGGGGGGGGGGGGGGGGGTGGGGGGGGGGGGTTAGGGGGGGGGGGGGGGGGGAGAAAGGGGTTTTGGGGGGGTTAGGGGGAAAAAAAAAAAAAAAAATGGGGGGGTTTTTTTTTTGGGTTTTTAACTTTAATGGATTTTTTTTTTTTCTCTAATCAGAACATTGTCTGCTGACTGATGCAAAACAATTTATGGTTGAGTCATTTTATATCTGTACAGTTAATGTGAACAGTGGAGATCTGATCATATGTTCTCTCAAATGAGTAGAGCAGTAATGGGTCTAATTGGCCCTCTCATTTAATTCTTCTGCCAATTTTTGCTGATTTTCTGTTTCTGAATGCGATACACACTTACTACGAGGGCATATTTTTCTTTTTATTATCTCTGTGTATGACTAAATACCTATGCCACTTTACTGCAGTTGCCAAAAAGAATTTGGTGTTTCTGATGGATAATGAAGAGCAGCCGTACCTGAACATTGAAGAGATCAACCCTAGACTATATGATCATGTACAAGAAATGCAAGAAATAAAGGTAATTGAAGCATCTGAAAAACAAAGTCATCTGTTGTCGCAGACTTGAAATCACTGTAACCTCTCGTAGATTGAGGGATCATGCGTTCGAACACTGCTACCGGTACTGACCATGTCTCTTTATGTGAGAAAGTTCGCAGTTTCTTATGGAGGATAGGTGTCTAGTACTGGTTCTTCCCAGGACCCATGGTTAGGTAAACTGCCCGCCTGTTTAAATGACCAAAATACAGTTGAAACGGGCATTAAACTCCTACAACAACAACAACAATAAAGTCATCTGTTTACATTCAGGGTGATCATGTGACCTTTGTTTACACCCAAGCCATATGTTATTTGATGTTTTTCTTCTATATCTGATATTATTTTAATATATCATTTCGATCACTTCCGGGTCAATTCATGAGACAATGAATTCGGGAACAAGTGATGTGGTGCTTCACACTGTTGTAATAATTCGATCAATTCTGGAGAACCTCCAGCTAGTGAAATGATGAATTCACGAAGGAGTACTCTTGCAAAACAAATCCTCAAAAATAAAGTTCTTGTGAATATTTCAAGATTTACAGTATTCAGCCTTTCGTAAACCACAAGAACCGGTAAAAGTCCATTTAAGAAGTTTAGGGCAGTAAGGGGTAACTGGTACATTACTGTAAGAGTGAAACAGCTAAAACTTTTTCTGTTGTACAAAACTGTGGTATGTGTTATCATTGTTTGACATTTGTCAATATCATATTGTTTTATATTTTAATTCAATGTTAGATTTTGACATTGGGAGATTACACAATATATAGAATAGGTATGAAACAGTGACTCATTGAGAGCAGTTTATGTAAGTTACAAAAACAGACACTGCAATGAACATGAAACTAAGCAAGCTTAAATATTTACCTATTATAGTCTTCCTGAAAAATTTTTTTAACACAGCCTGACATTTGGTCAAGTGAACTCAATACTTTGCCTGACCTATGAAAACTTTTGCCTGACCGAACAACAAAAACTATTGTGTAAAAGGCCATCAAGTGCCTGACATTTGGTCAGACAGCAGCAAAAATTTGCCTGACCGGCTAAAATTTTACCTGTCATGTCAGGCAGACAGTCACTTTTCAGGAAGACTGCTACTGTTTGAAAATGATGTACTGATAGTCAGATATACATGTACTTCTTGCAGGGCTTGAGAGTACAGCTGACATTACTGAAGACCTATTTGTTTACCTGTAAACAGTCGGTCGCAGAAGATCTGCGGAGACTGGTCTGGCCGAGGGATTACATGTATGAGAATATAGAGCAATATTCATTAGCTGTAAGTCATTAGCAATATTCATTAGCTGTAGTCTAGAATTTCATTAGCGTAAGTCATTAGCAATATTCATTAGCTGTAAGTCATTAGCAATATTCATTAGCTGTAAGTCATTATTTCATTGTTCAGAAGAATTATTGTGTCTGTATTTGCCAATTGCATCATTGAATCATGTACAGTAAAGCCTGTCTAGAGTAGCCAGCTACATGTAACGTATGTATATCAAAAGTGGTCACTTACTGTAGATAGTTCCTTAATACAGGTGTATTTGATATAAAAATGAGCAATTGGGATATATCAGTATTGGATGCTTAAGGCATGTGACTGTTTAATAGAGGTTTAACTGACACACGTTCAACTTTATTATGTAATACACAGGGTAACTCAGTTTGAACTATTTAAAAGCTGGCCAATCAGGGGGAAGGGGGGGGGGGGTTACAACAGATCACAACTTAGATAAGGTTATAAAGAACAAATGTATCAGTAATATAGATAAGCGGGGGGGGGGGGGTCCGCCCCCCTGGGGGGGGGGGGGCCTAATAAGCACAATTACAATATAGATAAGCAATCAACGACTGTCAAAGCATGCAACTTATATTCAATCCGCCTTCACTTTATCTGTTCTGATACTAAATCTCCACTAATTTTAAAGCAGAGATTTGGGATAGTAACAAGAATGTAAGATTTAACTGAAATGTGAAAAATTGTCAACAAGTTGTTTAATCTCAATTGTGAAGCAAGTTCTTACAACTTTCATTCATTGCTCTTGAGATCAACTCTAGTTGGAATCTACCTTGAAGAGAGAAAGAGGAAATGTGGTTTGTGTTACATCTATGTTGCTACTGTATTCAGATGTTATGTAAATTAAATACATGTATGTTTACTTGCAGGATTTGCTTCAAGTGCCTACTGGTGCTTTGGCTAGTAGTTTAAGAAAAGTCATCAAGTTCGCTACGAAGCATGTGTATGGTTGTAGACTATGCTGTCAGAAAGGATTCATCTGTGAACTGTGCAATAATCCCAAGGTCATCTATGCGTTTGAACTCGAGGCTACTTACAGGGTACAGTTACATGTCTTTATGCCTTTCAGTACTTTGATTACCAGTATAATGTAACAGTGGAATATATCGACTTCAGAAATACCGAAAATTGGGGAATGTATGCAATGATTTAATTTTCACTATTTTCACAAAGGTCCCTCTTCACTTATTTAAAAATCTTGCGAAAAAGATTAATTTCAAATAAATATACTACTAGAGAATTGCCTTCCGTAAATTTAACATTCAAGGATAAGTCTGCCTGCTCACAAAATGTCGCACGAAAATTTCCAAGTTTACGGTATAAACTTTGTCCGAAAATTGCTGACATCACAGATAACTTTCTACATTGTTGAGATTATGAAATACATGAAAAAGTGAGAGAGAAATCCCCAATATGTGTCATGCTGGTCTAAACTGTTTGCCTATGATTGAACTTTGCCATTCTCCGGTACTGAGAACAACAGTGCTAAGTTTAGCTGCAGTCAAATCATTTTGAAAAATGAAATTCCACTTACCTCTCTACTTATCAAAGTTCCAAATATGTAATATTTTTAATTTAAGAAAATGCTTTTGTGTTTTCAGTGTCCTCAATGTAAAACAGTATTTCACAAGGACTGCAAGACAGACAATCGACCCTGCCCTAAATGTCAGAGAAGACAATCAAGGCAAAGCTATGATGGATCTTCAGCAATTATACTGACACCTGATTATGATTTACAAATTTGAAATCAGACTTTTGTAACTATTATTATACATCATACTTCTTGCTTTATTCTGATTTGTGAATGAACTATGGGCAGCCTGTCTGGGCATTCAGCATAACAATAGTTGCTGCTTAGAACACTGAAGCTGCTTATGCCAGAGACAGTCAGAAATTTGTTCCCAACTGTTCTAATTTTTTTTAACGGACCTGGCCAGTTTAGAATGAGAGAGTACTATAATTACTGTTTATAGGGGAGTGGAGTAAGATTTTACGTAGTAGCCAGCAACTGTAACTATATTGTATGCAATGGCAGGAATAATGCATCTAGCTATGTTGGAATATAATGTGTACATTGGTGCCATTTATCAAAATTTCATATCATACATAAAAGAGGGACACTTCACAAGTCAAGGTTTTTTCGATGTAAAGGATGGGTCTTACATTTAATGAAACATTTACTTGAATAACTTACTGAAAATTTGATGTGTATACTGTGTTCGACAAATAGTGTTTCAGAGATTAAATTCCAGAAAAAAGTGTTCACATAAAACATGCTTATTAATTGATCTACTTTAGACTGTGTCTATAATTAGTTTGAATAATTATATTATTATAGCCTGTTTAGCTTGATTAATCTTCTACCGGTACATGTATATAAACTGTTTCTGGTTGCCATGGTAACCATTATACAGCAGAAGCTGTTGAAAGCAACCAGTCTTCGCATCCAACAAAACCTGCCACTTGAAGCTGGTGGCTGTATAAAACACATTTACTTGGGCAAAGAAAGAAATACATTGTGATTTTTGGAACATGCTGAAAAAAACAAAACAGGGAGGAAAAATATTCAAAATTATTTATTTGAACTGGAATCTGCTGTTGTCCGATTAAGCCCATCAAGAAATAATTTAGGGTAGGGGCTGAAAAGATAGGTTAACAAGACCTTGAATACAGTAAACTCCGTATATAACGACTCTGGATATAGGGAAAATCCGGATATAAGGAACTCATTTTCTCGGCCCGATTTTTTTCTTTATTTATTTTATATGAAAAAGTTATATGGATATAACAAACTCCGGATATAAGGAACACATTTTAATGGTCCCAAGGACTTCGTTATAAATGGAGTTTACTGTATATGTTTGTTTTGGTCTCGTAAAGCTGTATGTGAGAATGTTGGCTTCCAAAGGCACGTGGATGCTTGATGCAGGAGACGACTAATAACTGTGATCATCTTTGTTATTGTTACTATTTATGACATGTTTTGTTGATATATTTAAAATGATTTCCGGTTCAAAATGCAATTTGCATGAATGGTCAATGTCACTGTGACTTTCATTGAATGATTGTAAAGATTTTTGCTCACCTGAGCACAAAGAGCTCAAGGTAAACAATTGTGATCTCCTGATATCTGTTGTCCTTCGTTGTCCGTCAACATTTGAATAGATTACACTCCTCCACCTACATTTTTTCTAGAATCCTAGTCATTTTTACACAAATTGTGTATGACTATAAGATGTCAAAGAAGTTCAATTATAGGTTTGCTTGGATCAATACTTTGAGCGTCAGGCCCTTGATTTAACAAAAATTGCAATATTTGATGAAGTTTACACTCTAGCATCTCAATTTCTTCACTAATCCTAATCATATTTACAATGAACATGTGTGACTGTAAAATAAGCCAAGTTTGTCATGTGACCTTGACCTGTTGACCTGCTTTCATTCTTTTGAAGTTACAGGAAAGAAATTTGGATCGGTCTTGAACAATATGGCTCAAAGACTTAGTCACTACTTGGTGAATAATTTAAGCAATGCTTCTCAGGTGAGTGATCCAGGGTCATCATGGCCCTCTTGTTATATCTCCTGAGCCATTTGTGCTAATGGTTAGCTATTGGATTGATATCTGTCATCAGTCCATCATCAACAATTGCCACAAACAACATTTCCTTCAATACAACTGAGCCAATTTAAAATAAAACTGCACAAAAATGTTCCTCTTATGGTCTTTTACAAAGTCTCTGTATATTTGAGGTTTAGGTGTCTGTGAGCTTGCTTCTGACCCTGTCTCTATGGGCAGTTGTCCTCGGGTGAGCAATAAATGGCCATTATGGCCTGCTTGTTTTTATGAAATGGCTTATATTCCTTCTGTTATTGTTTTAAAAGAGAAATGTATAATTTATGACGATAATAAAGATATTATTTTAACCATATAATCAGTTTGTATTTATTGTCACATAAAAGTAACAAAAGTGATTTTATGTGACCATATGCATCAATTGCTTGCACTTGGTATGTTCATGTGCAAATACTGTATATAGTACAATAGTCTTTGATGAAAAAAGATTTATACTACTTTATTTATTCCCATTTGTGAAACAAGTTCTAGCATCTTGGATTATTGCTCTCCAGACTCACTCCAGACAAAATCCACCATGAAGACAGAGAGGTAGCCTGGTCACCAGGCCCTGAAATATCCTTTTTACTAATAATACTTCACTGTTTTGTTCTAGAGCCAGTCTACTACCCAGTGTCGATGATAAAACTGCCCCAGTGTACAAAGCAAAATCATATAAAATAGACTGGAAATAGTGCATGAAATATAGTATATTGAAAAAAACATAACTTTTATCAGGCTAGTAACTAGCCTAATAGAGAGGGAACGTGATACAAGAATATTTATTTAACGTCTGATACAAATCCGTGGCTGCAAAGTGATATTTTTTGTTTCTTTCCTATGGACCATTGACCAGGCCTGGAACCCAGGTTCCCTTGTATCTGCATCTGTCTCTTCAACTTGTCTGCGCCTGTCACGCATTTGTAAATACACACAGTATATGTGCGTGGCATGATAATTGTTGGTTGTAACTGGTTGCATACTAATCAGAAAAGAAGAAGTATTTAGTGTTCCTTACAAGTAGGATACTGGTTTTTGTGCAAAAAATGTTCCCATCCAAGTTTTTGCATTTTTAATTGCATTCACATAAATTATCAAAATAAAATTGTTTTTTTAGACGTGAAAGCTGGATTAAACGTTTCTTTTTTAATTTTATGTAGAAAACAGGAAAGACATTTAGTACATTCAGCACCGAAATAACTATTTAGTAGCTTTTAACCTAATACCTGTTCGTACTGACTTTTATTCTTTATGACACCGGTTCACGATTTCAAGTTGTTGAATGTATTTCAAAATATTTCTGATATATTGACATATGACCTGCTCTGTGCATATAAAAAAAAGAAGTTGAACAAAAAAACATACGTCCAGCTAAATTATTGGTCCCACTATTTTCATAAGTATCCGTAAATCAGATTTAAAATGTAAAAAAAAGGTCTGTGTTGTCAGGCGCTTATTAAATTTTTATAGTGTTTATTTCTGCCTCTGTGTACCTAGAAAAACATGCACAGTTCTTTGAATAGCAATGGCCGGGACTTGAACCCAGGACCTTTTGCTTTCAAGTTTCAGTGCAAATTTTCAACTGACTGTAAAGCTACCTGGCTGCTTACAGAATTTCTCACCTTTTAATTGATATATCCTAGTGTACTTCTACTCGTAGATTTAAAACCAATTGTGACACCCGTTAGCAATATTTTGCCTGTAAAGGGGAATCAAATGTTTTAGTTTAAAGTCTCATTTTGTGGAAAACTGCATGATTTTAAAGAAATTTTGGTTGGGGAAGACGTCCCACCCCAAAATATATAAGTTAAAGTACCCTGCAACCTAACCTGGACTTAAACGCACGACGCTTTGCTTTCAATGCAAATGCTTTGCTGACTGAGCTACCATGCTACTTACACAATTTCTTGTCATTTTTAGCTCGACTATTCGGAGAATATGGAGAGCTATTACAGTCACTTGTGCGTCGGCGTTGCTTCTTTGGTTAAAGTTTTGCCTGCTAAGTACTATCATGCACATATCTCAGTAACCACTTATGATATTGACTTGAAACTTTGTTCATGTCTTTAGGGGTGTCATACAATCAAGGCAGATAACTCTTGTATAAATTTAGTACAAATTATGGCCCTTGTTTGACTTTGAAAATTTGGTTAAAGTTTTGCCTGCTAGGTACTATCATGCGCATATTTCAGTAACCACTTATGATATTGACTTGAAACTTCGTTAATGTCTCTAGGGGTGTCACACAGTCAAGACAGATAACTCTTATATAAATTTAGTACAAATTATGGCCCTTGTTTGACTTTGAAAATTTGGTTAAAGTTTTGCCTGCTAGGTAATATCATGCACATATCTCAGTAACCACTTATGATACTGACTTGAAACTTTGTTCATGTCTTTAGGGGTATCATACAATCAAGTCAGATAACTCTTGTATAAATTTAGTACAAATTATGGCCCTTGTTTGACTTTGAAAATTTGGTTAAAGTTTTGCCTGCTAGGTACTATCATGCAACAATCTCAGTAACCACTTACGATATTGACTTGAACTTTGTTAATGTCTTAAGGGGTGTCACACAGTCAAGTCAGATAACTCTTGTATAAATTTGATACAAATTATGGCCCTTGTTTGACTTTGAAAATTTGGTTAAAGTTTTGCCTGCTAGGTACTATCATGCACATATCTCAGTAACCACTTATGATATTGACTTGAAACTTTTTTAATGTCTTAAGAGGTGTCACACAGTCAAGACAGATAACTCTTGTTTAAATTTAGTGCAACTTATGGCCCTTGTTTGACTTTGCAAGGTTCTATCGTGCACATATCTCAGTAACCACTTATGGTAGTTATATCAAACTTAGCAATAGTGTTCAGGGGTAAATTTTGTATCAAACAATTAATTTACCAAAAATTAAATCTATAGTTATAGATTTTGACTTTTTTTATGATTCAACTTTCCTAGTTTATACTTAATAGTTAGCAGAATTTTGTTTTGCTATTATACTGATAAAAGTTTTGTTTTATTAGCAAACACCCACAATAGCCGAGCTTGCTGTCTTATGGACAGCTCTTGTTTATTAAACCCTACTCCAAGACATTCATAGATATGTACTCTTCTAAAGTCAGACTATTCATATAAACACAGGTTATGAGCAATACAACATTTTCTGCCCCATGACTTGCATACACTATACAATTATGACAGTTGGTAATTTACAGATCCATGTATTTAGTGAAATCTCAGCGTCAGTTTCTGCATGTTCTGTGATTGACATTGATAAATTATCATTTTACCTATTGACAGACAGTGATCCAATCCTGTCTATCAGAAGCCTGTTATAATATACATTGAATGTATGCCTACATTTCACTTTTTTTAAATAGTAAAGAATACTTGATTAAATTGCATTTATTTTCCAGGTTGATACCAGACCCCATGCCTGGATGCCAAAGGAAGCATGAAGCACCATATATGGTAAAGTCAAAGAAATTTTATTCCCATGTGTTTAGATGCATTCATAGTAGTCTTTCTCAACATAGTGTGGAAATATTTTGATAGATCCTTCTGTCTGCCAGAAAATTAAGTAAATGGCCTTCCATATCTGATACAATTCGTACATCAGCTTCAGTCCATATACTGAGATTAATTAGTACATTGTCCCAATCTCTAACATTATTTACATCAGATAGGCCAATGGTTTTACTTCAGCTGAGTGTGAATTATTTATAATTTCCACAAGCTGAAAGTCTCTAGCCATGGGCAAACGAACCACTGCTATTTTCCAAGACAGCTTCTTCAAATACTTACAAATTCAAATGATGTTTTTAATAGCATATGTGCATCTACAACTAGGCAAAACAAAATGAAATTCTGTGCAAGACATTGTTTAGTATGTATAAATTTGCTATTTCAACACCAGTCCTGTGTTTATATTCTATGTCGTGGAAAACCCAGAACAGTTGACCATTGTGAATATAATTCGGCATCTGCAGCCATATAGTCTGATTCCAGGAGTTTAATTTCATGCCACACAGTTCTTCAGTGTCTTGTCTGCATCATGGAGCTTGTATAAAATCCATGAATTGAAGTTGGAATTGATAGTACAGACTTTAACTAATACATTCTTTGATCATTACTTCCGTTGACTTTTACAAGCAGATTAGATCATGTGTTGACTTGTAGTTGTACCGGTTGATCAGTGCTTCCACTGACTTGTACTTACTTTTGTACTAAAGTAGATTATATGTAGTTCTTTTGTTGACTTATACAAGCTGATTAGTGCTTCCATTGACTTGTACAGACTAGACCTGCAAAGGATCATTATACATTTGTACTTAAAATGTTGTTTTAACATATTAACATTAAATTTTATTGTATGTATCATTGTTTTTATGTTGATGTATTTTTTCAGCATGGTGTCTGACTTCTTCTACCCAAATCAGGGTGGAGTGGAGAGCCATATATATCACCTGTCACAGTGCCTTATAAATAGAGGTCATAAGGTCATTGTTGTCACTCATTTTTATGGAAACCGAAAAGGTGTGCGCTACCTCGATAATGGACTCAAAGTACGTAATATGTACATGTACTCTTCACTATTAGTTCACAAATGTGGGCATTAGGCACTTCTTTTGCAGACTCATTATCATAGTTTATGACATAAGTATAAGATGTGTATTTTGTAAGGTAATTGAAATATAGTTAAACTGATATTATCGTTCAAAGTGACCATCATAAATTTAAGTAAATAATTCAAATAAATTCATCAGTGATTTCAACTCATAGAATAATAAACATTGCCATAGTTATAATTTAAAAATAATAATCTGTATAATAATTTTATTCACATTTAATATTGAGGAAATCTGTAAAAATCTTTTTTGACTACCCTAGTCAAAAATAAAAAATCCACCCTTTCGGTTATAAATTTAATAATTTGTATTTGTCAATAACAGAAAGAACTTGGTAAAAACTTATTTCTTATATGTTTTTAAAGCATCAACTGTGTTTTCAGCATCATTCTTAGCTATAAACCAATCTGACCATTTTGAAGGTTAATATAACTATATCATATAGTATCTTAATTGTGTGGATAATGCATTGATACCAGATGAACTACTTCTGTCACGCAACTTTGATTGAAGAAAGTTAATATTGGTTTTATTCCTAAAACAGTTCTCATAATCTTTATAGAGAGATATATCACCCAAAAAAATGTTAACAGTTGAAACATTGGATTCAAAGCAGTGCGTATACTGTAGCTGTGATTAGTGTTATTTTCCCGCAGGTATATTATCTACCATTTCCAACGATGTACAATCAGTGTATCTTACCTACAATACTCACCACATTCCCTCTACTCAGGAATATATTTATACGAGAAAACATCACCATAGTTCATGGACATTCTGTAAGTATATCATGGACATTCTAAGTTTCATGGACATTCGTAAGTATATCATGGACATTCTGTAAGTATATCATGGTAAGTATATCATGTCCCACTCAGGCTTTCAGATCAGACAGGTAGATATATACATTTTCTGGCTGCAAAATTGCAAAACTTTGTTTGTGTAATGTAGATTTCTTGTATGCATGAGAGTTTAATGCTGTTCCTTCCAAGGAAAAAGGGTAAGGTAAACTGCCCATCTTTAAATACTGATTCATCAGATATTTTATTGGAACGGTATTAAATCACAAGAAAAAAGGATATGGTTATGAAATAATAGCTGTTTTAGCACTATTCATCTTCTCATAAACCACAATTTGGAGTTCTGATGCGCAGTAATAAACCATAAAGCCCTGAGTGCTTTATGACTAAGCAGCTGAATGACAAAGAGTTGTTTATAAGTCAATGAACACCGCTACAATGAACATTATTTTGATTCTTATATGACTAAATATCCCGGAAAATATGAAAATGCAGCATGCTATATTTTACGCGCCATATTGGTGCGCCATAAGGCACAATTTGACATCATTTATGACATCAAAACAGCTCGCGCATCAAAATGTAGGTTATTGCAGATCTTCCATCAATTGATTTCCTTCTTAATCTGACAAACAGAATGAGTCATGTTAGAATACATGTTTTATTTTAGAATACAGTTTATACTTCTGTCGTTAACAGGCATTTTCCACCATGGCTCATGAGGCGATGTTCCACGCACGTAACATGGGATTGAAGACAGTTTTCACAGATCACTCTTTGTTTGGCTTTGCAGATGCTAGTTCAATACTGACTAACAAATTACTCAAGTTTTCCCTGGCTGACTGTAGCCATGCCATATGTGTGTCACATACAAGGTAACTTTGTAGTAAATATGTATTTGAGCCTGAATTCTTAACTGACTCTGTAAACATTTTGTATGTCTATGACTTTTACACATTTTGGACCTTTATGAATAAATGTTTAGGAGTGTTAATGGCCTCTCCAGAGTTTCCAGAAGTTGTCATCTGACTTAGAGTATACCTAAATGGAGCTTTCGTTGGTAACTAAACTTTTTTTTAACACTTTGGATACCTTGACTCAGATGATGACAACGATATATAAGTTGGTAGGTCATGACTTTAGGATAATACTTCCTGTTTGACTATGCTGGATGTACTTACACTTGTGGATAGGAAGGTTCATTCACAATGTCAGAATACCCTAGACGTAAGTGCTTGAAAATTAAAATCAGCCCATTCTGTACGACATGCTTGCATTAAAATGTGTAAGACATTCACAAGAGGAGCTGTTCAATAGATGAAACTTCCTCGTATTTCTCATTGACGGTGAAAAGTGTATCCAAGAGAACTTTGAAATGTCAAGGTGTTTGGCAATAAGTCAGAACTTTGTTTATAATTTCAGTAAAGAGAATACAGTGTTACGAGCCTGTATCCAGCCAGACTTGGTCTCTGTAATACCAAATGCTGTTGATTCATCCATGTTCGTGCCAGATCCATCCAAAAGACAACAAGATAAAAGTGTGTTTCCTTTTTGTTTTGTGTGTGATTAGCTAGGGTTTTAACATACTGTCAAACCTGTCAAAGGAGCCAGCCATGGGATGCATCATAAATGGATTCGGCTGTTAAGTACAGGTGTAATGATACATTTGTACCAATTGATTAAGGCAGGTGGCTGCTTATTGGAGGTGACTATTAACACAAGTTCAAAACCCCAAAAGATTTTGGACTTTCATCAAACTTTCAAGGAAGCATCAGTATGAAATCCAGTTGCTTGGATTACAATTTGGGGTCATTTAGTCAAAGGTTAAGGTCACAGGGGCCTGAAACTTGAAAATCTTGTCCACTCTTAAACTCCTCAACCCCTAGTTAGATATTCCTCAGACTTTCAAGGAAGCATCAGTATGAAGTCCTGTTGTTGAGCATATTACAATTTGGGGTCATATAGTCAAAGGTCACGGGCCAGAACTGGAAAATCTTGTCTGCTGACGTCTCCTAAACCCCTTGTTGGATTTTCATCAAACTTATAGGGAAGCATCAGTATGAAGTCTAGTTCTGCATATTACAATTTGGGTCATATAATTAAGCGGTTCAAATAACGGGCCTGAAAAGGGGATAAAATCTTGTAAGCTCTTCATCTCCATCAGTATCAAGTCTAGTTGGTTATTGCCATTGGAAGACTTTGGGGTTAAAGGTGAATATTACTATGGCCTAGAATGATAAAACAGTTTTCTATTAATAACTGAAAAATGGTTTATTGTTGAATAATAAACGGGTTTATTGTTGATAAGCTATGAATGACCCTTATTGAATTTGAGGTCAGTGTCTCAATGGTCAAGGTCATTTTGGGAGGAATCTGAGCAGGGGGGGACCAGCATTTTTTCTCAAAAACAAGGGGGGGGGGGGGGGGGGGGGGGGGGGGGGGGGGGGGGGGGGGGGGGGGGGGGGGGGGGGGGGGGGGGGGGGGGGGGGGGGGGGGGGGGTTGGGGGGGGGGGGGGGGGGGGGGGGGGGGGGGGGGGGGGGGGGGGGGGGTTTGGGGGGGGGGGGGGGGGGGGGGGGGGGGGGGGGGGGGGGGGGGGGGGGGGGGGGGGGGGGGGGGGGGGGGGGGGGGGGGGGGGGGGGGGGGGGGGGGGGGGGGGGGGGGGGGGGGGGGGGGGGGGGGGGGGGGGGGGGGGAAGAAAAAAAAAAAAAAATTTTTTTTTTTTAAAAATTTGGGGGGGGATACTTTCTAGTTTTAAACAAGTTTTGGTCTTTTATTACCTATTTCAGTATGATCACAGAATAATTGAAAATTGTCAAAACTTTTATTTCAGTTACCATAGTGATTGTGAGTCGACTTGTATACAGGAAAGGAATGGACCTGCTGGCGGGGATAATTCCTGAGATTTGTAGCAAGCATTCCGATGTACAGTTTATAATAGGTTTGTATGTGTATTTACACCACTGACCTTTACCCATCAGGTGGCAAAAATTTCAGCTTTGTGGCCAGTGCACATGCAGGTCATGGGTGTGGGTTCTTGTCTGAGTTATTCAGACAGTAGATATTGCAATAGAGCACTCATTTATACCATTGATGGTACTGTTTAAAAGGGAAAGATGGACAAGCCTGGTTTAGAAACTTATCTGTATGAAGGTTAAAGTTATAGTTCCCTTCGAAGTGGCCGTAACTAACAATGGTCAGGAACAAAGCTTAAAACACAGAAGATGTTTTTGAAAGGTGTATTAAATTAGTGATGCTGAGTTATTTCTCTTATTGACAGATAAAAATGAAAGCATACTCAACAGAAAGGGTGTGTTTCTAATTTTTTATTAGTACTCGTGTATTTCTGTTATTGTCTCGTATATTTCTGTTACCATCTCATATATTTCTGTTATTATCTCATATTTCTGTTATTATCTCATGTATTTCTGTTATTATCTCATATAATTCTGTTATCTCATATGTTTCTGTTATTATCTCATATTTCTGTTACTATCTCGTATATTTCTGTTATTATTTCATATATTTCTGTTATTGTTATTATCTCTTGTACATAATGCAACTGAGTTGTACTGTTTATGTTCTAGGTGGTGATGGCCCAAAGAGAATTCTACTGGAGGAAATCAGGGAGAATAACCAGCTTCAGGACAGAGTTACCTTCCTTGGACCATTGAAACATAGCCAAGTCAGAGATGTATGAATACAAAATTGTCCTTTTTTTGTGCCTCATATATTCAAAAAAGTGTGTTGTTTTCTTTATATACAAACTGGTATTAGTAATTTACTCAAGCTTGTTAACAATAGGTGATACTGCAAGCCTTTATCCGAACCTTGTTATATAGATACTTGACACAGTTACAAGCCTTCAAATTGATATTTACAGTATACACAAATATAGTCAGTGATCTAAAAATAGGCCAACATTTGTCATTAACCTCTCATCGAGATTGAGTTTTGAGAGTGATTAATGTAAGCTGTAAGAACTTGTTTTGCAATTGGGAGTAAATCCATGAAGTATAAATTGATAACGTTAACCCTCTTATTTCCATAAACATATATATTGTAACTAATGTACATGTGTTATTACAGGTTCTGGTGCAAGGAGATATCCTGATCAATACCTCACTCACTGAAGCATTTTGTATCGCTATAGTGGAGGCTGCGTGCTGCGGGTAGGTTAATACAGTCAAACACATCTTTACCAGCCAGTCAGGGCATGTCTCAAAAGTCGCAAGTTAAAATACAAATGTCTGCAAACAAAAGAGCTCCCTTGGTGCAGTCATAGCGCATGGAGGGTCCTGGGTTCAATCCTCACCAGTGCCCAACCAGTGATAGTGTCCTTAGGCAAGACATAGATACTGTTAACTATAGCCCTGAAACCAACAAAGCATGCACAGAGTACAGACAAACATGTAGCCTGATCAAGCAAGGCTGTTAACAAATCCAGTCTGGCTACTGAACATCACGATACTGGGCTTGGAAACTCCTGTTTAAAATTTAAAAGTTGATGTTTACAGTAAGTTGTGTAATATTTGCAGTCATACAATTTTCACTATTTATATGATTTTGAAGTAAGAGATATCTCCTTTACAAGTACTAAATATGTGAATTAATGTGTCTGCTATCAGATCATGGGACTTTTGGCATGTGAAAATTACTGTATTATCTGCCTGACTGCTGGCTTTCTCAACGTAGACCCATCTTTCTATGTTGTCCTTGCTGTTGAAAAGCTCCTTGTTAATCCATTCAAAGTAAATTCTTATATTGATTATTGAAGTAGATGTCGTTGCTTGATTTTGCAGGTTACAGGTTGTAAGTACAAAAGTAGGTGGTGTACCAGAAGTTCTACCCCCTGAGCTGATCAAACTGGCGGAACCAAGTGTCAAAGGTCAGTCCTACTTCCTTGCTTCTGTTGTCAAGTGATTGAAGTTGCTGAGTTGTAAGAAAATATTGAAATCTGAAAACTTTCGTTGTAGTTTTTGGTGCTAATGCCTAGATTGGTTGAAAGAATACAATTTGAGATATCTTGACATACCAGAAGCTGTTTATTACAAACTTAGTTATGTTGTTTTATAGTCAGTAGATTGTAAAAGAAGAATTTAATGAAAAGGGCAAAGAAAACACCTTGAATTTACATGCAAACTGCATATTTTTAAAAAATTCTGGCCATGTCTCTTGTTACTTGTAGCTCTGGTATCAGCTTTAGAAGATGCTATATCAGACCAGCGTGCCGGCAATGTCATGGATCCATACCAGGCTCATAAACGTATCAAGAACATGTATACATGGCCGAATGTGGCACGGAGAACGGAGGTTGTTTATGACATGGTTCAGGGATTACCAGATAGAGATCTCAATACCAGAATAAGGAGGTATAGTAATATACAGTTTTGCACAGTTTGCTCAAGGGTGAGCTTAAATGTGTGATCCCCAAAGTTGGATAGTTAACGCTGTAGAGGCCACAGTTTAGGTCCGATCTTCCTGAAACGTGGTCAGAATGATTGTGTTGATAATATCTCAGCCGAGTTCAAATATGGGTTATCTTGTTTTAGTTCAATTATGACAAGAGCTTAAAGTTTATTGAATCGCTCTTAGCAAATGATACTTGCTTGTCCATCACAGTTGAAATACCTGTATAAACAATGTAAGGTATTGTTAGCAGAGACTGGTATATACATTATATATCAGATAGTTCATGTGTGCTATACATTATATATCAGATAGTTCATGTGTGCTATACATTATATATCAGATAGTTCATGTGTGCTATACATTATATATCAGATAGTTCATGTGTGCTATACATTATATATCAGATAGTTCATGTGTGCTATATTTCAGATATTACCAATGTGGACCTCTTGCTGGCAAATTGTTTGTTATAGCAATGGTTATTGATTTGTTTTTCCTCATTGTTCTTGCAGTCCTTCAACCAGAAAAGGTAAGTCTGGGCTTAGATATTTCATTTTGCAGAATTTCTTATATCCTGCTACGTTCTTGAAATGAAATTGTTCATTGTAACTGTCTGTTCGACTTTTACAATACTGTTAAAGTTCCAGGAGCACTTTTGTGTGTAGAATTATTTGAAGCTCTTATTTTACAAAGAAAGATGTCTTGCTGACAAAATTTACTTTTATTTGAATGAATATGTTCCTAATGATTGTTTCTTTTTAAATCAGAAGTGCATACTATTTAAGAAGCAACAAATATGAAAGAAAGGTGTAACTATGTCAACAGTGTTTTAGAAAAAGAAATACACAGTTCTAACATTATTATGACAGCAGATTTACAATTTTCTGTCATAATAATAATAGAACTGTATTGTTCTTAGAAGCCCAGAGGTAGTCTCGCGTGTACTGGCAATTGTAAAAGAACCAAGGGGTCTATTTGTAAAAAAGAGCTAGGGTCTGGTACCCGGATTCCCTTGTAACTGCATCTGTCTCTCTTCATCCTGCACCTGTTGGGAGTCTTGGCAAGTTCACACAGGGAGATGTCCCAGGGTTGGCCGGGACTTACAAACAGAGAAAAATTTGTTTACAATTCTATACAGGAGTATTTAAATTGATACAGGGACTTTAAAATTGATGGCTTGTAAAAAAAAAAATTAAGTTGGTATCAGACATTGCAGCTCATGATCAGACTGCATAGATATGAGGACTGATCATGGTCTGTGTAGGTCATAGAGGTCACAGAAGCAAAGTCCCCTGCCACCATCAGGGTGGGGTGGGGGGGATAGATGCAAAGAAGAAATAATGCAAATGATATATGGACAAATTTATGTAAAAGTGTATTACGGTTATAAAGTGTAATTAGTGTACATTTTATTTACAGGAAATCGAAGAATGTCCAGATTTTTCAGCTTCATTCAGAAATCCTGCAGTTAAAAATGCCACTAGGGGGGGGGGGACGGTATACAGGTACAATAAAATCCTCATGAAGAACGGAACCTGCCGTTTAATATGTGAAGATTTTCGCAAGAGAAGACACCGAAAATGCTTTTAAAAACTAAAGTCCAGGGTGAATAAATTGGACCTTAAATATTCTTATTTATTTTTGTAGTACATGTACATTAAAATCCTAACGAAGAATATGAACGTGTTATCGTCTTAACTATGCTGAAGATTTTCTGCCAAAAGAAAGTTTGTAAAATGCTTATTTCAGTCATTTTTACAGGTGGGCAGTTTACCTGACCATCTTTCCAGGGAAAAAGCAGTACTAGACCCCTGTCCTCCCTAAGAAACTGCCAACTTTCTTATACAGGGACGTGGTTGGTAGCAGGGCTCAAACCCATGACCCTCTGTCTATGACATGGTACAGATATTTCAAGTCTGCAAATAACCATTCGACAGAGGCAGTTTTAATTGAGCTTCCCAACTGCTTACAAAGTCATTATCCCCAGTTGAGAACACGTTCACTTTGTGACAAGAGTTTTACTTTTATGGTCCTGTCCATTATGTCTTGTCCACATTGCACTGAGTAACCTTGATTCCTGGCTTGCTCAATGAAAGTTGAAGTTGTAACAATACACATTATAAAGGAAAGATAAACTGCGTAAGTTCCTTATAAACTGTATACAACGGAACAGACTCTTCCTATCTTTGATAGGAAACTACCAGTCTGTGAACTATGGTTCCTTTACAAGAAGTATATATCATGAACTTTTATAAAAGTTTCTAAAGCATTTCGCTTTAGATTGTTATTTCTAGGACCAGAAATTATATGTAAACCATAAACCTATCACACCTAAATCTATGACTTCAGCATTTGCTTGGGACATCAAAGTTAAAACGAAAACGTACTAATGTTTTACAATCTGGGGACTCGGTAGGACAAAATGGAGACGTCTAGGAATGTTGAACTATTGATTTTGCAGAAGGTATCTTCGTTCTAGGCCCGTCAAAATTTAACAAACTCCTCAAAGCTGAAACCACTGATTGCCTCTTTTGTGCAGTTATAAAGCTTTCTTGCGGTATTTACGACTATAAAACCTTTCTCTTTAATAATAAACCCTGTTTATAACGAACTAATTTTGACCATTTAAATGTGTTCCTTATATCCGAAGTATGTTCTATCTGTATAGCATTTTCGTATATTATAACGAAGAAAAAAATCGGGACACAGATAATGACACTGTGTTTCTTATATCCGGAATTTCGTTATGTCCGGAATCGTTATAAAGAAGTTTACTTCTACATGTATTATAATGGCTACATGTATATAACGAATGTTACATTTAAATTATGTCATAAATTACAAGTAATTCAAAACATATCTTATTGAGTGGTGCTAAATCTATATTTAACAATCTTAAAAACGCATAATTTTTAATAATTCATAGATTTTGAGCAGTGAACATAATTGAAAAAGTAAAATGATGTTTCGATCGAATCATGCTTCAATTTAAGCTTTAAACTAGGGTTTATTTTAGAGAGAAACATGTTGCTACAACGTTACCCCAAAAACTAGGTCACCAAATCAACACATTTTGTCCAAATGAGCGTAGAAATATGTCAAAATGACTTTCTTCATGAACTCTTTGCTCAGTTTGAAACTACATTGTAGATAATCGGGTTAAATCGTAGAAATCTTTAAAACTCTGATTTTTCTCATGCAATCATTAAAGAGTGGGTCGAAATGTTTGCTTTGGTGACCTATTATTAAATATTTATTTGTAAGAGTTGTAGGTCAAGTGTTTGCTGTACAGTACGTAGATGTTCTTAGATGAACGATATACTAGGGCCATTTTGTCACTCGTATTTAAATTTTTTAAACAAACATGTTCCTTTTATATAATTTTTCAAAGGTTTTTCTACTTTAACACGGTGGGATATGCTGCAAAAGTCTTTATATGTGTCTATCGTCGTAGTGTATAGGATGCTTCTATAGATTAAAAACTTTCAATAGGCCGCGTCTACTCAGAAAGAGAAAACAAACGACAAACGCCGAGGAGTATGGTTAGATCAAGTCTAACTTAGTATTATTGAATTATATATCACTGTTTACAATACATGTCAGATCTTTATGTCCTTGTTTTATTTGAAACAGATGTCTCTAGGTACATGAATGTTTTAATCAACAGTCCGCTTCGATCCTAGCTTGCGGGTACCTGTTTGACCTCGGCGTCATCGGATATACGGTTTTGTTTAATGTCAAGTCAATATATACATATATTATAATAGCTTTAATATACATATGTTACGTGGGTATTAGTCATCAACTTCTTTAATCAATATAGCAAACTAAAGAAATGATGTGGCAAGCAATATCACCATTGACTTCAACCGCCTCTTTATCAGATTAGGGATATTTGATTATGTTGCTTGGATGCAGGGTGATGGAGGGCATCGGACATTAATTGTTGTTGGATCACTGCTACCATTTGGAGATATTCTTTTCTAGAGTAAAACACAAGCACACATATTAACTATGCATAAGTATAGGTGTTTATCCCCTACCCCCACCCTTCTCAGACAAATTAAAAGGGAACCAAATTGGGGAGGGAATTATGGGATCCGTACAAAACCAACAAACTGGCCCAATGTTATAGATCTGAAGGGGCCACATACAATGCATCAAATTTAAGGGGTATCACAAATTCAAATCACCCCAATTTCATATCATGTACACAGGACTGAATGGACAAATGACAATTCACTGTCCACTCAATATATGCAGAACATAGATTAGTCATTAATCACACACCAAAACAACTCCGAATAATCTTAATGGATTACAACAGCAGTTGAGGTAAATACTGAATGCATCAGACCCTGCCTCAGCATCATATCATGGAATACTGGGGTATGAGATTCGAATCATACAGTAAATGTAATGAATTGCAAAATTTTTTAATTGACCAAAAAGAACCTATAGATGTAATTTGTTTACAAGAAACTCATTTAGCAGAAAAACATAATCCTTTCAAATTCAAGGATTATCAAAAACCCGTTATGTTTTACATCAAAGAAACTCTGCCTCAGGGGATTATGCATATATGTCCGCAACGGACTTTCATACTTAACGAAACAAACAGATTATAATACTATTAATCAAAACATTGCAATAGAGATCATTGGCAAAGATAGTAACATTTCGATTATAATTACTACACAAACAGTAAAGATAACAACAACATAAATGTTTTTTAGAAATAGCTTCAAAAACTTAGACAGTCTAATGTAATAGTAGGAGACTTTAACTTAAAACATCCACTTGAACCTTGAGAATGATGAAAGACATGGGGGCAGAGGATCTGATAGACTTCATGAATGAAACAGATCTCAATTGATCAATGATGTACCACAATAACAGTTCAAATGAGCAGGCAAAAACCAGATAGACTCAGCTCCGGGATCTATCTATAGTCCTCAGGTCTGCACCCCAGGGCAACGCTCCGTTGTAGTCGACAATAGTTTCAATAGTGACCATCTACCTGTAATGATAATAGAAACACCAATAAGGTTTGAAAATGCTATTATAAGTGAAAATGGCTCAGACATGGCATCCACTGCCCAGTGGATGGAATTTCATCAATAATGAGCCACGAAGCCATACGAAGTAGAGAAATTAGACGTAAAATTCACAAAAGGAAAACTCCTATAACTCTCATTCTATTTAAATGGCCCGGGCAAGAGCAGTAAGAATAATTAAAAAGAAGTTAAAGACAGTTGGCGCAATTTCTGGTCAACTATAACAAGGAATACTCCCTACTTAAAGGAAGTTATAATAAATTTGTAAACAAAGTAAAGGGGAGTATATCAAAAAGTAACGAAGATGGGAAATATGGCAAGATACATGGGGAGCGAATGAAATGCCAACGCATTAGTCCAACAATATGCTGAAGCCAGTAGTAATAAAGATACATCAGACTTCTTGGTAAACAAACAATTATTAAGAGAAAAGATCAACAACATTAATAATAGAACGACAACTCCAAGAATACAAGAATCAAAATTTACTATTAATTATTAAAGCTTTGACGAACTGCAAGGCGTTGCGTAGAAGACCTATATATTACAAAATACTGGTAAAATGACCACAGGATTTGAAATACACTCTCATAATTTTTGAATCAATCATGGGTAGAGGGAAACCACGCCAGGAAGCTGGAACCATAGCATTATTATCCATGACTAAAACCTAATATAGACAAAAATGAACCCGCCTCTATAGACCAATTTCTTAACATCAACATTTATTAAAATTAATGCAAAAATGATAAAACCCAGACTATGCGCATATTTGGGAAAAAACAATATAATGTCTAAATACCAATCAGGATGCAGATCACATCATCCATCCCATCTCAATATTACACGATTAGAATCAGATGGCAAAATCGCACAGGCAGAACATAAATATCTTATAGCCATATTTACAAGCACAAAGCAAAACTCCGGAATACAAGGACGAATGATAAAATGGTTAAGGTGCTTTCTACAAAACAGACAGATTAAGGTAAAATATTATGGAGCTCTCTCAGAGGTAGTGGAAACAGTAAATGGGTGCCCCAGGGGAGCGGTTCTGTCCCCCCATAATTTTTAGCCTCATGATGAATACCTTGAAACACAAATCAACGAATTAAACAGAGAAACCCTACTATAAATGCTAAAATATCTCAATTTGTAGACGACTCCGCCACATGGCCAATATCATTAAGTCCGGTACAGGCAGTAAAAAGCACAACCCGTTTTGAATACAATACCAAAATGGAGCAACCCTGGGGTTTCATAATTAACCCAGCAAAAACTCAAGTGTTAATACATACACGACTGTCCGTAAAACCTCCGGAAAGAGCCAACAACTTTCCGAAATTAACGTTATGTGGTACGAACCTCACATATAATGAACACGCAAAATTTTTAGGAATGGATTGACAAAACTCTATATCATGGAAAATGCATAGAACATATGACAAAAAGATGTCTTAAAGATCTAAATATCATAAGAGCAGTAAAGGGGAAAATCTTGGGGTACAGACAAAAATGCCTTCTCTAAACATTTACAAGGCCCTCAATCCTTAGTTAAATCAATTATGGCAGCATAGCATACGCCTCCGCAAAAGAATCACAACTAAAAAGGTTCAAAGAATACAAAAATAGGGCAAAAATTAAAACCATAATAGGATGTCTGAGGCATACCTCTACTCTCCCATTACATACCGAAACAGCAATGATCCCACTACCTTTTACAGAGAGAACTTCAAGCACTAAAATATTGGGCCAGAAGCTCCAGACTAGGCCCAAACTTACCTATCAACGGCGATATATGCGATCACCCGGCATATTTTTACAAAATCAAAAAGTAACAAAAATTTAAAGAAACCTTACACAGGACACATCAGAACTCTAATTACAGAATACGGCCTTAGGCGATACCCAAATTCAAGAACCGTGCTATGAACAACTAATCAATATTGAAATGCCTGAGATCAATTTAGATCTAGTAGGAAAAATTAACAAATCTGAAAACGTTGAAAGAAACAAAATTATTGCAAATCTAAACATTATTCGGCACTTTAGAGACTTTACTCCAAATTTATACAGATGGAAGTAAGGACCTGTCAAAACAAATAGCAGGGGCGGGCATAGTAGTTATAGGGAGAAGACGAAACGGGCCTATACAACAAGAGTTTAAAGCTTCAACATCAAGCTTCAATATTTACATGCGAATTAGCAGCAATAGATTTCGCGATAACTTACTGTAAAGAAAATCATATTACAAAATCAGTCATTATTAGTGATAGTCTTAGTTCCTTAATGGCAATAAAGTCACCCGCATCTCTACAGACAAGAAATGATTCTTATATTATACTAAAAACAATCACAGATATAAAACATAGAGGGGACGTAAATTCAGCATAATGGGGGTACCTGCCCAAGGGTATAAACGGAAATGAATTAGCAGACGACAAAGTAAAATACGGCAGCACTTCCGGTACAGAAATTCATATTAAGTTCATGGTACCGGAAGTCTACAAAAAAGACTAAAGATAACAGTAAAACAAAAATATCTACAGCAATGGGAAACTTACTGCTCAACACATAACATAGAAACTAATATTGTAAAACCGCTCAGCAAATTACAAACGTACCATCATGATAGAAAAATAGACAATAATGTATACTAGACTTAAACTAAAAGTAGCTATCTTAAAGGGGACCGATACATAGAAGACAAAAACTACCAACACTGTAACGAAATAGAAAATTTTAACATCTAATGTTTCACTGCCCATTATATTTGGAAGAAAGGCAAATATTTGAAACAAAACTTTTGAAATTAGAACTAATAACTATTACGGAAAAAACTCCGTTAGATCCACCAAAAGAAACAGCACAAGATATTCGCCTGGCCGTATTCGAATTTATCAAAAATATAGGATACAATGAAAAATATAGATTAGGACTGATTACATAATGGACTGCTCTTTAAGAAACCAGAACAAACATACAGTCCAATATTGAAAGCACAAACGTCATAGGTGACTTTTACACGAGGGTGACTCACGCTCAGCAATCACTTGAAACCACACACCCACACGGTCGTACCAAAAGACCAAGGGAAGTATGATGTAACACACGGACTGCGCAAGTGTAGATCGACTAAAAACCGTATCTTACCCTTTATTTGGGACTCCCACCTTAACGAAATAATGCCCCACCGCAATGGGGAAAAACGGTACTAGGACTGCAGGAGCATGGTGCGCGTGAATGCATGGTGCTAGCTCCTGAGCCCCATGACCCTATATACAGAACACAGCACACAACTCACACAACTCTATCCTTGATAAAAGTACATAGGCTCAGATATGGCAAGTCTATTATAGATTGTAGATATGTTATTTTGCAGATTAGATTAGAATAGGTAAGCTTAGCATCGCATTTTAGTGACATAAAAACAAATATTTCCACACTAAGAAACCCCTAACACACTCTTGTAAACCAGGGGTGTCCTGTAATTTATCTTTAAGTAGTTTAGTATACTCTTATTATACATGTATATATGTTAACAAGAATGAGCTTCCGGTACAGAAAGGTCAAGGACATCAAACCTCTCACCTCAGGTGAATCTTTGAGACAAAACACATCTAAAACACTGAATTTATATACCTCCGAAAACATGAAAATTTTATAACAAAAACTTTAGAACTAGATAAGGCTTTCACCTAAAATTAATCAGCCATAATAAATTATGCCAATGATTTAGCAGATTAATGAAAATAAGGCAAGATTGAAAACATTAGACAATTTATTACAGATAATTTATTCCATGATTTTCCAAATTTTGTAGCATAAAAAGACAATTTATAAAGGATAAGAAAGATTAAGATATTATAGATTACATCTAAATGAGAGTTCGAAGTTAAAGGCGACCAAAGATATAACACAAAAAACCGTAAGAAAAACTTTATTTAAACAAAATCGACAAAATCCTTTTCCTCTATCTAAATATATAAAAACACATGTATAGAATAATTACTACAAATACCTACCACGTGAGGGACTCCGGTATAAAGCCGACATATTGACATGTGACGGAAGCTCAGTAGATTAGATAGTTATTAGTCATTTTATAGAAATATGGTTAAATTAACAAATTTACTTTTCAGCGGTTCTAGTGTCTGAGTAAGAAATTTGATACCTACATAGAAAAAATAGTGTCTGTGGCGACATACCATTATAACCTACGTATACAAACCCTGGTGATTACAAAAACAAACATACAACTAATAAATGTCCAAAAAATAATCACTATGACAATGACTGGAAAAACGTAGAAAAGAAATAATCACAATTAATGACTGCTTAAATAAGAAAATGCATGTACTTAATGCCCATAAAAAGTCATAACTAACCAAAACAGTGATTGATCCTATAACTAGATACCCCAGACATTGCAGAAAATGCATAAAACACTACTATTTCTAAATGGAAGCAGTAATCTACTGTCAAAATAATGTCGGATCCAAAAAAGCCAAATGCGCACTCATCATAACTGATCAGTTCAAACCCACCAAGTTGTAGTAGGCTTCATCTAGAACCAATATAAAGGCAATGCAAGGTTAGTAGAACAGCAATGTTAATCTTGAAAAGTATATCTAACTTTCGCAATTATATTTTCGGAACCAACAAAGATGTGTAACATAAGATCAAAACTACATTGCTGAACAATCTTACCAGGCAATGAAAACCCAACCACCACAACAAAGAAGATGTAAAGTAATGGGGTTAGTCAACCAGATCAGGAACAATGGTTCACCAGCATCTGTCCGAGGACTGAATCGCTGATCATGCAAATCATGATCTACATTACTTTTTTATTATTTAGTAAGTAAAAATAAAACAGATTAACAGATTAAAATTAAAATTTCCCTCTGAAGCAATTAAAAGAATTTCTCACTAAAATTCAGCAAAATTTTAATAAAATTTCTATTTTACGAACTCATGATCTAGCAGCAATATTCATATTTAAAAGACAAATTTGTGCATTTATCTAATTTATGATACAAACAGATTCAAATAATTACATTAATGACTGTGCTTTTTCAACAGTAGTAGACCGAACTGGCGGCCATTAGCACCCTGCTGATTGGTTAATCATTTTGTCTCTCCTGGGTCTGATTTTTAGCTTCAGGTCTGGTAGTAAAACAACTAACTAGTACAAGTCTTCTTTATAATTTTCTATTGTACACCATTATAATTAAAGAAGTAAATTTAACAAGTAGCCCGTGTGGTTGCTGGCTTATTTTGGGTTTTAAGGGGTTTTTATATTTTCAAAATTTCAGAGTAGAAACATAAGTCAAACTTTCATGCATACTTTTAACTTGTTCAAATAAGTAAACCATCTTTTCGGACAACATTTTATTCTATCATTCAGGACAATTAAATTTTTTATCATCACAAAAGCTACAAAGTAAAAATAGGACAACACTTTTTATTAAAGGGGGATTTTACTTTACAAATCCAAACACATATAACATCTAGTATCAAAATTTTCTAAAAACTGTTAGGCTACTAATGATCCAGACATACAAACTTGGTCAATCACACTTAGATCTCACAACTGCCGTGGACACGCCTACTATTTGGTAACCAATCAAATACAACCTTTGGCTATACTGGTTGAAAATTGTTAAAAAAGTCAGGTAAATTTCTCCTATTTTCTGGCTTCAAAATTTTACTTTTAGGCATGATTTGCAGACATGCCGGGGTCTCATCCAAATATCAAGCTAACATAAGTGCTCTTGACCTGATAAAATTTCCTCATCAAATCAAATCAATCAATGCATGGGCATAGCGTTGCGTAAATCATGCTCCGATTCAAAATAGAATAAATCACAAAAAAATCCACAAATTTTCTTTACAAAGAAACCAGACAACAGAAATAGAAATAGGCAAGTTGAACCACTCATCATATTATGTCCGGTATAATTTCGTTAGTCTGTAGGACGAGACGGCGTCCAATCGTTTTTGTCCTAGATTCTTCTCTAATCTTTATAAGGATTTGAAATATGCCCAATAAATGGACCAGTCTGTTTGAGGTTGGCTGGTCAAAGTATCGAGGTCGCAGTGATCTTGGATAGTAAACTGTGTTTCCTATTAACATTTGAATCGCTTAGGCTTCAGGATCTGGAAACATAAAGATATTACATGACTCATCAGCTTTACATGCCAGTGGGTGTATTGACACTGGACTGTAAATGGTTTTTCGATAACACTTCGACCTAGTATCTTGAAATTGATAAAAAAGAAACGAGGTGACACTTGATTGGGAGATAGGTCATGATAAGTAGATCCTTTGAAGTCAGCGAATCAAAGGTCAAGGTCGTAGTGACTTTCTAAGTAATAAATCTCATTCCGGTCAATATCCGAAACTGTTCAGAAGCCTAAGATCATCAAACTTGAAAGGTGCTGCCTATGACAAACAGATCACCCTTTTTTCGGATTAGTATGTAAAAGGTCATGGTCGGGGTGCCCTATAGTTTAAACACGACTGAAGGACGGTTTAGACCATGAATCCATGAACTGAGTTGGCAGGTTGCTTCAGGAAGAAAGTGGGATCCGATCAGTACCTGAAAATGGTTAGACCTTGATCCGGAAACTCAGCAAGCCTGTCGTTTGGACAAGAATATGACTCGTAAGACGTTTGAGGTCAGGCGTCAAAGCGTTATGGTCACAGTGAGTACCGGTATTTGAAAAAACGTTTGATTGATAATTTAACCACCCCACCATGCATCCTCAAATGCTGTAGGCATGTTAGGTTGCTAGTTACCACCAGATGCCGTCAGCTTTATATCAATGAAAAAAGCGAAACTTTCCTTTATCATGGTAAGTTCTTGGAATATATAGTAAAGTTATTAAAATTTCTGTATGAGAGATATCGCTTAATTTTACAGAGACATCTTGTAAAAAAGACATCTTCATAATAAGCCACCATATAGATATCTTCAATCGAAATGAGATATTTCTCGTGATTAGATAGATATCTCTATAAATATGAGAGAAATCTCTTCAAACTTTGGAAGATATCTCTTGGTTTTTACTTTAAGGTTCATGTGTGAAAGATATTCCTGGCATATGTACAGTAAAGAGATATCTCTATTACATTAGGAGTTTAGTATTGGCAGATATCTTTCAAAAACATAGGAGGTATTCCTATTAAAAGAGGGATATCTCTCCTAATTTGTATATACATGTCTGTATTTAAGAGATAACTCCTTCTTTTTTTAGGAAATATCTTTTGAAATCAGAGATATCTGCTTTTATTAATTAGAAAGTTGGGCTAAGTTAGAAAATGTAAACGGATAACCGAAATACGATCACCTGGAAATGGATAGCTGACATACGATATGTCTTTGAGGAAAGGATAGCTGAAATACGATCTATTGGAGAACGGATCTCTGCGGTGTATTTTGCCTGTATTACGTATGATATTTTATATACTTATATTAATTTTACTCCAACTATCAACAACATCTATACAATGAAGTAGGTACATACAGCTGTTGCCAGCTGCCACCGAAGTTAACATCTAATATTGATTCTGGTAAGGTTTTAATCAACATACAACAACGTATGACACAGAAATATAACTTAAAACATTAATAATGGCCTGCCACAGTCGACACTACAAACATTTTTCTGTTTAATCTACAAAGGCCCGCGTGTTCTACTGGAATTTGATGTTTTTCATTGGTGCAATTTTAAAATTTGTATAAAATATTATTCGTTAATTGGAATACATGTATATGATGGATAGTACAATTGCTTGGATGCAAAGCTGGTAAGAATGAATAAAGTTTAACATCCGACAAATATGAATTTAAATACCAGTAAATTCGCTTATAAAGAACTCCTTGGGACCATTAAAAATGTGTCTTTATATCCGGAGTTTGTTATATCCATATATCATTGTATATAAAGAAAGAAAAAGAAAAACTCCCAAGAGAGTTTGTTCGTTATATCCGAATTTCCCTAAATCCGGAGTCGTGATATCCGGAGTTTACTGTACTTATATAAAGAACAGTACATTATTATTATTATCATTATTATTATCATTATTACTAAGGTCTCATAACATGGCTTTACTTGTAAAAACTTTTCATGTAGAATAAGATGTTGTAAAAATTAACCTGTCTTTGAAACCCGTTAAGAAGCGACGTCTGGGGGATTTCTGTCTATTCAGCAACGAGCCTGGTTACCTAAGGTGATGTTGTTAAGCAAGCGAGCTGGAGTTGAGCGGTTAGAGGAGTTTAACGCCAGTTCCAATGTAGTATTTTGATCATTTTAACAGGCGGATATTTCACCCGACTGTCCCTCCAGTACTTGACTCCTATCCTCCGGAAGAGACCGCCAACTTTCTCACAATAAAAATATAGTCGGTAGCAGGGTTCGAACTCATGACCCTCACAGGTTACAGTGATTTGGGCCGTCGCTGACTCTAACCACTGATCACGGAGGCCTACTTCGCTGTATGGACAGAATGATGCTAAACCGAGGTGTCGGTCGTATACTGGCGGTCACGATGATTGGTCAGGTAAAACGGACGGATTTGGCTAGGCTGCAATATGTTGTCCGTCAGGTGCCCGAGGCACGTCAGCGTGCCTGGGCATATACAGCTGGTGTAAAACATTTGTCATCTGAAGCGTGATGATAAACAGGAACCACTGATCTCCTGTTAATTGGGGACACAGTTTCAGTCTCCTTTGTTTCAAGAGGCTTACTTGGACATATACAAATATTTACTCTATTTTATACGAAATTATTTATTATCGAGTGCGAAATGAGTTTTTAGAACTTATATTAATTGTTTCCGACTCACTTCAGATGGAATACTTAGATGGAACTGCTACTCGAACAGAGAGGAGTAGTTCACAATATAGACGAGAGACTCGGAGACTTATCCTCTACCTCCCTTTTCACTCTGCCGCTCCCTGAAAAACAACACACAAAACAACAAAAAACTCGCCCAACTCACGAGTAATAGCAGATTCATTTGCTCCATACTGCCAACAGCAGTCAAGACTGTCAACAGCAGTCAAGACTGTCAACAGCAGTCATAACTTTTGAAATGAGATTTTTGCCATTAGAACAAAATATAAGTGAATTAGGGTTTTCGGCAGGTATAAATCCTGAGGAGAAATCTCAGGGTCGGTCGCGGGACTATAAACAATCTAAATCACCAATCCTGTAACTGTTTTTACACGTATACTAGCTGCAGTGCCCAAACCTTTGGTTCTCACACAACTTTGCACAATCTAAAACACCTTGTCTAGACACCAGTTATGTCACAGGTTTTAAGTGATTAGCTGACATCTATTGTCACATGGTCATGTTTTTATCAGGAGCTCTGTTTTTGAGCCCTCAGCTGTGTTCGTGCCTCCCAGGTGGTCTTCAATTAAGGTATTCTGTTGACGATTATAGATACTTCTCTTTCTTTCTATCTGGCTTTCTTTCCTTTTTGTTCTCTTTATTCTCGATTTATTTATACATTTGTTTTAAACTAAAGTTTTCCTAGCCAAGTTTACGTCTCATCTGTTGGTGACAAAGCATTCGTCAAATTAAGAGGCCATGTATTGCAATACTTATAAAATATTCACGATTACTTCTAAAGATATTGTATATGAGCCTCACTGCAAGTTCCTGACGTTGCGCACCGTTATGCCATAAATTTACAGTCATAAAGCCATTGAAACAACGATAATTTCCCGTAATTGTACCGAACATTAGCTAAATAACGCTTCTCACACAGAAACTGGATTCCGTGCTTTCAGTATAGAATAACATGGTGTTTGATTTGATCATTTGTGTTCTACACGGATGTCGTTTTGGTTTTCATAATTTGATTTGAAATGATCAAATATCATATAAAAGTACGTGGACAGTTGAAGGATAGGTATTGTCTAAAGCGCAAAAAAGGGTGGATGTATTTACTGTGACTGGCAATTTTATTTATGATTAGCTTTAAAAAACAACGGTTGTCAAAATGTTAAAAATACAGTTGCTTAATTTCTGCTGTTTTTTAACAAATGTCTGTTGTCTGTACAAAGTATATAGCTTTGAAATGATACTGCATGTTCATGGTGGGATATAAATATCTTGAGTGACAAAAATACAAGCTTAAAAATGATATGTGTTGATAAATAACGACCGTTTAACTTTAAAATTAGGATTACGATATTAACTTGTAAATTCTAGCTTAACTTATGATTGTTATAGTAATACGGTATTTATCGTTCATAAGAATAATAGTAGTACATTGTATAATATTCAGTTGATCTGAACCGTAGACATTTGGATTTCATGCACTGTCAATAGCAAGCAGTGAAAAGACATTTACTGGCCGACCTAATTACAAAGATCGGCAGACGCTGCGTTTCACATATCCGACGTCAGGTTTGTGATCGAGACAGATGTTAGTAAAAAGGTTTTATTATTGGACATGCTCTTTCACTGTGGAGTTTTGGACAGCGCGTAGGAGACATATAAAAGTATCTATTCATGTATAAGTGTGCGTGTGTGTTTGTGCGCCACAAGCAAAGACCAACAAATGAAATTTTATGTCTTCACAGGAAAAAGATGAATAAGTGCGAAAATACTGACTGGTGATTTATACCCTGTACCGTTTACGCCATGTCATTAGAGCTCCCCGAACAATGGAACCAACATTGAAATGATATATTTAACATTTTGGGACAAAGTTGGGTGATTGCTGGTGGGGCAATTCGGATTTTCGCTATTATCGATATGTATGGTGTGGGGTTTCGTCCCGGTGTTATGATGTCTGCTTTGGCGATGAAGATCATTCCGACGGCGTGCGAAAAAGAATCCAAGAAAAGAAATCCGGTGAGTCAGCATAAGTATTTTTATTAATTTAAATTAACATAAATCAGCTGTTCAGTTACGTGTAATGTCTGCATTAATAAACGCGTAGTTCATATCTAAAATGTGACAATTTCTTTTTCTTTGAAGCTAAAGTTTCATCTAAATATTTATATATTCATCTGCAATAGAAATATGGAATTAATATATATTCAGAGGTCGACGGTATATGTACCATTCCTACTGGTATTTACACAACGCGGCTAAATAAATTAATCTTCGGACAAACAGAATGGGCTTTGCAGTCAGGTTAAACAAAAACTCTAAATTTTCAAAATTTTGTTAGGTCCCAATATGCATGGGAGTCATACTGGGATATTAGCAATTTTCACGAGGGCGAAATCCCACGGTCGGCCAGGGCTATAAACAATAAACAGTATAGAAAGAAGCGTCCCCTTAGGCACGAAAGGTGCTGTATAAAAGAAATGTGCATGTAATTACCATGAAACGTAGATCTGCGCTGTGGCAGAGATTGTGGCAATAAACATATATACAAACTTCTGTAAAACATGTTTGTAGGCTGTGTGAAAATGAATGGATGAAACTATAAAATGATCGTTGATTACATGCAATTTATCATATAGCAGGCGATTGTCTCAGTATAACGTATCGTCAACATCTGTTTATGAAATTACCAAGGCAATAAAATATAACAATTACATGTGTTTCTCAGTTCTGTATCTTGAGTGAAATAAAGCGTGCTAGAGATAATGACAATGCAAAACACTGTAAAATACCATGTTGTGTGAATAATATATATACTACAAGTTACAAAAATGTTTAATATCGCTTCAAAAAATGTACTTAGAAATATATTCATAAAACTAGAAAATAGGTTTTTGAGAAAGACATAATTTTGTATGTGACCTGACTCCCTCTCCAAGTGACCCTTGACATTGACCAATTACCTCACTCTAATTAGGGTCATTCATATGATATCTCAAATAAGCCTACCATGCAATATCAGGAGTGTAGGGTGTGGATTGCATAAGATATCTTTTAGAACAACAAAAACACTATGTATATATATGAAATCATAAAATATATTCCTTCATATACTAAATCCCAAATTTC
>JAFMSR010000004.1:18030213-18057175 GCA_022818135.1 Saxidomus purpurata | reverse complement strand
AAGAGATAACTCCCCCTTCTTTTTTTAGGAAATATCTTTTTGAAATCAGAGATATCTTGTTTTTATTAATTAGAAAGCTGGGTTGTTAGAAAAACAAAACGGATAACCGAAATACGATCACCTGGAAAAAGGATAGCTGACATACGATATGTCTTTGAGAAAGGATAGCTGAAATACGATCTATTGGAGAACGGATCTCTGCGGTGTATTTTGCCTGTATTACGTATGATATTTTATATACTTATATTAATTTTACTCCAACTATCAACAACATCTATACAATGAAGTAGGTACATACAGCTGTTGCCAGCTGCCACCGAAGTTAATATCTAATATTGATTCTGGTGGGGTTTTAATCAACATACAACAACGTATGACACAGAAATATAACTTAAAACATTAATATCGGCCCGCTACAGTCGACACTACAAACATTTCTCTGTTTAATCTACAAAGGCCCGCGTTCTACTGGAATTTGATGTTTTCATTGGTGCAATTTTAAAATTTGTATAAAATATTATACGTTAATTGGAATACATGTATATGATGGATAGTACACCAAGGATGCTGGTAAGAATGAATAAAGTTTACCATCCGACAAATATGAATTTAAATAATACAGTAAATTCGCTTATAAAGAACTCCTTGGGACCATTAAAATGTGTTCCTTATATCCGGAGTTTGTTATATCCATATATCATTTTCATATAAAAGAAAGAAAGAAAAAAACTCGGGAAGAGAGTTTGTTCGTTATATCCGGAATTTCCCTAAATCCGGAGTCGTTATATCCGGAGTTTACTGTACTTATATAAAGAACAGTTATTATCATTATTATTATCATTATTATTATCATTATTACTAAGGTCTCATAACATGGCTTTACTTGTAAAACTTTTCATGTAGAATAAGATGTTGTAAAATTAACCCGTCTTTGAAACCCGTTAAGAAGCGACGTGTGTTCGATTTCTGTCTATTCAGCAACGAGCCTGGTTGACTACTTAGCTGTTGTTGTTGCTGTTGTTGTTGTTGTAGGAGTTTAACGCCAGTTCCAATGTAGTATTTTGATCATTTTAACAGGCGGATATTTCACCCGACTGTCGTTCCAGTACTTGACTCCTATCCTCCGGAAGAGACCGCCAACTTTCTCACAATAAAAAATATAGTCGGTAGCAGGGTTCGAACCCATGACCCTCACAGGTTACAGTGATTTCATGTCAGCGACTCTAACCACTCGATCACGGAGGCCTACTTCGCTGTATGGACAGAATGATGCTAAACCGAGGTGTCGGTCGTATACTGGCGGCCACGATGATTGCCAGGTAAAACCTACGGATTTGGCTAGCTGCAATATGTTGTCCGTCAGGTGCCCGAGGCACGTCATGTGCTCAGTATATACAGCTGGTGTAAACATTTGTCATCTGAAGCGTGACAGATAAACAGGAACCACTCGATCTCCCGTTAATTGTGACACAGTTTCCCGTCTCCTTTGTTTCCAATATATTTACTTGGACATATACAAATATTTACTCTATTTTATACGAAATTATTTATTATCGAGTGCGAAACGAGTTTTTAGAACTTATATTAATTGCTCTCGGGACTCACTTCAGATGGAATACTTTAGATGGAATCATACTCGAACAGAGAGGAGTAGTTCACAATATAGACGAGAGACTCGGAGACTTATCCCCCTTCTACCTCCCTTTTCACCTCCCGCCGCCCCCTGAAAAACAACACACAAAACAACAAAAAAACTCGCCCAACTCACACGAGTAATAGCAGATTCATTTTTGCTCCATACTGCCAACAGCAGTCAAGACTGTCAACAGCAGTCAAGACTGTCAACAGCAGTCATAACTTTTGAAATGAGATTTTTGCCATTAGAACAAAATATGGGTGAATTAGGGTTTCGGCAGTATAACCTGAGGAGAAATCCTAGGGTCGGTCGCGGGACTATAAACAATCTAAATCACCATTACCGTAACTGTTTTTACACGTATACTAGCTGCAAAGCCCAAACCTTTGGTTCTCACACAACTTTGCACAATCTAAACACCTTGTCTAGACATTCAGTTATGTCACAGGTTTAAGTGATTAGCTGACATCTATTGTCACATGGTCATGTTTTTATCAGAGCTCTGTTTTGAGCCTCAGCTGTGTTCGTGCCTCCTGTGGTCTCAATTAAGGTATTCTGTTGACGATTATAGATATTTCTCTTTCTTTCTATCTGGCTTTCTTTCCTTTTTGTTCTCTTTATTCTCGATTTATTTATACATTTATTTTAAACTAAAGTTTTCCTAGCCAAGTTTACGTCTCATCTGTTACAGACAATGCATTCGTCAAATTAAGAGGCCATGTATTGCAATACTTATAAAATATTCACGATTACTTCTAAAGATATTGTATATGAGCTTCCCACTGCAAGTTCCTGACGCAGCACTGTTATGCCTTATAAATTTACAGTCATAAAGCTATTGAAACAACGATAATTTCCTGTAATTGTACCGAACATTAGCTAAATAACGCTCTCTACACAGAAACTGATTCCGTGCTTTCAGTATAGAATAACATGGTGTTTGATTTGATCATTTGTGTTCTACACGGATGTGTCGTTTTGGTTTTCATAATTTGATTTGAAATGATCAAATATCATATAAAAAGTACGTGGACAGTTGAAGGATAGGTATTGTCTAAAGCGCGTGCGTGGATGTATTTACTGTGACTGGCAATTTTGTTTATGATTAGCTTTAAAAAAAAAAAACGCTGTCAAAATGTTAAAAAATACAGTTGCTTAATTTCTGTTGTTTTTTTAACAAATGTCTGTTGTCTGTACAAAGTATATAGCTTTGAAATGATACTGCATGTTCACTGGTGGGATATAACATCTTGAGTGACAAAATACAAGTTTCAAAATGATATGTGTTGATAAATAACGACCGTTTAACTTTAAAATTAGGATTGCGATGTTTAACTTGTAAATTCTAGCTTAACTTCTGACATTGTTATAGTAATATGGCATTTATCGTTCACAAGAATAATAGTAGTACATTGTATAATGCGCCTAGTTGATCTGAACTGTGACATTTTGATTTCTGTACAGCACAGCAAGCAGTGAAAAGACATTTTACTTTGCCGACCTAATTACAAAGATTTTCCATAAGATGTGTCTCATATATCCGACGTTATTTGTGATCGAGACAGATGTTAGTAAAAGGTTTTATTATTTGGACATGCTCTTTCACTGTGGAGTCTTGGACAGCGCGTAGGAGACATATAAAAGTATCTATATTCATGTATAAGTGTGCGTGTGTGTGTGTTTGGCTGCCAAAGCAAATAGCAATCAAAATGAAATTCTCCTATGTCTTCAGGAAAAGATGAACACGTGCGAAAATACTGACTGGTGATTTATACCCCGTACCGTTTACGCCATGGCGTCATCAGAGCTCCCGAACAATGGAACCAACATTGAAATGATATATTTAACATTTTGGGACAAAGTTGCGATTGCTGGTGGGGCACTCGGATTTCTTTTGCTATTATCGATATGTATGGTGTGTTTTCTGTGTCCCGAATGTTTGTGTTATGATGTCTGCTTTGGCGATGAAGATCATTCCGACGGCAAAAGGAAAAAAGAATCCAAGAAAAAGAAATCCGGTGAGTCAGCATGTTTTATTTCTTTTTATTAATTTAAATTAACATAAATCAGCTGTTCAGTTACGTGTACGTCTGCATTAATAAACGCGTAGTTCATATCTAAAATGGTGACAATTTCTTTTCTCTTTTTTTTTGAAGCTAAAGTTTCATCTAAATATTTATATATTCATCTGCAATAGAAATATGGAATTAACTATATATTCAGAGGTCGACGGTATATGTACCATTCCTAATACTGGTATTTTACACAACGCGGCTAAATAAATTAATCTTCGGACAAAACAGAATGGGCTTTGCAGTCAGGTTAAACAAAACTCTCTAAATTTTCAAATTTTGTTAGGTCCCAATATGCATGGGAGTCATACTGGGATATTAGCAATTTTCACCAGGGGCGAAATCCCACGGTCGGCCGGGGCTATAAACAATTAAACAACATAGAGAAAGAAAGCATCCCTTTAGGCACGAAAGGTGCTGTATAAAAGAAAATGTGCATGTAATACCATGAAAAACGTAGATCTGCGCTGTGGCAGAGGGCCAGTGGCAATAAAACATGTATACAAACTTCTGTAAAACATGTTGTAGGCTGTGTGAAAATGAATGAATGAAACTATAAAATGATCGTTGATTACATGCAATTTATCATACAGCATCGGCGATTGTCTCAGTATAACGTATCGTCAACATCTGTTTATGAAATTACCTAGGCAATAAAATATAACAATTACATGTGTTTCTCAGTTCTGTATCTTGTGTGAAATAACGCGTGCTAGAGATAATGACAATGCACAAACACTGTAAAATACTCAGTGTTGTGTGAATATATATATATACTTACAGTTACAAAAAATGTATAATATCCTTCAAAAATGTACTTAGAAATATACATAAAACTAGAAAATAGGTTTTTTGAGAAAGACATAATTTTGTATGTGACCTGACTCCCTCTCCAAGTGACCCTTGACATTGATCCACTACCTCACTCTAATTAAGGGTCATTCATATGATATCTCAAATAAGCCTACCATGCAATATCAGGAGTGTAGGGTGTGGATTGCATAAGATATCTTTTAGAACAGCAAAAACACTATGTATATATATGAAATCATAAAAATATATTCGCTTCATATACTAAATCCAAAATTTCCAATTTCATTAAGAAAATAAAGTTAAAATAGTGGTAAAACCATAACCAGTTGATATTTCTTCACTTGTTGGAAATGTTACTAAAAATCGATATTTAGCATTCATTTGCACGAGAAAGCATGATATCATTCATTTCTTGCTGCTGTTAGTAAAAATGTATTGCTTTTTTACCTTTCTTTGAAATAATTGGCAAATGCTGGCATTGCACCATATGAAAAAGGTGACCATATTTTGTAAACAGCATTTAAGCCATTCTGTCTAGTGATAAGAAAATGAAATATAAAATGTGAAAATAAAAATAAATTCACACAAAGATAACAATAGAGCTTATTTTGTTCTTTCACAAATCATGACATAAATAAAAGATAAGATAATTTTAATACCTTGTTGAAAAGGATTTTAAAAGTTAAAGACAACGGAAATGGTACCTTTATTTGCTGCAAACCTACATACTGATAAGTGTTAAATAAACCCCGTAGACGTCGGCAAAACTGCAGACTGCAATCTCTGTGCGTTTGCTTGATCATTTCACCCAACTTCAAGAGTTTGGGACTTTATGTTATTTCAAGTCGAGGGGTCAACGCGAAACTATCCTATCTGCTTCTATTTCTATATACACTTAGACTAGTTTCGCTTTGACCCCTCGAAGTTCAGTTCATTTGTATTTTAAACGTAGATGATACCGAGTATATGTCTAATCTTTTGTAAAAGTCCCTTCTGTTTCTTGTTCGTACGACTTTAAAATGATACTAGCACAACAGAATTCCAAAATCAACAACCTTGAACAGAACTATTTTCACTCCGCGCAAGGACACATTTTTTTGCCTAATTACAGTAATGAGGCCTCATATTGACGTTCATTATTACAGTTTTTTTTTCACGGAATTGCTGTATTTGATTGTACAGAAGTCTCTGAAATGTTTCAAGGTAATTTCTCTTTGTTGATGTTTCCCTTGTTATGGAAAGTTCTCATTACCTGCAAAATAAAATAGATGTTACGGAAATGCAACAGTATCGTGTTGCTTTGACATATCCGGTTTTACTAGAATTAATGAATGCCTAACTTTTTGTCTTGGGCCAGACATGTTTAAATAATACGCCTGCTATTTGAACTTAACCTAAAAACTTTGTTTTGAAATTAAAGTGCTCATTTAAGTAACCCATACCATGCTGACAACGAGTGCATAAAATCCTGCCTTTTCAACCGATGTTGGTCATGACAGGCTTGAAAATCTTTGCAGTCTGATCATGATCTGCACTGTATGCTATTCAGTCAGTAAATTTGTATTGAATGTATGATTTGTATGCAGTGACACTCTGCTCTTTTTTGCTCAGTGAAATATTATTTAGATTCAGTAAACAGTAAACACTCTTTAAGTGGACTACCAGACTCGCGTACCGCAAACATGTTTGACCAGGAAAATGCGTACTTCTTCATTGAGCGTCCTTTTTTCAAATTGGACTACCGATATCTGCTATCTGCATTAGACTTTCTACGGAAAATGTCGGGCGGTGCCCCGAAGGACCAACATTACCACGCAATTACTATGATGTCATGTCATTTCACTTACGTTACGTTCTTGGAATCGAATAAGTTAATAGCTACGCTTGTAGAAAGCTTCCTTTAAACATTTTTGTTTAATATAATCACACAGGTTCTCAGAGATCGACCTCAAGTAAGGGCAGCTACGGATCGACCGAATCCGACTACTTCTATAGCGCGCCACCGCCTGACGCTACAGATTCAGGGCCAATCAAATGGAAGCCCTTGGATATTATCAAAGAACGTGACACGGGGACTTCTGATTGGTCCTCAGATACTGGGAATGGCCAAGAGGTTATTAAGTTAGAAAAGGTAAGTGTTTGGTAAAGTAGATTCTAAATCTTTATAACAAAACATACCTTGGATTTTATTAAAGAACGTGACACGGGCACTCCTGATTGGTCCTCAGACACTGGGAATGGGCAAGAGGTTATTAAATTAGAAAAGGTAAGTGTTTGGTAACGTAGATTCTAAATCTTTACAACAAAACATACCTTGGATTTTATTAAAGAACGTGACACGGAGACTTCTGATTGGTCCTCAGATACTGGGAATGGGCAAGAGGTTATTAAGTTAGAAAAGGTAAGTGTTTGGTAACGTAGATTCTAAATCTTTATAACAAAACATATCTTCTCAGTTACATAAACTAGCATTCGCCGTTTGACAGATTCTCTTCAAACCATTAAAGAGTATGAATCATTCGATGTACAAAGGAAGCTGAAGAAAATTTGATGCGTTTTCTTTGATGTTCAGGCACATGACTTCGCAGTCAGGATAGTGCTTTTTCAACTTTGTTTCAACTTTTGCATTCTTTGCATTCAAATGAGAAACCAGGTTTCAAAATATTATCTTAAATTTTCTCGCATATTAACTTTTATAGTTAACCACTGAAAAACGATTTCTACCGGGTACTTCAGTGGTAAAATATAGAAGTTAAGATACAGGAAAATTAAGATACTATTTTGTTAGTCGGCTTCTTTTCGGTAAAAGCCATATCCGGCCGCGATCTCCTATTATAGAAGTTCGCAATTTGAAGTTAGAAGTCAAAAGTAATGTAGTTAGAAGTAAGAAATAGGATATTGTAAGTCTTGAGTATTGAAGTTAGAAGTTCCTCTTTGACTTCCCTTTGGAAAAATAATTCTTGTGGGCAAACAATTCTGTGGATTTTCTAATTAAATTCTTGAATTCCACTGGTGATGTCGGACATTTTTTTTTCATTTTGTGATTTTAAAGTCGTGTATCAATACGAGCACGAAATCTACGATATTTACACCTTTATTTATTTTACTATGGCTATACCAATACAAATCAACGTCGATGGGATAATGCAAACTTTAAATGTGTATGATTTTTTTCCAGCTGAAACGCAAAAGTTTAATTATTCATCATAGTCTACTGAATGGAGAGCACCTTGACGACCAACATGGAACGATTGAGAGTGGGCACATTGACTTCACCCTGAGTTACAGCATGTCTGAGGATAAACTGTCCATCAGAATAAATGAAGTCAAAGATTTTAAACTCAGCGACGGAAAGCCTCTTGTTTCACCATATCTTAAAGTTCGTATTTATAAGACACCGAAACAATTTTTCACATTTCGCGACCCATCCGAAAAAAGTTCTGTGATCAATAATTTAGAAAAGGAATTTAAAACAAAAATGCAGCGTCCCAGTGAAGTTCTATCGTACAAAGAAACTTTTGAAGTTGCTGTAGACCTGGAAACGTTGAAGACATTTACACTTCGTCTGCTTCTGTGTGACATGGACAAGTTATCGCGTCACGTGATTTTAGGCGAGACTTCAGTGGTATTGAAAAAGACGGAGTTATGGACAGTGCGAGAACTGAAATTTTCAGAGAAATTCGAGAGTCCAGTGGAGGTTAGACCCCTTTTTTGATAGTATATATTTACAAAAAATGACTTCTTTTAAAAATGTTGATAACCTCTGTTCCTTGGTACACTTTGTTCTGCCAGTAAACAATAACATAAATTTAATGTCCGCGAATGAAGGCAATTACTAGTAGTGACTGACTCCGTCCGAACGCCTGTCCGTCCGTGCAAATGATGTCAAAATCGTTACTGTTTACGAGATTACAAAAAAAAATGCAAAGAAGTGTAGAACATGGTGGAAATTTGTGTCTCGTATATCATTTGAACCACACTTTACACCCATATTTATTACCTTAATGCTCAAAGTTATCCTCGGCCGGTATCAAAGCCCACATTTGGGGCCACATGTTTCACTTACAGTGACATCTCTTGTATAGCATAAATAGAGCCTGCGAAGTGGTTTCTTTCCATATGAAATTGTCACAGGTGTAAGTTTGTATTATAATCTTTCAGGAGTACCTGGGGACCTTATCAGTAGGCCTGAGCTATTTGCCAACCTCAGAAAAGATGTATTTATCTGTAGAGTCCATAAAAGGCCTGAAAGTCATGGACAAGAAGAGTGCGAGTACAGGTAGTGTTCTAATTAGGAAATTGATTTTACTTTTGAGTGATATACCATATTATATATCACGACTTGGAGTTCAGGTGTGTAGTGATCTAAATAAATCGCGAAGGCCGAAGTTTGTTAAGGTATATTAATGTCCAGGCTGACTATTTTTATGCTTCGAAGTGTCTTTCAGATATTTTAAACAGTATTTGTTGCCTGTTAACCTTCCCACACGGCCGATAACTTACCAGTTTACCACCAGACAATCTTTATATGTATTTTAAATGCTCAAACCTATCATTTTGCTATTACACCTTAAAATTTTAAATCACATTTTATTTTTATTTCAAAGCTCTCACTTTGATATAAATCTTTACAGTGGATAAAGAAGGCAACGGGTTTCGATGGTGCAGAGCCCTTTTTATTTTTCCAGGTTTACTTTTTTTATTTGAAAAAAAAAAGATTATCACGCATCATATGAAGAAACTGTGTACAAGCATGTTTCTTCTTTGAAGATGTAAAGGAATAAATTTCAAAACGAGAGCGGCCAAAACAATACTTAAAAAGCCATATAAAAACCTACAGAAAATAATAATTGCAGAATTTAGTGTCTGGCTTTCCCCCGGATAATCGGTGTAAGTACCAAACTGGCGACCTGACTTCAAGCCTTATAGAGTTTGGTTCCGACATATTAAACATTATCTGAAAACACGCGCTTAATAATTTAGTCTCTCAGATCGAGGATATAGTTCATACTGTATTTCAAAATAGACTGGAACAGATTCAATCATCATTTTAGTTTGGAATAATTTACTATGTCAAAACTCCTTCGTCTTTATACAGATTTTAAAACAATTTTACGAAACAGTTAAAAATAGGTCCTGCTGATTCAAAAAGAACAGTTTTATTTTATTTTTAATAATATAATATGCCATATCATTATTTATTCGTACATGTTTGGACTCCCAATATGTAGTATGCGTGAACTATTTTGCACTATATTTAAGTGATGTTCTGTACGTTTGTTACACTTATGGAGAGTTCTTAATGTTATAGATGCAGTGATGGGAGTTCGCGGTCGGGACTGCGCTTTTCAGGAGTTTCCATTTTAGCAGTTCGCGGTCGGGACTGCGTTTTTCAGGAGTTTCCATTTTAGCAGTTCGCGGTCGGGACTGCGCTTTTCAGAAGTTTCCATTTTAGCAGTTCGCGGTCGGGACTGCGCTTTTCAGGAGTTTCCATTTTAGCAGTTCGCGGTCGGGATCGGCGCATTTTCAGCTTTGGTTTTGGTTTTGTCCATTCACATTCGCATGAGAAACCAGATAACAAAATGCGATCTTATTTAAAATTTGGGGGAAATAGGTCAAACTACCGTATTTTGTTAGTTGGATTCTTATGTGATTATAGAAAGGCACAACCGACCGCGAACTCCTGTTGCTTCATGGTGCATCTTGCCTGCTGCATTTTCTAATAGTTTGAGATTCATTGTCTGGTTGGTAGGGAATGCTGTGTGGTGTTTGGGGAATATGTTTTCTTATTTCACATGTTTTCATACTTATGGTTCTTCTATTACACGAATTGCATTTTTACAGATGCCTGTGTGAAAGTCTACCTTATGTATGAAGGAAAACAACTAAAGAGAGTTAAAACAACCGTCAGGGCTTCCGACTTAAACCCAGTATTTAACGAAAGCTTTTCATTTGATGTCCCGAATACCGAAGTCGACAAAGTTTACTTCTCATTGGCTATTTGCCACTACGACGCAGAGAATAAATCCAGCAAGATCATTGGTCGAGTTTACATAGGAATGAAGTTTGATACTAGTGCGCGCGAACACTGGTCCAGTATGGTTCAGAACCCAAGGAAAAAGATAGTTACATCATATAAGATAATAAACTGAAAACTATAAACTAATAGAAACTGTAAATATATATTTGTTGGTATTGTTCAAGTTTGTTATATATACGATGTACTGTAAATGATACGGGAACAGTTTTCATTTGAATCCATATGTTGACATTTTGTTTGTTTGTTTGTTTGTTTGTTTGTTTGTTTGTTTGTTTGTATATTAATTGAAAGTTTCTTTATGACGGAGCCTTGGACACTTCAAGGAATTCATGATTTGTAAATAAAACTAATCATCACAGTATACCTTTTCTTAACACGTATTCTTCAACTTTGTAGTGAGCACACAGTGGTATACACATTTTGTAAACGCATCTTAAAGAATTTCTCAGTAAGTTATAGATTCATTTTAGTACAAAATGTTTATTAACATGTAAATAAAACATTACATATATCACAGTAAAACATACTACATTATAAACGTGACGCGAAATAAATTATGAAAATGACGATGAAAATCAAGATGATACATTGTGCTAAACACACTGGACACCGATGATAGCACAAAAAAGAGATACAAATTTTCCCGTATTTCCATTGTGGTCCTCAATAAACAAAGTGACTAGACATAGGTATGTTTCAACGAAATAACGAAAGACACTAAAATCAAAGAGATCACATTGGAGATCAGGTAATAGATAAAAAAAACTTCTCAGCAAATCTGACTATTAGATATCTAAAAGTATGTGCTGTCTAATAGCACCTTTAAATTCTGCAAGCTTGGAATGGTTTCCAACACGTGGTGGTACATGTAGTTTGTTCAAAAGGCTACACCCTATATAAGAGACGCCAAAGCTTTTGACCTTCCGTAACTAGGTCAATCGCACTCACAGATCAAATTGGCTTTTTGGCCACCAATCAAATTCAATCTTTGGCTAAAACTGGCTGGAAATTGCAGTCAGGTAAATCTCTCATTGTTTCGGCTCCAAAATTCTACTTTTCTAGGCATGACGGGAGACATGCCGGGGTCTCATCCAAAACACAAGCTAAAAAATTAGCTTTTGGACGGACCTTGATAAAATCTCTTTCAAATCAAATCAAATTGACCTTCGGTATAACAAAACAACCATTGTCACTAAACCTGGTCTTGTATGAATAGATGGAGTCTAGTGCAGTGATATGCTCACTCGTGTATCCTGGAGCTAAGCCATGCTTAATATTTAAAAGAAGTGTGCATGTGACACGAGGCAGTAAGTTCTACTGGTAACCAATTTAAAATTTGGAAATGTTTCAAATCAATATGAGTCTTAAAATCCAAGTTTGAAATCGATCTTATGCATTTATTTTGTATGACCTGTAGTTTGTCTTTGAATTTTTTAGAAATATTATCATACCAAAAACAGCAAGCATTGTGTAAGGGAGGTAACTATAAGTTCTCTAGCTCGCATTGTTAAAAACGACTTCTTTCTTCTTACTTTCTTGATGATTTCGCTGACTATAGATTTACAGGATAAATGTTGATCAAGTGTTGTACCTAGATAATAGATTAACATATTGCCTGTTGTACCATTATAAGATATGTCTAGACTTAACCCAGATTAAAGCTTATGGGATGAATTCAGTTTTTCTTAAGTGGAGAGACAATTTATTGTCAATTAATTAACAGCTTACAAGTACAAGGTCTTGATTTAGAGCAGTGGTTATCTTTGCTCTGTTTTTGCTTATTCTTGACAATGGCTGACATATCATTGATATAAAATCTTAAAAACAAGAGGTCCAAGATGACCCTATATCGCTCACCATGCTACCATTGGCTAAAATACAAGGTAATCAATTTTGACCTGGGGGTCATGATTTGAACAATCTCGGTAGAGGTCAGCTAGGCAATGATACATGCAAAATATCTATGCTCTAGGCCTTGTGGTTTCAGAGATAAAGATTTTTAAAGTTTCTCCAATATAAGCATATGTAAAATCAAGAGACCCCCGGGCGGGGTCAATTTTATACCGGGGATTATGATTTGAACAATTGGGCAGAGGTCCACTTAGTAATGCCGTATGCCAAATATCTAAGCTATAGACCTTTCGTTTTTGAGAGGAAGATTTTTAAAGTTTTTCTTTTCCGTTGCCATGTTAACCGGAGTGTTGCATGGAATGGAACTATTTGGACAACTATGAGAGGCCGTCATGCAACAAACATCCCTACCAAGTTTCATCATCTTTGGCTTAGTGGTTTCATAGGAGATTATGTTTGAAGGAAAATGATAACGGACATACGACGGACGCCAGACTGTAAGCAATCCTAATAGCTAACTCTGGCACTCTGTGACAGGTGAGCAATCAAAAGCAGGCCCAGTATGGAACCTTGTGGCACGCCACAAGTTATTTCACGAGGAGAAGAAGAAGTACCTGAAATGTTAACTGTTTGCTGCATTTTGGATAAATAAGAACTGAACCAATTAACAACATCAATGACTTAGACCAATGACCTGAAACTTCGTTAGTAAAATAATATGGTTTACAATATCAAAGGCTTTTAGAAGATAAGGTAAAATTATACCGACCATGTTACCTTTGATCATTTCAAATCTGATAAATATGTTAACCAGGTATCAGTGGAGAAGCTACTTCTCTAAATCCTGACTGAACAGATATTGATGTAACATTTTTTTCTTACACAAATAATTTTCAATTGGTCATACACCAACCGTCCAAATTTTATAGAAATACTACGAAGAACAGCTACAGGACGATAGTTGCCCACTTCAGTTAACTTAATTGCTAATAAACACAAATTTTGGTATTTAACCTTCGCATAATTATCGTCATCGTATCTTAACGTTTCACCATCGATGTAGCAGAAAAACACAAATTAAAACTCAATAATTGTTCCTTCCAAGGAAGGAACAGTTTGAATTGTACAGACACACTTGACTGAACAATGCATCACGTAAGTCGTTTTTCGGTTTGTTTCCGTTATAAGTAAAGTGGTGATATTGAAAATGCGTTCTGTCGATTGGATGAAACCAGCTAATATCCAGTAGCCGTTCTTTTCCGTACACGGTATATGTTTACGTTACTGAGGTCACTTCCCTTTATATTGCAGTAACTTCACTTGGTAAGCTTTTGCATGTTGAACTTGCAGAAATCGTCCGACAATGCGTTTGATTTTGCATTGCTATTTTGACAAATAGCTGAAATGAACGTTAATTTACATTTCGTTTGCATAGCGTAGAAATATGCTAATATTGAGCTGGAAGTATTGGCGCGAACTTGTCATGTGACCATATCAAAGCAGATGTCGGAGAGTTACTGTAGCGTAGCGTGACGTAGTAACAGGTGCGTGGAGTATTAAAGAAAAGTAGACGTTATCAATCAAATACCAATACCTTAATTTGCTTAGACTGTCGTATTTTATACTTCAAAAATATATAGAAAGATGTGCCCCAGAAGGAACTTTTGGAATGCGACCTTGGCATTGCCATTTAATTTTAAGAGAAATGGTTACAAGTTTTTCGATATAAAACGACCAAAGTTATTTAATTCTGCTCATCAAAATGTCTCTATTAAGATATCTTATATGACCTAAACATAGCTCAAGTTCTATCTCGCGGAAAGGAATCATCAGTAACCTAATTTATACCTTGTATACCACAGACACTTGGGGTATGGAGCTCCAACCCGATTGACAGGCATAATTTTATCACTCAAGTACATCTACGGCCGTACAGTAATCAAAAATAAAGTTATCAAAGCAAATTGTAAAATTTGAAATTTTTCACTACACAGCCTTATAATATACAAGATATAAATCTTTTCATTGCGAAAATCACGACTATGCCGCGGTTATCAACTTGTATTTTAGTCGTTTCGCAATAATATCACATGTTACTTGTGTCTATCGATGCAGAACATATTTATCTTCAAAATCATATGCATGACAACACCTCATCTTATCTGCTGTAAGTAAATTTCCTCCTGAAAGTCTACTGAAGGCAGTAAAATTGTCACAAGCACACTCGCTTTCGAAACGTGGTTCGTCTGGTTACCCGTATTTGGAGCGTGTTGAATCCATATCGCAATGCGATTAGGAACCAAACCCGCTGAGGTAACTGTGTTGTTCCTAAAACTAACTTATTAAGATCTATTTCCCTTGATTTCTTGCACATTTGTGTAAACCAGTCTACTGGTAACTCGATTAAGTGTTTTGTTCTTGTAAACAGAAGACTTTTACCACTGAAGCACTTTTCTTTGCATTTACAGGATGAAAAAATAGCATTCAATAAAATTGTCTACAAATATACCTACCTAGATACTAAAAATTTCGCTTTCCACATTATAAAATATAATAATATACTGTTATCAACTTAATTTCTGTTTCACAATGCAAAAATAAAGGGAGATAATAGAAATACATAAAGGTAAGTGTTTTAAGAAAAATATTCATTGCAACATTAAATAATATTGACAAATAGTTGTTTATTAACTTTTTGGTAAATATTAGTTAATTTATGAGAAAACATAATATAGCCGAAAACCTTTTATAGTTTATAACAGATAATCCCTTAAAAGCCAAATAAGCAGCAACCGCACAGGCTACTTGTTAACTTTACTTCTTTAATTATAATGATGTACAATAGAAAATTATAAAGGGACTTGTACTAGTTGGTTGTTTACTACCGGAGCTTGATAGTAAATTAACCATTGGAGCCAGGAGAGACAAAAATGATTAGAATATGTTAAGAATATGGTCTACATGGGATAGAGTATGATTGTATATGGGATAACGCCCACCAACTTGGACTCTTACGATATTTTGGTCTATATTTTATTTTTGATAATTTCTTTCAAAAATGTTTTAATTTGTTCTAGGATTCGTTATATGATCCATCATTAATTTATATTTCTCGGCAACTGTACTAGTAGCATTAAACAGTTTAATGCCAAACTGTAACAAGGTACATGTATATGGTTGAGTAGCCTTATGATTGTGTTTTGAAACGTTGTTTTACTCTATTTAAAGTAAAGTAATATTTACTATGAAACGATTTCTGCTACATTATGTTTTCTGATTAAATCTTCACATATTTACAGAAGATGTTATAAAAACTTATTCAATACTACAATTTAATGTTGTGCTGAACATTTTCTTAAAACGCTTACATTTATATATTTCTATTACCTCCCTTTATTATAAAAATCGTACAACCACAAAGCTTTTTGTTGTTCATCATTTTTTGGAAAACCTTTTGCATCTTGTTATCCTTTTCGATTTACTGTATTATGAAATATGTTAAAATATTAAATGTAATTTACAGTACTGCACCTAAGACGCACAAAAGTCGAAACATGTGCGTGGTGATTAATTTGAGGTCTCATCCACAAATACAAGCTAACATATTTGCTCTTATGGACGGACCTTTATAAAATTTGCTTCAAATCAGTTGTGATTAATTTTCATTTCTTACTAGTGTTACTGTAAAGAAAGATGATTATCTAGGATGACAGAACAAGTTCAAGTTGATTTTTCAGGATGCACTCGATTTATCAAGAAGATACTTAGACTGGTTTTCATAAAATTAGAATTGGTTCCTACGTACCTTGCGCTGTACATACGAAGGCTGTGAAATGGGTAACCAGACGAAAAGCACGTTTCGAAAGCGAGTGTGCTTGTGACAATTTTACTGCCTTCAGTAGACTTTCAGGAGGAAATTTACTTACAGCAGATAAGATGAGGTGTTGTCATGCATATGATTTTGAAGATAAATATGTTCTGCATCGATAGACACAAGTAACATGTGATATTATTGCGAAACGACTAAAATACAAGTTGATAACCGCGGCATAGTCGTGATTTTCGCAATGAAAAGAGTTATATCTTGTATGTTATAAGGCTGTGTAGTGAAAAATTTCAAATTTTACAATTTGCTTTGATAACTTTATTTTTGATTACTGTACGGCCGTAGATGTACTTGAGTGATAAAATTATGCCTGTCAATCGGGTTGGAGCTCCATACCCCAAGTGTCTGTGTTGTATACAGCTGTTTTGTAGTACAGACGTCTTATAACATTATGTCATACGTGCCAATTTTCCTAGTTCACGTGTATTATTTATAATGCCAATTTAGACAGAAAAAGTAGCAAAAAAGCGATGCCAAACGGCTGAAACACGCAAGGTTCAGTGGTTTTCGCATTTTTCGACACTGCTGTTTCCGTTAACATAAAACTTCCAATAAACAAAATACATAAAACACCTATAATCATTACGCAAAAGAACTGCCAATCCCGTTAGCCAGATTCGTGTGCCTTGTCAAATTTAAACACCTGTATCTCTTTTTAAACGGAATATTACAAGGTGACACTTGACAGACTTATAGAGAAAAAGTTAAAGTTTATCCCCGGTTATTCAATTTTGTTCATGTCTGAATATTAACACAAATTCTTATAATTAATGCCGAATGCGAAAACACTCGATTTTTGGCAAAACTTTCGTATTTACCGAGGATTTTCTCCTCAAATGCGGTACCTGTGTCGACATAATTGCACGTGTTGATTCCTTGATTTATGCTTAGAGAATATCTACTGGCTGTTACTCACAAAGACAACTGAAAAGGCAAAAAAAAAAAAAAAAAAATCACAAATACCTACCCTCCGTAAAAACAAGCATTTGAATACAGAACCGCTGTCAACGCCGTGAACCGCTGTCAACGCCGGAGGTTGTACACTGTGATAACGGCTACCTAGCAACCTGATCGTCTCTATTCGGATCGATACGTTTCTCCTTATAAACCTCTATCTCGGTCGCGCTCAAATCATATAGACATGGAGTCTTTCTGTAAGGAAATAAAAGACAAAGTCTGTGTTAAATATAACAGTGAGGAAATACAAGATATTACAAAGGCAGTCGATATTTTGATGAATCGATTTGTGGATGAACTTAAAATAAAGTACCCGGATATAAAGGTAGGTACAAAATTTAGCATTGTGATGTTACACATGTTTCACACTAGGTAACCGGCTGTGGACGGCGCAGGAGCGATAGATTGATTTTAAAACTTTAGTGGGGTAAGTATTCTCCTCATTTTGGTCTATAAAACAAATATTCGGTAAAATTACCTCACGTGCCTTATCATATAAGAAATGAGGTTTCCAAAGTCGATCTAAGATCCTGAAAAGAAAGATCATTTTAAAGTAAAACGGCGAGGTTAAATGTTAAACTTAACGTTAATTTTGACAATTTTAAAGTTTATGGCCACATTTCTTTGAAAATATTGCAAAACAAAGACAATTTTACCGATGTACTATATTTTTTAACCTTTTCCCTATCATCACTCCATCCTATAATGTCAAAACCGTTGTTTTAATGGAAATTTTTAAGTTTGAAACACACCGTAAGTAGTAGTGAAAGCAGAGTGCAAAATACCGCACGGGCGGTAAAACGCACCAAATCTTTAAGTACATTGGGAGGTAAAACAGTCCAAGTCGTAAAGTGCATTGATGCTTAAAGTAGATTATATACAGGGACGTGAAGCACACCGTGACTGACTTTATTGTTTAAATGACAGCCACCAGGAGCGTAATGTTAAAATACTTGCATTCTAATGTTACATGTCTCATTACATCCACTACAGTAACTGTAACAATAAGATTACAATTGGTCAGATAATCAGTTGTCATCTTGCGTTAGAGTTCTAGGTTTGAATGCTTTATTTTGCACTACGTTATTCGTTTTTCACAACAAATGGCTAATAGTCTAAAGACTAAAGACAAGTATTGTATTAATTATGAGGAAAATATTGAGGATCACTCAAATACGCTAGAAAATCAATTGCAAAATGCAAAATACGTCTGTTCGTTAAACATAAACTTAATAAATATCGAATTCAAATCACGCGCCAGTAATCATTTGTAACAGTCAGTGAACCACTTCTATCTGCTCTATTACACAGAAGGTTAGCTAATATGTTAATATACATACATACAATAGTTTTTATAACAGTTTTATATTCTGTTTTGCTTTTACAGTATTTATTACATATGTGATATTTATTTATTTAGATTTGATTTAAAACTTTTAGCATATCCTTAGAACAACGTTTTTACAAATACACAAAGATGAACGCCTAAATAATTATTTTATAGTGCAATAAGTGTAAAATGTAATGCAACATCGATATTGTGTTGGAGAAACAGACGTTTTTATGGAAGCCTTGGAGGGCCACTTTTGAGTTTCGACTTACGGGTGTTTTTGACTTTTAAGTTATGACTTTCAACTTTTGACTTTTGACTTATGACTGCTACTTTCAGACACTTTAAGAGGAATGGTACTGCATAAAAAGCATAATGATCTGCTGTGACAATATAAACTGGGATTCGAACCTGTATTAAGGTTTTAAAATGATGTTTGTGCGTAGCACTGTAAACTTGTTTGCTGTAAATAAATGAACTAAGTTACTTTTGTCTTTGTCATTTATTTTAGTATCAATGAGCCGTGACGGCGCGTCAGGAGGCGACCTTGGGAGCCTCCACAGTGAGCGGCGACGCAACTCTCGGCTCGGGAGGCCTTGTGGGTGTCCTCTTTCTTTAATAATAATAATAATAATAATAATAATAATAATAATAATAATCTCTTTATTTAAAGAAGCTAGCTCATTAAGCATAATGTACATAAAGCAACATATTTCTTATCTACCATGAGACCTTCTTTTAACAATGATAATATACAATTGAGAATTTTCTTTAAGCGGGGGGTTGGGGGACTTGCCCCCAAGGCGTCAAGCCAACTATGAAGGAACTGTAAAAAAAAATTGAATTTTTTTTGTTGCTATGGTAACATTTTTAAAAAATTACTTTTTATGTTTTTATGTATCTATATGTTAATAGCACAAGGTATACCGAAGTAAATTAAAGTGCTGTAATATGTATAAGTATATTGTTATATTGTTGGGTCCTCAGTAGCAGGTTCCTAGTATTACCTGAACCTGCCGCTGAAGGTCCTCAGTGAGGACCGTGTATAGGGTTAGGGTTAGGGTTAGGGTTAGGGTTTCTTTTTTCATAAGTGATAAGTCAAAAGTCAAAAGTCAAAAGTGATAAGTAATAAGTCAAAAGTAATAAGTCAAAAGTCAAAAGTCAAAAGTCAAAAGTAATAAGTCATAAATCATAAGTAATAAGTCAAAAGTCAAAACAAAAAGCGTGTTAAAACACGTTTTATTTTGTTACTATTGACACAAATGATGTAACTTTTTTATATATATAATTGATTTTATTAAAATCTTTTAAATAGAAATTGTATTTATTGAGTGTTGACGTGTTTATATTGTTTTAATAAAAACGCCAAAGGGGCAATACAGTAGTTCTAGTCATAAGTCAAAAGTACGGCGTACAAAAGTCATAAGTCAAAAGTAAAAAAACACCCGTAAGTCGAAACTCAAAAGTGGCCCTCCAAGGCTTCCATACGTTTTGCTTCCAAACTTATGTTAAATAATTAATAATGTGTAAGCTATGGTATTCTTAAATTTGAGCTATATAATGTACGGTCGCATTATTTAGCATTTCAACTTATGCCTTTTACGAAGCCTGGTCACTTGATTTCCAACAAATGCGTATGCTGTGAAGAAATGTTTCAGGAAAGAAGAACATTTTTGAGTCATCTTAAACATAATCTAGGGACAAAACTGATGTAGAGCGGAGGACTTCAGAAGCTATAAAAATACAAGCATTATAAATAAATATAGTATTACAATACTTTGAGTTGATCGACATCTCAGTTACCAATTGGTCCTGGAAGAGTTAAGACATAATTTAAAAAGGCGATGACTATATTTAGAAAACCCGTTAAATCAAGGAAGTGGACCTTTAAGAGGAACCGATCTCGTGACAGAAAAGATCCTTGGTCCGAAATGTATATACGCATGGTCATACCGACAGCACAGACGACAGCTATAGCAAAGAGCATGTTGGAACGTCAGTCACCTGGGACTTTGTCTGAACTTGAGCGAACGAAAACGGTGCGAAAAACGCTCAAGCGAAAAAACTCTAAAGGAACACCACGAAAGAAAAGGCACTAAAAAGCCAAAAAAGGAGGTGGGAAGTACACCTATAAATTCTGATACTATCACTACTATTGGACCAATACTTAAGTGACTGCACAACTGACTCCTCCTCATTCATAGAGAAATCGTCGACAGCGATGATTCAGTGTGATATTTGTTTGAAAAGTTTTGGAAGACGGGATAATATGTTACGTCATAAAAAGAGATCACATCCGAATGAGGATTCTGACGACGATTCTGTGTCGGAAATTTCTGAACGTGAGGACATTTTTGGGTCTAACGATGACGTTGAAATGTCTGGAAGTGATGAATCAGACGATGACTCAAACTGTGCTTGGGATGTTGATCCTTGGCATGATATTATAGTAGAGGTGTTTAACAGCTGTGAAACTCAGTTCCAAAATGCAGTTCATGAACTCATGGAAGAAGAGGATGGAATCAGTGAAAGTGAAGCCAGGGAAACTGTTTTTAATAACATGAGAAGCACCTATCGAAGGGCTATGATGAATGTATTTGGTAAAAACTACTGTAGTTGAATAGTATGAAGGAAGACCCAACGTATAGAAGCGTAAAGGATACAGTCAGTCAGCTTATTACCATTGAAAACTATGAAAGGGAAGAGGCCCTGAAATACGCCATACAGAAAAGACAGTTTCTGTTTGATAAAATCCTTGACAAGTACAACCCGCCAGACGTTTCCGAAGACATGGACGAAGATATAGACGAAGGTGAATCATCATAACGATCTCACAAAAGCTTTTGCAGTGATATGTGTGTGAACACCTACACGATGAAATATTCTTAAGTGTTTCACTATTTAATATACGAGAAGCAACGTAACGAACATTTCCTGATTAAAGACATATCATTCGGACAATACTTATCATGTAATAAAACAGTAATATAAGAATAGTAATAAATGTAGTTGTACGAGTAAAAAAATAAACATGGCACTCTTAAAACAGAAGAATTTATGTTTTCCTCCCCCCCCCCCCCACACACACACATCCAATTGATAGCCAATTGTAAGATTGTTTAATGAAGTATGTGTTAGGAATTACGGCGCATCTTTAAGTAACGATAACTTCGCGCCTTACGTTACGTGACGTCTGCTTCACAGCGTCACTTCCGTTGTATTGTGTTGTAACGTTTTTTAGTTTGAATGTAGATTCGTAACAGACACAACGTGTTGTACTTTCTGTAAGAGTTAACCCCGCCACACCCACATTTTTGGTGCCGTGACAAAACCGAAGATGAATTTACAAAAATTACTTACCCAGTCATTGGCTAGAAAACAGCTCAATATTATACAAGAGCTCCTGAATAAATTCTGGAAACGTTGGCGATGCGAGTATTTGATGGCATTACGGGAACGCCATACAACTACCGGAAGTACTGAACAGAACATAAAGGTCGGCGACGTCGTACAGGTACATGACGAAACCCCTCGATCTAAATGGAAACTCGCAGTGATAGAGGAACTCATTACTGGTAACGACGGATTTACACGTGCAGCGAAGATTCGAACTAGTAATGGACTTACAAACAGACCAGTGGTGAAACTTTACCCATTAGAAGTTGTATGAATACCAAAAACAAGTGTGTTATTGACAGTGACAGTGTTTAAATTCTGGATATAATGTTCTTCGTTTTATTTAGTGTTCATATTACAGAGAGGGACAGTTATTATTTCGGAATTTAATGATATATGACTTTTGTAACGCATAGTTTTACAGACACTATTTTTGAAAGTACATATTTAACTGTTTTTAAAGTCATAAGTGTTAAATTCAATATCATGATAGTATTATACCCACTTTGCTTATTCATATAATAAGACAGTAATATTTCTTTTCAGTAAGAATTTATTTACTTTTCGCGGCCCGCAGTATGTTAGGAATTACGGCGCATCTTTAACCCTTTCGCTGCCACGTCATTTTCAAAAGGTGCCAAGTGTAAACAAAATGACGTCAAACCATATAAATGACGTCTTGCAAGCATTTTTGAACGCCAAATAGTGGCGTGACGTCGCACTGACTTCAGGAGTTAACACATTATAAATTGGCCTTCGTACGGATTATCGATAAACTTTGTGCGAATAAGCAGGAACTTTCTCTCTTTTGTACATTAGCTAAACTTTGTTCACTAACATTTATTACAAATATGAGTTTGGACGCCGTTTTATGCTTTAAATTCAAAATATACTTATGTGGATATACACAATTAAGCTTGACTGCGCAGTGCGCAATTTGATGAAAAATTTGCCCAATCAATAGTAGGAAGCGAGAAGGTTCACGCGTATTCACCAGGAAGATTGAGGAGTTACTGGAATTAAGAGATAGAAGTAAACGAAATATTTGTTATCTAAATACTGTCCTCCGCAAACTTCAAGTTGAAGATCTTTCGCATTTTCAGTACAACTTCGAAGTTGTCGTTCATTAATATCTGGTAGTGTTCATAAAATTGCAAGTATATATTTTGAGACGCTTGATACATAATTTACTCAGTATGAAGTAAAACATTGAAACTCACTCACAGTAAACAAAACATTTGACAGTTTTATACATAATAACAAATATACAGAAACGTATCTTGACCCCCTTTATATCTTTCTCACATTTTACACAAGTCATCAAATACATGTGAGTAAATTATTTGTTGAAGTATAACAATGAAGGGAATCTAAGAGATATTTGTGCTGGTTGTTATTTTTTGTACATGTATGTTGTAAAGATCATGTATTGCAGATCGTGATATTTTCGTCAGCAAATATAATTTTTGGGAATAAATGTTTGACATGGTGTACTAAACTAATGAGTTGAATATTTCCTGCCAAAATAAAAGTGACAGAAAAAAACAAAGATATGTTTATTCATCACTTTTAACTTTCTCCACTACGTTTCGGCACAAGTGAATTATAACTTTTCACTATGTAGATCTACTACAATAAAAATCGTAAGAAGGGTATGAACTGCAGATTAAAACTTATATCTTGATTAAAACACAAAAACACCACTGTCAATCAGAACTTTGTATCTTCATACTTAGATAGACCGTTAAATAAGGTGATTTTTTTTAAGTAACCTTTTCTAATTCAATACATAAGTAACAGTTAAGTTCAATGCAATTCAAAGATATTCTAAGGTAGCTTATATCAAAAATGAAATTTAACAATCTGTTGTTGTTTTTTCGTAATTATATACGTAGAGTGTTTATACTCCTTTTGACTTGCAATTTTAACGAACTATTTCATTAGCTTTTGTTTTGTTCTTTGTTGTATTCAAACAATGTCTTGTTACCTAGTATGTAAAAAAAAACTCAGGGAAATTTTAAAGCATTTTATCAGTAAATAAATGGAAAATATAGATTAAATCAATTAACGTGATTCTGGTCGCCATTGACATTGTACAAAAAAGGGTTAAACTGTTGTTCCGGTTAGGTATTGAATAAATTCTACTATATGTACTTTCAGTGTAGAGAAATTTGTTTTGTAATCACATATTATTATTAAATAATTTCCTAGATTTCTTCCAAGGAGTAACTCAATTTTAAGTCATTCAATGAAATATGTCTCTCAAATTATCGCAGATCCCAGCGGACGTGATTACACTGGGCTGCTTTGTAACATTGGTAAGCAATAGTAGGTCATCCTGGCCATCTTGTTTACATCTGTAGACTGGCTAGCGCACATTGCAAACGATGAGAAATACTAGTAGCTTTCACCATTGGCCTCTTTATCTATGATAGATAAAACGTTTGTGCATTTATCATCATTATATGATGATGGCTGATTGCTGCCATGTCGCGTTTTCGCATGGCGGGGCGAAAATATGAAAAATACGGCGCTAAGCGACAACCGTTGTGTATCTGCAACGAGTTGAAAAGTATGTTGCATTTTCGCCCCGCCACCCGTTGATGCGAAAACGAGACAAATCAGTAATCTGTCCCATTGTCACGTTCCAATTGTCGCCCCACGCGAGAATGCGACATAGCAATAGTTTATATAGTTTGTCGTGTTTTCGCGTGTCGCCCAGTCACTAAAAAGCGTCGGGGCGAAAATGCGACTCGACAATGCGACAGATAAATGATTTGTCGTGTTTTCATCTCGGCGAGTGGCGTGGCGAAAATGTGAAACTTTGAATGCGATAACTCGCGTTGGTGGAAAACAACTGTCACTTGGCGCCCCAATTGCTTGTGTTTTCACCGCCGAAGAGAAAACGCGACAAATCAGTAATTTGTCGTATGTTCGTCTTTTGATTTCCACCCCGCCATGCGAAAACGGAACATAGCAGAAATTAGCCACGATATGAAATATTCAGTGCACAAAATTACCAGAAATTGTCCAAGCGCAAATGATCCCGGCATTATATTCTGCTTAAAACAAATTCAAGTTGTTTGACATATTTGCATTATGCATGTCTTACTGACAACTGCTACACCCTAGCGCGAACATACCACAAAATCTTTAACCTTTAGACGTTTTTAGAAATCAATAATTTATAATAGTTATCATCGGTAAACTAAAGATGAAAATAATATAAATGAAAGGGGACATACTTCTATAATTATGTCCATGTAGGAGGTTCAAATATTTAGCGTGAGAACCTTATTTTTGATTTGTGAAGACCGACATTTGACTTTGGATATTATTAATCGCCGCATCCGTGGTCAAGTGGTTAAGGTCTCTACTTGTAATCACAAAACCTGTAACTGATTTAGGGCCGTTGGTTCGAGTCCCGCTACCGACCATGCCTAATTATATTGGAAAGTTGGCAGTTTCTTGTGAAGGGTAGCGATCTAGTACTGATCCTTCCCAGCAATGATGGTTAGGTAAACTGCCCGCCTGCATATGACTGAAATACTGTTGACAAACGGCGTTAAACTCAAAACCAAATCAAAAATCATTTGAAATAACCTGGCAACCGATGCGACATTGGACCAGCTGACAGAAAATTTTGATTGTACATCTGCGAGATTTAGTTAGACGAGCGGATGGGATTATACACGAAATTCGTAAGATTTCGCGAAACATATGAACCACATTTTTTCCAAACTTGCATCGACTTCCTCTGATCTGTATCTAATGATATTAGAATGTTTCGTGTATCTTACAATAACCGTGTTGCAGTACGCACACCATACGAAGACCCCACGCCATCCCCTGTACACACAACTAGCAGGGTGTTTTTTTTATTAGCCTTGTTTTTGTGTTTCCCCAAACTAAGCCGCCACTGGAGAAAACACGAAATAAAATCCGTCGTGCGTCCACTGGGCGCTTTCACTTACTTGGTATATGAATATCGTCTGTTGCATAAATTGAAAAAGACGCAGTCCGGTTATTGCAATCAGCTATCCTGACAAGGTATAGGAAGTGTATGCTGGTCAGTACTCAAACTTTAATGAATACATATTGCGCTAAAGTTAATATTTGTGTTAACTATGTTAAATATCAGAATAAAGATAATAAAACTGAAATAGATATTGTCAAAAGTATTTTTAAAAATACATGTCGACTCAGAATAATTGATATACATTTATCTTATAAATACTACTTATCACACATGTACACATCACTTTTTACTTTGTCAGAACAGCGGTGCGCTTTTGCAATTCTCAAGTGACCAGAATTTGTGTTTTTTTTTGCATTCGATATTTGTTAGCAGACGTTTATGTTGTCAAAACAACAGAAGAAAGAATTCAACGGTATTGCATGGTGAACTTAGCGAAAGTTTAATCTGTTAATCTAAACTATTCTTTTATTACTATAACAAGTTTTGAAATTGGAAACTAAATCTTGTGTCAGACCACGATCTGACCTACCATGATAAATTGCACTTGTCGCTGTCCTGTTAATATTCGAATTAAATCGAAGAGGGACAAACTGTAGACCTCCATATATTCGTCATTTGGTTCTTGAGAAGAAAGTTACTCTGTATGATCAGACGTATTTGCTATGTTTATCGACTGGAATTCGATCAAGCAGGACTTATCCAAATCGGTTATAAAGTGTATTTTTTTGTCGAACGACTTTTTTTTATCAATTCTACTACACAGGACAGGAACTAGAAATCTATCATATCTAGGTGTTGCTTCTGTGTAGAAATATCTTTGGACATAGATTTACGCCAAACTCACGACAATTTACATCCTCCTATGGATATTCACTAAGCTTGACATCACACAGACAATGGCGCGAATCAGTCGAGATTTCGTGCCAAAATAAATGACGTCATAACGTTGATGACGTCACAAAAGTTTATACAATCAATCCCAATACTGTTTAATATGTTCAA
>JAFMSR010000004.1:17932550-18023445 GCA_022818135.1 Saxidomus purpurata | reverse complement strand
TTTACTCAGTTTGAAACTACATTGTAGATAATCGGGTTAAATCGTAGAAATCTTTAAAACTCTGATTTTTCTCATGCAATCATTAAAGAGTGGGTCTAAATGTTTGCTTTGGTGACCTATTATTAAATATTTATTTGTAAGAGTTGTAGGTCAAGTGTTTGCTGTACAGTACGTAGATGTTCTTAGATGAACGATATACTAGGGCCATTTTGTCACTCGTATTTAAATTTTTTAAACAAACATGTTCCTTTTATATAATTTTTCAAAGGTTTTTCTACTTTAACACGGTGGGATATGCTGCAAAAGTCTTTATATGTGTCTATCGTCGTAGTGTATAGGATGCTTCTATAGATTAAAAACTTTCAATAGGCCGCGTCTACTCAGAAAGAGAAAACAAACGACAAACGCCGAGGAGTATGGTTAGATCAAGTCTAACTTAGTATTATTGAATTATATATCACTGTTTACAATACATGTCAGATCTTTATGTCCTTGTTTTATTTGAAACAGATGTCTCTAGGTACATGAATGTTTTAATCAACAGTCCGCTTCGATCCTAGCTTGCGGGTACCTGTTTGACCTCGGCGTCATCGGATATACGGTTTTGTTTAATGTCAAGTCAATATATACATATATTATAATAGCTTTAATATACATATGTTACGTGGGTATTAGTCATCAACTTCTTTAATCAATATAGCAAACTAAAGAAATGATGTGGCAAGCAATATCACCATTGACTTCAACCGCCTCTTTATCAGATTAGGGATATTTGATTATGTTGCTTGGATGCAGGGTGATGGAGGGCATCGGACATTAATTGTTGTTGGATCACTGCTACCATTTTGAGGATATACCCCTTTTTCATGTTTGGTATATATACACATACGGTTCATATGCATAAGTATAGCGTTATGTAAATCATGCTCCGATTCAAAATAGAATAAATCACAAAATCTACGTAAATTTTCTTTACAAAGAAACCAGACAACAGAAGAAATAGTGTTGAACCACCTACTGTATTATGTCCGGTATAATTTCGTTAGTCTGTAGGAAGACGAGACGGCGTCCAATCGCTTTGTCCTAGATTCTTCTCTAATCTTTATAAGGATATCAGTCATGCCCAATAAATGGACCACAGTCTGTTTGAGGTTGGTTGGTCAAAGGTCGAGGTCGCAGTGATCTTGGATAGTAAAACTGTGTTTCCTATCAACATTTCAAGAACGCTTAGGCCTAGGATCTGAAAACATGATAAAGATATTACATGACTCATCGCTTTTTATGCCAGTGGGTGTATTGACACTGGACTGTAAATGGTTTTTCGATAACACTTCGACCTAGTATCTTGAAATTGATAAAGAAACGAGGTGACACTTGATTGGGAGATAGGTCATGATAAGTAGATCCTTTGAAGTCAGCGAATCAAAGGTCAAGGTCGTAGTGACTTTGGCAATAAATCTCATTCCGGTCAATATATCGAAAATGTCTGTGCCTAAGATCATCAAACTTGAAAAGGTGCTGGGTTATGACAAATAGATCACCCCTTTTTTCGGATTAGTATGTAAAAGGTCATGGTCGGGGTGCCCTATAGTTTAAACACGACTGAAGGACGGTTTAGACCATGAATCCATAAACTGAGTTGGCAGGTTGCTTCAGGAAGAAAAGTGGGATCCGATCAGTACCTGAAAAATGGTTGGACCTTTGATCCGGAAACTCAAAGCAAGCTCGTCAGGACAAGAATATGACTCGTATCAATTTTGAGGTCGTATGTCAAAGGTTAAGGTCACAGTGAGTACCGGTATTTGAAAAAAAAAATGTTTGATTGATAATTTCACAACGGCTGACCATAGCATCCTCAAATGTTGTAGGTATGTTAGGTTGCTAGTTACCAATAGATGCCTTCAGCTTTATATCAATGAAAAAAAGCGAAACTTTCCTTTATCATGGTAAGTTCTTGGAATATATAGTAAAGTTATTGTACCGTATGAGAGATATCGCTTAATTTTACAGAGACATCTTTGTAAAAAAAAGATATCTTCATAATAAGCCACCATATAGATATCTTTAATCGAAACAGAGATATTTCTCGTGATTAGATAGATATCTCTATAAATATGAGAGAAATCTCTCTAAACTTTGAAAGATATCTCTTGGTTTTTACTTTAAGGTTCATGTGTGAAAGATATTCCTGTACATGTACAGTAAAGAGATATCTCTATTACATTAGGAGTTTAGTATTGGCAGATATCTTTCAAAACATAGGAGGTATCTCTATTAAAAGAGGGATATCTCCTAATTTGTATATACATGTCTGTATTTAAGAGATAACTCCCCCTTCTTTTTTTAGGAAATATCTTTTTGAAATCAGAGATATCTTGTTTTTATTAATTAGAAAGCTGGGTTGTTAGAAAAACAAAACGGATAACCGAAATACGATCACCTAGAAAAAGGATAGCTGAAATACGATATGTCTTTGAGAAAGGATAGCTGAAATACGATCTATTGGAGAACGGATCTCTGCGGTGTATTTTGCCTGTATTACGTATGATATTTTATATACTTATATTAATTTTACTCCAACTATCAACAACATCTATACAATGAAGTAGGTACATACAGCTGTTGCCAGCTGCCACCGAAGTTAATATCTAATATTGATTCTGGTGGGGTTTTAATCAACATACAACAACGTATGACACAGAAATATAACTTAAAACATTAATATCGGCCCGCTACAGTCGACACTACAAACATTTCTCTGTTTAATCTACAAAGGCCCGCGTTCTACTGGAATTTGATATTTTCATTTGTGCAATTTTAAAATTTGTATAAAATATTATACGTTAATTGGAATACATGTATATGATGGATAGTACGCCAAGGATGCTGGTAAGAATGAATAAAGTTTACCATCCGACAAATATGAATTTAAATAATACAGTAAATTCGCTTATAAAGAACTCCTTGGGACCATTAAAATGTGTTCCTTATATCCGGAGTTTGTTATATCCATATATCATTTTCATATAAAAGAAAGAAAGAAAAAAACTCGGGAAGAGAGTTTGTTCGTTATATCCGGAATTTCCCTAAATCCGGAGTCGTTATATCCGGAGTTTACTGTACTTATATAAAGAACAGTTATTATCATTATTATTATCATTATTATTATCATTATTACTAAGATCTCATAACATGGCTTTTTCATGTAGAATAAGATGTTGTAAAATTAACCCGTCTTTGAAACCCGTTAAGAAGCGACGTGTGTTCGATTTCTGTCTATTCAGCAACGAGCCTGGTTGACTACTTAGCTGTTGTTGTTGCTGTTGTTGTTGTTGTAGGAGTTTAACGCCAGTTCCAATGTAGTATTTTGATCATTTTAACAGGCGGATATTTCACCCGACTGTCGTTCCAGTACTTGACTCCTATCCTCCGGAAGAGACCGCCAACTTTCTCACAATAAAAAATATAGTCGGTAGCAGGGTTCGAACCCATGACCCTCACAGGTTACAGTGATTTCATGTCAGAGACTCTAACCACTCGATCACGGAGGCCTACTTCGCTGTATGGACAGAATGATGCTAAACCGAGGTGTCGGTCGTATACTGGCGGTCACGATGATTTCCAGGTAAAACCTACGGATTTGGCTAGCTGCAATATGTTGTCCGTCAGGTGCCCGAGGCACGTCATGTGCTCAGTATATACAGCTGGTGTAAACATTTGTCATCTGAAGCGTGACAGATAAACAGGAACCACTCGATCTCCCGTTAATTGTGACACAGTTTCCCGTCTCCTTTGTTTCCAATATATTTGCTTGGACATATACAAATATTTACTCTATTTTATACGAAATTATTTATTATCGAGTGCGAAACGAGTTTTTAGAACTTATATTAATTGCTCTCGGGACTCACTTCAAATGGAATACTTTAGATGGAATCATACTCGAACAGAGAGGAGTAGTTCACAATATAGACGAGAGACTCGGAGACTTATCTCCCTTCTACCTCCCCTTTCACCTCCCGCCGCCCCCTGAAAAACAACAACAAACAAAACAACAACAACAAAACTCGCCCAACTCGCACGAGTAATAGCAGATTCATTTTTGCTCCAGACTGTCAACAGCAGTCAAGACTGTCAACAGCTGTAATGAGATTTTTGCCATTAGAACAAAATATGGATGAATTAGGGTTTTGGCAGTATAACCTGAGGAGAAATCCTAGGGTCGGTCGCGGGACTATAAACAATCTAAATCACCATTACCGTAACTGTTTCCACACGTATACTAGCTGCAAAGCCCAAACCTTTGGTTCTCACACATTTTTGCACAATCTAAACACCTTGTCTAGACACTCAGTTATGCCACAGGTTTAAGTGATTAGCTGACATCTATTGTCACATGGTCATGTTTTTATCAGTGCTCTGTTTTGAGCCTCAGCTGTGTTCGTGCCTCCTGTGGTCTCAATTAAGGTATTCTGTTGACGATTATAGATATTTCTCTTACTTTCTATCTGGCTTTCTTTCCTTTTTGTTCTCTTTATTCTCGATTTATTTATACATTTATTTTAAACTAAAGTTTTCCTAGCCAAGTTTACGTCTCATCTGTTACAGACAATGCATTCGTCAAATTAAGAGGCCATTTATTGCATTACTTATAAAATATTCACGATTACTTCTAACGAAATTGTATATGAGCTTCCCACTGCAAGTTCCTGACGCAGCACTGTTATGCCTTATAAATTTACAGTCATAAAGCTATTGAAACAACGATAATTTCCTGTAATTGTACCGAACATTAGCTAAATAACGCTCTCTGCATAGAAACTGATTCCGTGCTTTCAGTATAGAATAACATGGTGTTTGATTTGATCATTTGTGTTCTACACGGATGTGTCGTTTTGGTTTTCATAATTTTGATTTGAAATGATCAAATATCATATAAAAAGTACGTGGACAGTTGAAGGATAGTTATTGTCTAAAGCGCGTGCGTGGATGTATTTACTGTGACTGGCAATTTTGTTTATGATTAGCTTTAAAAAAAACCGCTGTCAAAATGTTAAAAAATACAGTTGCTTAATTTCTTTTTTTTTTAACAAATGTCTGCTGTCTGTACAAAGTATATAGCTTTGAAATGATACTGCATGTTCACTGGTGGGATATAACATCTTGAGTGACAAAATACAAGTTTCAAAATGATATGTGTTGATAAATAACGACCGTTTAACTTTAAAATTAGGATTGCGATGTTTAACTTGTAAATTCTAGCTTTACTTCTGACATTGTTATAGTAATATGGCATTTATCGTTCACAAGAATAATAGTAGTACATTGTATAATGCGCCTAGTTGATCTGAACTGTGACATTTTGATTTCTGTACAGCACAGCAAGCAGTGAAAAGACATTTTACTTTGCCGACCTAATTACAAAGATTTTCCATAAGATGTGTCTCATATATCCGACGTTATTTTTGATCGAGACAGATGTTAGTAAAAGGTTTTATTATTTGGACATGCTCTTTCACTGTGGAGTCTTGGACAGCGCGTAGGAGACATATAAAAGTATCTATATTCATGTATAAGTGTGCGTGTGTGTGTGTTTGGCTGCCAAAGCAAATAGCAATCAAAAGTGAAATTCTCCTATGTCTTCAGGAAAAGATGAACACGTGCGAAAATACTGACTGGTGATTTATACCCCTTACCGTTTACGCCATGGCGTCATCAGAGCTCCCGAACAATGGAACCAACATTGAAATGATATATTTAACATTTTGGGACAAAGTTGCGATTGCTGGTGGGGCACTCGGATTTCTTTTGCTATTATCGATATGTATGGTGTGTTTTCTGTGTCCCGAATGTTTGTGTTATGATGTCTGCTTTGGCGATGAAGATCATTCCGACGGCAAAAGGAAAAAAGAATCCAAGAAAAAGAAATCCGGTGAGTCAGCATGTTTTATTTCTTTTTATTAATTTAAATTAACATAAATCAGCTGTTCAGTTACGTGTACGTCTGCATTAATAAACGCGTAGTTCATATCTAAAATGGTGACAATTTCTTTTCTCTTTCTTTTTTGGAGCTAAAATTTCATCTAAATATTTATATATTCATCTGCAATAGAAATATGGAACTAACTATATATTGAGAGGTCGACGGTATATGTACCATTCCTAATACTGGTATTTTACACAACGCGGCTAAATAAATTAATCTTCGGACAAAACAGAATAGGCTCTGCAGTCAGGTTAAACAAAACTCTCTAAATTTTCAAATTTTGTTAGGTCCCAATATGCATGGGAGTCATACTGGGATATTAGCAATTTTCACCAGGGGCGAAATCCCACGGTCGGCCGGGGCTATAAACAATTAAACAACATAGAGAAAGAAAGCATCCCTTTAGGCACGAAAGGTGCTGTATAAAAGAAAATGTGCATGTAATACCATGAAAAACGTAGATCTGCGCTGTGGCAGAGGGCCAGTGGCAATAAAACATGTATACAAACTTCTGTAAAACATGTTGTAGGCTGTGTGAAAATGAATGAATGAAACTATAAAATGATCGTTGATTACATGCAATTTATCATACAGCATCGGTGATTGTCTCAGTGTAACGTATCGTCAACATCTGTTTATGAAATTACCTAGGCAATAAAATATAACAATTACATGTGTTTCTCAGTTCTGTATCTTGTGTGAAATAACGCGTGCTAGAGATAATGACAATGCACAAACACTGTAAAATACTCAGTGTTGTGTGAATATATATATATACTTACAGTTACAAAAAATGTATAATATCCTTCAAAAATGTACTTAGAAATATACATAAAACTAGAAAATAGGTTTTTTGAGAAAGACATACAGTCGAACTTGCCCATGCGACCACGTGTATTAAGCGACCTTTGTCTTAAGCGACTGCTTTTGAATCCCCCCAAGCGTTTTTACACTGTTTTGCTATTGCATTAAGCGACTTTTGTCTAACGCGACCAGCGACCAGTAATTAGCGACCAATAATCGGTCTTTTGTTTGTATTAGGCGACCATTTATGTGCAAACAGATCATTTCTATGGAAACAGACCGCTTTAAAGTTGCATTTAACATCCCAATTAGGCACGGAGGTGTCAAATCTCGTAAGGATTATCGTCCATCTTTATGTCCGCATGTGTTAATTGTCGGGTATTTATCGACTTTCGGTACTTTCAAGTACAAACTATTTTGCTATTTTTGGAAAATAACCACGTGGCATAAGTTCGATTTTATGGGAAACGGTTGCCGTCTCCGGTGATGCTTTGTATTAAGAGACCGTTTTATTAAGCGACCGGTTTTGGCCTTTCCCTTGGGCGGTCTCTTAATACAAGTTTGACTGTAATTTTTTATGTGACCTGACTCCCTCTCCAAGTGACCCTTGACATTGATCCACTACCTCACTCTAATTAAGGGTCATTCATATGATATCTCAAATAAGCCTACCATGCAATATCAGGAGTGTAGGGTGTGGATTGCATAAAATATCTTTTAGAACAGCAAAAACACTATGTATATATATGAAATCATAAAAATATATTCGCTTCATATACTAAATCCAAAATTTCCAATTTCATTAAGAAAATAAAGTTAAAATAGTGGTAAAACCATAACCAGTTGATATTTCTTCACTTGTTGGAAATGTTACTAAAAATCGATATTTAGCATTCATTTGCACGAGAAAGCATGATATCATTCATTTCTTGCTGCTGTTAGTAAAAATGTATTGCTTTTTTACCTTTCTTTGAAATAATTGGCAAATGCTGGCATTGCACCATATGAAAAAAGGTGACCATATTTTGTAAACAGCATTTAAGCCATTCTGTCTAGTGATAAGAAAATGAAATATAAAATGTGAAAATAAAAATAAATTCACACAAAGATAACAATAGAGCTTATTTTGTTCTTTCACAAATCATGACATAAATAAAAGATAAGATAATTTTAATACCTTGTTGAAAAGGATTTTAAAAGTTAAAGACAACGGAAATGGTACCTTTATTTGCTGCAAACCTACATACTGATAAGTGTTAAATAAACCCCGTAGACGTCGGCAAAACTGCAGACTGCAATCTCTGTGAGTTTGCTTGATCATTTCACCCAACTTCAAGAGTTTGGGACTTTATGTTATTTCAAGTCGAGGGGTCAACGCGAAACTATCCTATCTGCTTCTATTTCTATATACACTTAGACTAGTTTCGCTTTGACCCCTCGAAGTTCAGTTCATTTGTATTTTAAACGTAGATGATACCGAGTATATGTCTAATCTTTTGTAAAAGTCCCTTCTGTTTCTTGTTCGTACGACTTTAAAATGATACTAGCACAACAGAATTCCAAAATACACAACCTTGAACAGAACTATTTTCACTCCGCGCAAGGACACATTTTTTTGCCTAATTACAGTAATGAGGCCTCATATTGACGTTCATTATTACAGTTTTTTTTCACGGAATTGCTGTATTTGATTGTATGGAAGTCTCTGAAATGTTTCAAGGTAATTTCTCTTTGTTGATGTTTCCCTTGTTATGGAAAGTTCTCATTACCTGCAAAATAAAATAGATGTTACGGAAATGCAACAGTATTGTGTTGCTTTGACATATCCGGGTTTTACTAGAATTAATGAATGCCTAACTTTTTGTCTTGGGCCAGACATGTTTAAATAATACGCCTGCTATTTGAACTGAACCTAAAAACTTTGTTTTGAAATTAAAGTGCTCATTTAAGTAACCCATACCATGCTGACAACGAGTGCATAAAATCCTGCCTTTTCAACCGATGTTGGTCATGACAGGATTGAAAATCTTTGCAGTCTGATCATGATCTGCACTGTACGCTATTCAGTCAGTAAATTTGTATTGAATGTATGATTTGTATGCAGTGGCACTCTGCTCTTTTTTGCTCAGTGAAATATTATTTAGATTCAGTAAACAGTAAACACTCTTTAAGTGGACTACCAGACTCGCGTACCGCAAATATGTTTGACCAGGAAAATGCGTACTTCTTCATTGAGCGTCCTTTTTTCAAATTGGACTACCGATATCTGCTATCTGCATTAGACTTTCTACGGAAAATGTCGGGCGGTGCCCCGAAGGACCAACATTACCACGCAATTACTATGATGTCATGTCATTTCACTTACGTTACAATCTTGGAATCGAATAAGTTAATAGCTACGCTTGTAGAAAGCTTCCTTTAAACATTATGTTTAATATAATCACACAGGTTCTCAGAAATCGACCTCAAGTAAGGGCAGCTACGGATCGACCGAATCCGACTACTTCTATAGCGCGCCACCGCCTGACGCTACAGATTCAGGGCCAATCAAATGGAAGCCCTTGGATATTATCAAAGAACGTGACACGGGGACTTCTGATTGGTCCTCAGATACTGGGAATGGGCAAGAGGTTATTAAATTAGAAAAGGTAAGTGTTTGGTAACGTAGATTCTAAATCTTTACAACAAAACATACCTTGGATTTTATTAAAGAACGTGACACGGGCACTCCTGATTGGTCCTCAGACACTGGGAATGGGCAAGAGGTTATTAAGTTAGAAAAGGTAAGTGTTTGGTAACGTAGATTCTAAATCTTTACAACAAAACATACCTTGGATTTTATTAAAGAACGTGACACGGAGACTTCTGATTGGTCCTCAGATACTGGGAATGGGCAAGAGGTTATTAAGTTAGAAAAGGTAAGTGTTTGGTAACGTAGATTCTAAATCTTTATAACAAAACATATCTTCTCAGTTACATAAACTAGCATTCGCCGTTTGACAGATTCTCTTCAAACCATTAAAGAGTATGAATCATTCGATGTACAAAGGAAGCTGAAGAAAATTTGATGCGTTTTCTTTGATGTTCAGGCACATGACTTCGCAGTCAGGATAGTGCTTTTTCAACTTTGTTTCAACTTTTGCATTCTTTGCATTCAAATGAGAAACCAGGTTTCAAAATATTATCTTAAATTTTCTCGCATATTAACTTTTATAGTTAACCACTGAAAAACGATTTCTACCGGGTACTTCAGTGGTAAAATATAGAAGTTAAGATACAGGAAAATTAAGATACTATTTTGTTAGTCGGCTTCTTTTCGGTAAAAGCCATATCCGGCCGCGATCTCCTATTATAGAAGTTCGCAATTTGAAGTTAGAAGTCAAAAGTAATGTAGTTAGAAGTAAGAAATAGGATATTGTAAGTCTTGAGTATTGAAGTTAGAAGTTCCGCTTTGACTTCCCTTTGGAAAAATAATTCTTGTGGGCAAACAATTCTGTGGATTTTCTAATTAAATTCTTGAATTCCACTGGTGATGTCGGACATTTTTTTTCATTTTGTGATTTTAAAGTCGTGTATCAATACGAGCACGAAATCTACGATATTTACACCTTTATTTATTTTACTATGGCTATACCAATACAAATCAACGTCGATGGGATAATGCAAACTTTAAATGTGTATGATTTTTTTCCAGCTGAAACGCAAAAGTTTAATTATTCACCATAGTCTACTGAATGGAGAGCACCTTGACGACCAACATGGAACGATTGAGAGTGGGCACATTGACTTCACCCTGAGTTACAGCATGTCTGAGGATAAACTGTCCATCAGAATAAATGAAGTCAAAGATTTTAAACTCAGCGACGGAAAGCCTCTTGTTTCACCATATCTTAAAGTTCGTATTTATAAGACACCGAAACAATTTTTCACATTTCGCGACCCATCCGAAAAAAGTTCTGTGATCAATAATTTAGAAAAGGAATTTAAAACAAAAATGCAGCGTCCCAGTGAAGTTCTATCGTACAAAGAAACTTTTGAAGTTGCTGTAGACCTGGAAACGTTGAAGACATTTACACTTCGTCTGCTTCTGTGTGACATGGACAAGTTATCGCGTCACGTGATTTTAGGCGAGACTTCAGTGGTATTGAAAAAGACGGAGTTATGGACAGTGCGAGAACTGAAATTTTCAGAGAAATTCGAGAGTCCAGTGGAGGTTAGACCCCTTTTTTGATAGTATATATTTACAAAAAATGACTTCTTTTAAAAATGTTGGTAACCTCTGTTCCTTGGTACACTTTGTTCTGCCAGTAAACAATAACATAAATTTAATGTCCGCGAATGAAGGCAATTACTAGTAGTGACTGACTCCGTCCGAACGCCTGTCCGTCCGTGCAAATGATGTCAAAATCGTTACTGTTTACGAGATTACAAAAAAAAAAAATGCAAAGAAGTGTAGAACATGGTGGAAATTTGTGTCTCGTATATCATTTGAACCACACTTTACACCCATATTTATTACCTTAATGCTCAAAGTTATCCTCGGCCGGTATCAAAGCCCACATTTGGGGCCACATGTTTCACTTACAGTGACATCTCTTGTATAGCATAAATAGAGCCTGCGAAGTGGTTTCTTTCCATATGAAATTGTCACAGGTGTAAGTTTGTATTATAATCTTTCAGGAGTACCTGGGGACCTTATCAGTAGGCCTGAGCTATTTGCCAACCTCAGAAAAGATGTATTTATCTGTAGAGTCCATAAAAGGCCTGAAAGTCATGGACAAGAAGAGTGCGAGTACAGGTAGTGTTCTAATTAGGAAATTGATTTTACTTTTGAGTGATATACCATATTATATATCACGACTTGGAGTTCAGGTGTGTAGTGATCTAAATAAATCGCGAAGGCCGAAGTTTGTTAAGGTATATTAATGTCCAGGCTGACTATTTTTATGCTTCGAAGTGTCTTTCAGATATTTTAAACAGTATTTGTTGCCTGTTAACCTTCCCACACGGCCGATAACTTACCAGTTTACCACCAGACAATCTTTATATGTATTTTAAATGCTCAAACGTATCATTTTGCTATTACACCTTAAAATTTTAAATCACATTTTATTTTTATTTCAAAGCTCTCACTTTGATATAAATCTTTACAGTGGATAAAGAAGGCAAGAAGGTTTCGATGGTGCAGAGCCCTTTTTATTTTTCCAGGTTTACTTTTTTTATTTGAAAAAAAAAGAAGATTATCACGCATCATATGAAGAAACTGTGTACAAGCATGTTTCTTCTTTGAAGATGTAAAGGAATAAATTTCAAAACGAGAGCGGCCAAAACAATACTTAAAAAGCCATATAAAAACCTACAGAAAATAATAATTGCAGAATTTAGTGTCTGGCTTTCCCCCGGATAATCGGTGTAAGTACCATACTGGCGACCTGACTTCAAGCCTTATAGAGTTTGGTTCCGACATATTAAACATTATCTGAAAACACGCGCTTAATAATTTAGTCTCTCAGATCGAGGATATAGTTCATACTGTATTTCAAAATAGACTGGAACAGATTCAATCATCATTTTAGTTTGGAATAATTTACTATGTCAAAACTCCTTCGTCTTTATACAGATTTTAAAACAATTTTACGAAACAGTTAAAAATAGGTCCTGCTGATTCAAAAAGAACAGTTTTATTTTATTTTTAATAATATAATATGCCATATCATTATTTATTCGTACATGTTTGGACTCCCAATATGTAGTATGCGTGAACTATTTTGCACTATATTTAAGTGATGTTCTGTACGTTTGTTACACTTATGGAGAGTTCTTAATGTTATAGATGCAGTGATGGGAGTTCGCGGTCGGGACTGCGCTTTTCAGGAGTTTCCATTTTAGCAGTTCGCGGTCGGGACTGCGTTTTTCAGGAGTTTCCATTTTAGCAGTTCGCGGTCGGGACTGCGCTTTTCAGAAGTTTCCATTTTAGCAGTTCGCGGTCGGGACTGCGCTTTTCAGGAGTTTCCATTTTAGCAGTTCGCGGTCGGGATCGGCGCATTTTCAGCTTGGTTTTGGTTTTGTCCATTCACATTCGCATGAGAAACCAGATAACAAAATGCGATCTTATTTAAAATTTGGGGGAAATAGGTCAAACTACCGTATTTTGTTAGTTGGATTCTTATGTGATTATAGAAAGGCACAACCGACCGCGAACTCCTGTTGCTTCATGGTGCATCTTGCCTGCTGCATTTTCTAATAGTTTGAGATTCATTGTCTGGTTGGTAGGGAATGCTGTGTGGTGTTTGGGGAATATGTTTTCTTATTTCACATGTTTTCATACTTATGGTTCTTCTATTACACGAATTGCATTTTTACAGATGCCTGTGTGAAAGTCTACCTTATGTATGAAGGAAAACAACTAAAGAGAGTTAAAACAACCGTCAGGGCTTCCGACTTAAACCCAGTATTTAACGAAAGCTTTTCATTTGATGTCCCGAATACCGAAGTCGACAAAGTTTACTTCTCATTGGCTATTTGCCACTACGACGCAGAGAATAAATCCAGCAAGATCATTGGTCGAGTTTACATAGGAATGAAGTTTGATACTAGTGCGCGCGAACACTGGTCCAGTATGGTTCAGAACCCAAGGAAAAAGATAGTTACATCATATAAGATAATAAACTGAAAACTACAAACTAATAGAAACTGTAAATATATATTTGTTGGTATTGTTCAAGTTTGTTATATATACGATGTACTGTAAATGATACGGGAACAGTTTTCATTTGAATCCATATGTTGACATTTTGTTTGTTTGTTTGTTTGTTTGTATATTAATTGAAAGTTTCTTTATGACGGAGCCTTGGACAATTCAAGGAATTCATGATTTGTAAATAAAACTAATCATCACAGTATACCTTTTCTTAACACGTATTCTTCAACTTTGTAGTGAGCACACAGTGGTATACACATTTTGTAAACGCATCTTAAAGAATTTCTCAGTAAGTTATAGATTCATTTTAGTACAAAATGTTTATTAACATGTAAATAAAACATTACATATATCACAGTAAAACATACTACATTATAAACGTGACGCGAAATAAATTATGAAAATGACGATGAAAATCAAGATGATACATTGTGCTAAACACACTGGACACCGATGATAGCACAAAAAAGAGACACAAATTTTCCCGTATTTCCATTGTGGTCCTCAATAAACAAAGTGACTAGACATAGGTATGTTTCAACGAAATAACGAAAGACACTAAAATCAAAGAGATCACATTGGAGATCAGGTAATAGATAAAAAAAACTTCTCAGCAAATCTGACTATTAGATATCTAAAAGTATGTGCTGTCTAATAGCACCTTTAAATTCTGCAAGCTTGGAATGGTTTCCAACACGTGGTGGTACATGTAGTTTGTTCAAAAGGCTACACCCTATATAAGAGACGCCAAAGCTTTTGACCTTCGGTAACTAGGTCAATCGCACTCACAGATCAAATTGGTCACCGCGATTGACCTACTTTTTGGCAACCAATCAAATTCAATCTTTGGCTAAAACTGGCTGGAAATTGCAGTCAGGTAAATCTCTCATTGTTTCGGCTCCAAAATTCTACTTTTCTAGGCATGACGGGAGACATGCCGGGGTCTCATCCAAAACACAAGCTAAAAATTTAGCTTTTGGACGGACCTTGATAAAATCTCTTTCAAATCAAATCAAATTGACCTTCGGTATAACAAAACAACCATTGTCACTAAACCTGGTCTTGTATGAATAGATGGAGTCTAGTGCAGTGATATGCTCACTCGTGTATCCTGGAGCTAAGCCATGCTTAATATTTAAAAGAAGTGTGCATGTGACACGAGGCAGTAAGTTCTACTGGTAACCAATTTAAAATTTGGAAATGTTTCAAATCAATATGAGTCTTAAAATCCAAGTTTGAAATCGATCTTATGCATTTATTTTGTATGACCTGTAGTTTGTCTTTGAATTTTTTAGAAATATTATCATACCAAAAACAGCAAGCATTGTGTAAGGGAGGTAACTATAAGTTCTCTAGCTCGCATTGTTAAAAACGACTTCTTTCTTCTTACTTTCTTGATGATTTCGCTGACTACAGATTTACAGGATAAATGTTGATCAAATGTTGTACCTAGATAACAGATTAACAGATTGACTGTTGTACCATTATAAGATATGTCTAGACTTAACCCAGATTAAAGCTTGTGGGATGAATTCAGTTTTTCTTAAGTGGAGAGACAATTTATCGTCAATTAACTAATGGCTTACAAGTACAAGGTCTTGATTAAGAGCAGTGGTTATCTTTGCTCTGTTTTGCTTATTCTTGACAATGGCTGACATATCATTAACATAAAATATTAAAAACAAGAGGTCCAAGATGTCCCTGTATGCTACCATTGGCTAAAATACAATGCAATCAATTTTGACCTGGGGGTCATGATTTGAACATTCTTGGTAGAGGTCAGCTAGGCAATGATACATGCAAAATATCTAAGCTCTAGGCATTGTGGTTTCAGAGATAAAGATTTTGAAAGTTTCTCCAATATAAGCATAAGTAAAATCAAGAGACCCCCGGGCGGGTCAATTTTATACCGGGGATTATGATTTGAACAAATGGGTAGAGGTCCACTTGGTAATGCCATATGCCAAATATCTAAGCTATAGATTCTAGGCCTTTCGTTTTTGAGAAGAAGATTTTTAAAGTTTTTTCCTTTCCGTTGCCATGTTAACCAGAGTGTTTCATGGAATGGAACTATTTGGACAACTATGAGAGGCCGTCATGCAACAAACATCCCTACCAAGTTTCATCATCTTTGGCTCAGTGTTTTCATAGGAGATTTTGTTTGAAGGAAAATGAAAACGGACATACGACGGACGCCAGACGGTAAGCAATCCTAATAGCTAATTCTGGCACTCTGTGCCAGGTGAGCAATCAAAAGCAGGCCCAGTATGGAACCTTGTGGCACGCCACAAGTTATTTCACGAGGAGAAAAAGAAGTACATGTACCTGAAATGTTAACTGTTTGCTGCATTTTGGATAAATAAGAACTGAACCAATTAACAACATCAGTGACTTAGACCAATGACCTGAAACTTCGTTTGTAAAATAATATGGTTTACAGTATCAAAGGCTTTTTGAAGATCAAGTAAAATTATACCGCCCATGTTACCTTTGTCCAATTCAAATCTGATAGTGTCAGATAAATATGTTAACCAGGTATTAGTGGAGAAGCCACTTCTCTAAATCCTGACTGAACATATATTGATATAACATTTTTTTCTTACTTAAATAATTTTCAATCTGGTCATTCACCAACCGTCCAACTTTTATAGAAATACTACTAAGAACAGATACAGGACGATAGTTGCCCACTTCAGGTAACTTAATTGCTAACAAACACAAATTATGGTATTCAACCTTCGCATATCGTCATCGTATCTTAAAATTTCACCATCGATGTAGCAGAAAAACACGTAAGAATTAAAGCTCAATAATACTGACCTTGGCATTGGCATTTAATTTTCAGAGAAATAGTTACAAGATTTTTTATATAAAACGATCACAGTTATTTAATTCTACTCATCAAAATGTCTCTATAGATATCTTATATGACTAATTTATACATTGTATACAGCTGTATTGTTGTACAGACGTCTTATAACATTATGTCATACGTGCTATTTATCCGTAGTTCACGTGTATTATTTATAATGCCAATTTGGGCAGAAAAAGTAGCAAAAAAGCGATGCCAAACGGCTGAAACACACAAGTTTCAGTGGTTTTCGCATTTTTCGACACTGCTGTTTCCGTTAACATAAAACTTGATCGTAGCTGCTCTCGCCTATAATCATTACGCAAAAGAACTGCCAATCCGGTTAGCCAGATTCGTGTGCCTTGTCAAATTTAAACGCCTGTATCTCTTTTTAAACGGAATATTACAAGGTGACACTTGGCAGACATATAGAGAAAAAGTTAAAGTTTGTCCCCGGTTAGAAATCTATTCAATTTTGTTCATGTCTGAATATTAACACAAAGTCCTATTAATTAATGCCGAATGCGAAAACACTCGATTTTTGGCAAAACTTTCGTATTTACCGAGGATTTTCTCCTCAAATGCGGTATCTGTTTCGACATAATTGCACGTGTTGATTCCTTGATTTATGATAAAAGAATATCTACTGGCCGTTACTCACAAAGACAACTGAAAAGGCAAAAAATATCACAAATACCTACCCTCGGAAAAACCAGCATTTGAATATGGAACCGCTGTCAACGCCGTGAACCGCTGTCAACGCCGGAGGTTGTACACTGTGATAACGGCTACCTAGCAACCTAATCGTCTATATTCTCCTTATAAACCTCTGGAGGCAGGTAACAGTTTTGCGCCCTAGTTTCGAATTGGCCCTGGGTCAAATTTCTTTATAAAGGGTACTGCTGAGAGTTAAGGGTGCAGTGTGTGTAGAGAATGATTAATACTGCTATATTTCTATTTTGGCTGTCTTAAATGAGTGTAATGTGAAATACAAACATGTGGCTTTTTTGTGGCTCTGTGTGAAACCGGTGCATGAGAAATTATGGAAGTATAGGTGATTTTTCACTAGTCTGTGGTGAGCAGAATGCATTTTGCAGCGACATACAAACAACTGTAAATAGCAAAGACCCAGTACAGTAAATTCCTCTTTTTAGGTGTTTTTTTCTTATTAATATGAAAATAGGCAATACCTATATCGGGCGAAAGCATAACAGGAATTTCATTTTTAGAAATGGTACGAAATTTCAGGGGACGCAAAAACGGTTCAAGTTCCGAAAATTATTGGTCACGAATATCCACAATCGGAACATCACTCGGCTTTTTCCGTAGAAATAACTGTTATTTCTACGGAAAAAGCCGAGTGATGTTCCGATTGGAATATCCATAGAGTCATGCAACGAGGGTTGATTGCGAAAAGAAATGGTGCTTTTATGGCGTCACAAGAAAGAGCATCAAACTTTAGGAATATGTATAAATAGGATATATTTGCATTTCAAAGTACAGTCGAACTTGCCCATGCGACCACGTGTATTAAGCGACCTTTGTCTTAAGCGACTGCTTTTGAATCCCCCCAAGCGTTTTTACACTGTTTTGCTATTGCATTAAGCGACTTTTGTCTAACGCGACCAGCGACCAGTAATTAGCGACCAATAATCGGTCTTTTGTTTGTATTAGGCGACCATTTATGTGCAAACAGATCATTTCTATGGAAACAGACCGCTTTAAAGTTGCATTTAACATCCCAATTAGGCACGGAGGTGTCAAATCTCGTAAGGATTATCGTCCATCTTTATGTCCGCATGTGTTAATTGTCGGGTATTTATCGACTTTCGGTACTTTCAAGTACAAACTATTTTGCTATTTTTGGAAAATAACCACGTGGCATAAGTTCGATTTTATGGGAAACGGTTGCCGTCTCCGGTGATGCTTTGTATTAAGAGACCGTTTTATTAAGCGACCGGTTTTGGCCTTTCCCTTGGGCGGTCTCTTAATACAAGTTTGACTGTAATATGAAAATAGGCAAAACCTATATCGGGCGAAATTTATTTTTAAAAATGGTACGAATTGTCAGGGCCCGGGGGTCGCAAAAACGTTTGAAGTTACGAAAATTATTGATATCGAATAGTCATTGAATCATGAATCAAGGTGTTGACTGCTAATAGAAATGATACTTTTTATGGCGTAACAAGAAAGAGTATCAAACTTTAGGAATGTGTACATAAATAGAATCTCTTTACATTTCCAAAGTACAAACCTGCATTAATGTTAAACGGAAATGTGCTGCATTTTTTCAAAACGAAATTGGCTGACATTTAATGACGTCACATAAATGACGTCATTTACTGCGGAAGTTAAAAAACGGTGCATCGTTATAAGTATGTTTTCGTATCGTCCAGGTGCGGACAATTTGAAATCTTCCATGGGTAATCACAAATCACATAATCAATTGTTTTCAGTATTCAAGTAAATACTCGTACATACGTTTACCTATGGTCGGGATTCGCCCTAAGGACGCTTCGCGCCCTTCGTTCTATCGCCCGTACAAAGCTGAAGTGTTGCGTTTTCAAACACAAAAATTGCAGACATTTAATGACAACAACAACAGAGTACCTGTAGACGCAATTGGAAGTCTTCGGCAAATTCCCTTACACTTCATTTTGCCGAGACGTTGCGATTGCGTACAGACGGTGCATCATTATACGTATGTTATCGTATCGTCCATGGGTGCGGACAAATTGAAATCTTCCATGGGTAATCGTGAATTCATTAATTTTATTGCTTTCAGTATTCAATTAAATACTCGTACATACGTTTAACTAAGAACCTGTAATATAACATAAAAATGAATGTATTTACTGTTCAATATCGTCAGTCGCACAAGTTTAAAGAAAGTTATCAGCTAAAGTTTCCTTTCACAGTTTCGTTTGTTTACTCCCTCCGCCCAAGGTCTCCGCCATATTTATATGCTACCACGGTAGTGAAACATGTACGCTGAAAATGGCTATATCCCGTAACGTTCTGTACGTAAAGTCAGACTGTTAGGTAGTTTTATAAATGATGGTGACTGCGGACAAATCGAACTTTTTTTTCCTGATGATAAGGAAACAAGTCAGAAAATTTACTACATTCTGCAAGTTTATTTTCCTATCTTATTTATATTTTGTAAATCAACATAAGGCCTTAAAATATGTCTGTTTCCTGTACCAGTAATAGTCTTGTTTTATGTTGTTTTTTCAATGCGAACTTGTAATTTGATGAGTCCCGTGCATGCCGCGGATCAACTGAAATACCCAAAAATAAAATCAGAAATACTTTACAATCTATGTATTTACATGAATTGTTTGATTGAAGAAATTTTGCAAGTATCAAATTATCAGGTTGTAATTTGTGTTTTCCTCCGTAAAATTGAAATATTTAGTCTGTATATTGAAGCCAAGATTCCGCCGAAAATATTCCCGCCAAATATGACATGACCACGTGCTTTCAATAGGAGGTTTTAGTGTGACGTCACATCCGGGATTTTCCGTAACTAAAAATAGCGTGGCCGTCAACTGTATTGAATCGGCCATATGCCGAGTGTGTATTGATACAGTATAGACATTATTTATCGCCAAAATAAACTATATTTTGTTAAGTTTCTTTTAAGTTTTGAAGGGGAAGTGAATACATTATTTCCGATATAATATATATGTGTTAGTTGTTGCCATAATCGAAGACCTAACTTTTATCAGGCTTTGTGATATTTCCCGTCTTCCACCTTCCATTTCTCTTCTTTACGTCACTGATTATTCTCTTTCTATTTTACCCTTTAGTATTTTTTTTTAAAAACCAGCACACTTTACATTATACAAGAGCATTATCATACTTTAAAAGTACTTTGTGTATTTTTTTTAATGCTTACAGTCCCGGCCGACAATGGGATTTCTCCCCTGGTGAACTCGCTTAGACCCCAGTATGACTCCCATGCATAATGGCACATTTGTGTATTTCTTATTGTTTGCTATAATGATGGATATGTATGTCTCAAAAATAAATGATAAAAAAAGATCCCTGCTTTGATATAATCTACGTCCATGACATCATCAGCGATGGACACGGGTGAAAATGACACTTCCCAATAAGTGTTGTATTAAAACATTTAATAATACATGATAAAACATGTCTAATTAATTATATATTATCTTAGCTGAGCAACTGCTTGCTTGAAATGCCCACACGCCAGTTTACGTCTGCGATAACTCATTATTTCAAAATTTTATATATGTTTGATGCCATGCTGTTTGATTAACAAAGTATGCAGATTAGTGGAAAACCTCAAATTTAAAGAAAACAAAGACTTTAAATTATCGAATTAAAAACTCTTTTGTTTAAGACATTTGTTGTCGCCACTAAAATAAAAAGAAACTCAGTACTCTGAAATAAAAAAAATATTCTGTCTGATCTGGGTCATTGGTCATAAAATATTATGACCAAAAATTTAAAATGAATAAAATTTATCATGTAGGTCCAATCAATGTTTGATTCGGCCATATGACTCGTTATGTAATTCAACCAAAGTGGTCGGTAAAGTTCTCATCTATAATGTGTGACCAATTGGTCTATAATCAGGATGTTACATGGATTAATTAAATCCAAGTTATGTAATGCAGCCAAAGTGGTCGGTAAAATTCTCATCTATAATGGGTGACCAATTAGTCTTTAAACAGGATGTTACATGGATTAATCAAATCCAAGTTATGTAATTCAACCAAAGTGGTCGGTAAAGTTCTCATCTATAATGGGTGACCAATTAGTCTATAAACAGGATGTTACATGGATTAATTAAATCCAAGTTATATCATGTATACCGTGCTTTATGCTCTAGGGACAAGATACCTTACTAGATCTCTATAGCAACGTGTCATTTGTGTCTCACGTCATCGTCAGGCGTTGTGAAAACATATAGCATATGTATTATATAGCTATAGGGTTTTCATGGTTTTTAAAGTTTAATTTGACACTATTCATAAATAGATGTACGCTTCACAGATTTGTCACATGCATGATTTCATTGAATACTTTTTTTTACTGAAATCAGAAAAATGGAATAGGGAAATTACCTGAATAAAGCCTAGATCTTTCTTAACAAAGTGTATAGTTTACAAATTGATATCATGATTGTATTTATATAAAAAAAATATTTTGTGGCAAAAAGTGGAGTCTGAAAAATTCTAACAAGATGTATTAGAGATGCGGTACGTCCCCTAATATGATTTCTTCGGGATCACGTAAACATACACGATCATCTTCAAAATGCGGAGAACTTTACTGTATTTTTTTTCTCTTTGTACATCAACGAAATATACTAAGCACTATGTGAAAATAATGATTTCGGCGCTAATTAAACAAAAAATAGGGACAAGTAGGGAAAGCTTACAAATTAAATTAGTTTTGGCCGATTCAGTCAAAATTCACACTTTCATATCGGACTTTATAATGAATACTATACATAAGCATCACTGGCATAGTCATGGCAACATAACCACTGCATATAAACTAGATTTTGTTTTATTTCATAACGTTATAGCCTAAAATATAAACTGTAGTACAGTCAATTGCTCTATTTCGCTTTCATTTTGGCCGATCAATTGACGGCCAGTCAATGCGCATGCGCACGAATGACGTCATCTTGGGGATTCCTAAAACCTCCTATAGAACATGGTCGTGAACAAATGAATGCAGTTCAAGCACATGGCAGGCATATACAAGTATGGCAAGTGCTGTTAAAATTATAAAGATAAATAATTTGCTGTCCTCCTTGCGGAGTTTTGATATTTAAATTTTAAATACTGACGAACAGCCTACAGTACACATTTACGTCGCGTAAGCTTGTCCGCAGTTAGCCGTTCTTGTTTGTAATTGTGCTTATTGGGTCCACCATCCTCGTTCGAGGCATAGTCGGTACGACCCGAAAATTTACGTTGTCGGTTAGCCGTTCGCGGTAGTGTAAGCTATTTATTGGTATTTATCACGTGACTTTAGCGGAGATGTGTAAACTTAGGTAGTGCATGTGTTTATAATTCGTCAAAACTCTTATTTTGATGTATTGCGAGATATAAATGGAATAAATTGATGTGGAAATGGATATTCTTTAAAGGTATCTTCAACAAGTTACAGAAATATTAATTTTATTAAGACTTTTGACGGTTTAAAGCCGCCGCCGAAAATTTGGGAGGAACGCTCACCATAGAAAGCCTGGTTTCTATGTTGTACGTAGAGGAGAGATATTGCCCATACAAACAATAATCGGTCAGCAACTACGGCTTTACACTATACAGTCAAACTTGTATTAAGAGACCGCCCAAGGGAAAGGCCAAAACCGGTCGCTTAATAAAACGGTCTCTTAATACAAAGCATCACCGGAGACGGCAACCGTTTCCCATAAAATCGAACTTATGCCACGTGGTTATTTTCCAAAAATAGCAAAATAGTTTGTACTTGAAAGTACCGAAAGTCGATAAATACCCGACAATTAACACATGCGGACATAAAGATGGACGATAATCCTTACGAGATTTGACACCTCCGTGCCTAATTGGGATGTTAAATGCAACTTTAAAGCGGTCTGTTTCCATAGAAATGATCTGTTTGCACATAAATGGTCGCCTAATACAAACAAAAGACCGATTATTGGTCGCTAATTACTGGTCGCTGGTCGCGTTAGACAAAAGTCGCTTAATGCAATAGCAAAACAGTGTAAAAACGCTTGGGGGGATTCAAAAGCAGTCGCTTAAGACAAAGGTCGCTTAATACACGTGGTCGCATGGGCAAGTTCGACTGTATTTAACTGGTCAGCAGTTTTTACACGTTCTTACAAAATGCTGACCACATACGCTTGTATAGAATCGGTCAGCAACTACGACTTTACACTATATTTAACTGGTCAGCAGTTTTTACAGGTTCTCACAAAATGCTGACCACATACGCTTGTATAGAATCGGTCAGCAACTACGGCTTTACACTATATTTAACTGGTCAGCAGCTTTTACACGTTACTATATTTAACTGGTCAGCAGTTTTTACACGTTCTTACAAAATGCTGACCACATACGCTTGTATAGAATCGATCAGTAACTTCGGCTTTACACTATATTTAACTGGTCAGCAGTTTTTACACGTTCTTACAAAATGCTGACCACATACGCTTGTATAGAATCGATCAGTAACTTCGGCTTTACACTATATTTAACTGGTCAGCAGTTTTTACACGTTCTTACAAACTGCTGACCACATACGCTTGTATAGAATCGATCAGCAACTACGGCGTTACACTATATTTAACTGGTCAGCAGTTTTTACACGTTCTTACAAAATGCTGACCACATACGCTTGTATAGAATCGATCAGTAACTTCGGCTTTACACTGTATTTAACTGGTCAGCAGTTTTTACACGTTCTTACAAAATGCTGACCACATACGCTTGTATAGAATAGGTCAGTAACTTCGGCGTTACACTATATTTAACTGGTCAGCAGTTTCTACACGTTCTTACTTAATGACACATAGCTGACCACATACACTCTAGAAAAATTATATTTTGTTATATTAGTTGCTTTTCATTAAGGTCGTGCAAACTTGTTAAATGCTTTTTGTGTTCTTAAATCACGAACAACATAAATTCAGTTTATTATTCTCGTCAAGTGATTTTATCAAAAGGTATTTTTTAATATAAAAAAATTTGTTGTAAAAAAAAGAAGAATATATATACAAGGGTGAAAATAAGTGATATAAAAGTTTTTGACTTTTTGCAATGCCCACACAGTGCCATCTATTGATCTACTGATAAGAGATTATGTGCTTGATCAATCTGTTTATTGCTCAAAAATGTCATAACATTGTTTAATCAGCAGGTGTGATTACTTCACGTGTCGTTGATTATCAATTATACATTGTAGCAAGTCAGAATAGAATATAACATTTATGTTATTCTTCCGAGGTATACACATGATAAAATATGGGGATATTAAAAGAAAATGAAATTAATAGATATCGGTTCCAATATATGCTCCTAGTATTTTAAATGTTTTGAGAAAATGTAGAAATAATATAATGAACCAAATCTGTACAATGAAACTTGTAGGTTGACAGACTGATGTTGTTGTTTTTTATTTGATTCTAAAACTACAATAACTTTATTGCATTGATTTTTGTTACAAAAGATTGACGTTGCTCTTTCCTTTACGCGTTTTTAAGTACTGATTAATATTTATTTACCGATTCACTCAAAATATATACATTTTCTTCCTTGAAATAATTACGGGAAAAGAAGGTTAGACAAAAACATTTTACGAAATAGAAGCTTCTCAATGAGTTATTCTTATTTGAATGTATGTACGTACAAGAATACATTATATGCACCATAATAGCACTGCATAGCACACTTGTTCCTAATATGCTTGTATATTTATACATGCATTTTGACACGTGTCGTTCTTGGTGACCAACAGCTGTAATTAACATTATAGGATTAAATCGGAGGTGCCAAAATCAAATATACAGGCTGAACCTAGGGCTAATTAGGTATATTGACTAAATATTTGCACAAATTCATGAACAAACGTTTGAATAATTTAACAAAAAATTCAATGCATTAACAACAAAGAGTGACAATAGTCCATAAATTTAAACTTCTTCATGAATAATCAAAAAGATAAATTCATTAAGTGAACATAGTAATTATTTATAAGTTTGACATAAAAACACCTTCCAAACAATGTGTGTCTACAGAAATATTAAAATTCTGCGTTTCATAATATTTAAGACTAATTTATGTTTCACTTATTTCACAAAACACTTGTATGTACAGCTATATAGTTGGCAAATAAATTTATGTTGTGTATTATTATAAATGCGAAACAATCCTGTATGTTCTGAATTAGTGTCATCTTTTATGTTGGTAATTTAAATATTACCAACAGGCTTCGCGAAAGTTGCCGGACCGTCGGACATGTCCGGCAAAAATCAGGCCGGTCCGATATTTTTTTCCGAGTTCCGGACCTTATGTCCGGTACGAATACTGGGATATATCCAAGACCGATCAAGACCGAGTTTTCTCCCTTGAATAAAAAAATGTAAAACGAGTTTTGATTCGCCGTTTCATTATAAGTGTCCAATCAAATTCTAGATACATACGACTGTCAATAACCTTGTACTCGGAAGAAAATGTCGGTGTTACTACATTATTACGATGGCGCTACGCCAGGCAAAAAACGTAAACTATCTAATGAAGAAACAAGACGAATTTTGATGCAAAGCATCAAAGACGCCGCGCATGTTTTAGAAGCATGACTTGGACAGGTTTCTCTATAAAATCAGCGAACCCTTTTTACTACATAAAATGATCATTACCTCTGTGTACTTTTTGTTTATGAAACTGATTCATAAAAATAAACTTTTTATTAGTTACTAGCATAATGCTAAATCCTTGTGTAACTTCCATATTGTTAAATACCTCTTTTTTCACAACATTAATTATTTTCGGATGCTAATTTTACACTGGCTATTTTTAGATAGACAAAACTATTTATAACCATGGCTCCTCCCACAATTTCACTGACTACAGGTCGGTTTATAGGAAGCAGAGGCAAAAAAACCTGTGCAAGTATAATTTACACCGGGTCCAAATATTGTGAAAAATAACTATTTGTAAAACAGATATACCAGCCCCTCCCTCCCTGTAGCTGGTAATGTGGATTATTCTTTCTTTCTATTCCCGAAGCGTATACACTCTAGCAATATGGCGGAAAGAGATGAAATCCACATGATTAATTATGCTGTGACGTATACATTTTACAGAACTTCCATTGGCTGAGTATTGTTTTTATTTACAAATGATGGAATGGAATTCCGTTAGGGCCCTACGTATTGCATAGTTTGGTGAACGGGTTTTCTTTTACAGTTTCAATATTATAGTCTAATATGTAGTAATTAAAATGGGTTGTCATTGATTTTTCGCGTTGGCGCCATGTATTCTATTATTTGAGTGGTTTAAGATAGCAAAACATCTTCCGAATCTTTTTTTCTGAGCTTTGATGAATCGGGTCGTAAGGTCCGTAAACAAAGCTATAAAAAACCCGTAGTCTGCGAGTTTGTGGAAAAGTTATTAAATACTCATTAAATGTGTCCAAAGTTTTGTAATAAGGGAAGAAGACGTAAATATTTTGTACTTTATTATTTTTTTAATGACTTAATACAATTTAATGATTCATAAAAGTCATTTTTCATACATATAGAACATAGTTTAGATTTACAATAATAATGTTGGCTGCTCCCTATTTGATTATGCAACCCCATGGTCCAAAATTGAAACCTATTCAATACTGACGCCGCGATCCCTCGCGGCGTCAAAAAAAGCGAAACAAAAGGAATACGAGTCCAGGCGCCCGCCGAGAAAATTTGTGAGTAAATGGAAAAATGGCCGCTCGTGGTTGGTTTTCAACGAGGAAGAAAATAAGATGAAATGTACATTGTGTTATAAATTTTATAAAGATCGTACAATGGACGATAGACTCCTGTCTAAAAATACATTCATATTGGGTTGTGGCAATTTAAAAATTTCTGCAATTGAGGACCATGAAAAATCAAAAAGTCACGAGAAAGCCTAGCCCAACAAATTGTGCGCCAGGGCTTTTTGATATTTACGACGGCCGCCCTTCGAAGACAGACATCTATATAATATCAGTTTGTAAAATCGGTCGGTCTTGCAGTCGAAATATTGAGGCTAGAGAAAGCCGTCACCAGTGAAATGTCAAAAAGTAGGACAGTCGCTGAAAAAATGAATTCTGATGCAGTGAGGCCCTCAGTGAGAATTATGCAACTGACACTGAAGAAATTGTACCAGTACCCAGTTATGATATAGATACTGCGGAATCAAGACCATCCGTTTCCACTTACTCTATTGACATGCTGTGTGATAAGGACTCTGATTATGATGATGATGATTTTGATCATGAATGTTTTGATTTCCAGACAGAGTCCATCAATCTGGATAAACTGATGTTTTATTTAAGAGAATAAAATTGTGTTGCAAATCTTTAAAAGTTGTTATGTCTTTAAAAAAAACACAAAGGTATTACCATATACATATATTTGGAAAAAAAATTCGGTCAGACAAAAGTTCTTTCGGTCAGACAAGAATTGAAAGTTTGTCTGACCGAATGTCAGGCAAATTTTTCAGCAGTTTCGCGAAGCCTGTACCAAGCTACCAATTAAAGAGTTTCAATATTTCTTCACAAAACTTTTAAAGCAACATTTTCACATTATTATAAAATAGTTATTAATTTCTATGGCTGAATTCAAAATAACAATGTCAGTTACTATCAAATATAGTCAGAAAACGATTAAATCATATTCTAGTCAAAGTACTTTTAGTTTTATCATTTCATGATAACATATTTAATTATGATATTTTATCATAAACATATCGGCATTACAATTACTTCTGACCATTGAAATAACTCTCAATCATTATAGGATAGCGATTTATATAAGTATCATTCTTTACATATATGGTCAGCATTTTCTGATAATCCTTCTTTACCTATGTGGTCAGCAGTTTTCCTCTATTCTTATATCGTCAGCTAATTCGTCAGCAGTTTAGAACGTTCCCACAATATCTCGACGCGCGTACAATTAGTTGGACTAGTGTCTGAAACTGACCAGCTCCTGGTTAACAATTGAGTAATGAAATTTCAGTGATGTTTTGAAAATTAGCAATTTGGCCTCGGACCGACCAAAAATAATGGCGCTACCTTTCAATTCAACATAATCCATGAATCGTGTATGCCAATGAGTTGGGCAGCAAACTTTATGATATTTTTCATAGGAGCTCGAGGTCGGGTTTCCGGCTTTGTTTTGTCTTTTTACATTTATTTAAGAACCAAGCTAACAAAATATGATCTTATTTTCCCCGGATCTTAACTTTCATATTTTACCGCTGAAGTACCCGGTAGACTAAAAAAAGAAAAGGAGTGACACACGCCATGTTATCCAACACAAACTGCTAAGAGTGACGTCCCTCAAAAACTGGTTCTCCGTCTACCAATGTGACGCAACATGGAACCGGAACCTATACATGTAAACATAGTGTGATGGCAATTTCAAAAACTGGCGGAACAGTTTATTTCTGTTTAATGTAGAAGTAATGGATTTTTATCTTGCCATACCACTTGAACAAATTGAGCCAAAGACCTATAAACTATACTGGTTGGGGACCACCAAACCCGGACGACCATCAAACCGGACAGTTGTTTAAATTTAAACGCGTGAATATTTTCTTAATATTTACAATGATATGGTGTTTATCAAACAGACACTTGATTTCCATCCACAAAGTGCAACAACAACAGTTTAATGTAACTATTTGACCAGAGATCTCACTATTTATTTTGTCAGTCACTGAAAGCATACTTACATTGTCGGGGGGAAAAGTGGAAAGTTACAGACTGTGCAAGTGCAATATTTTTGAGGCCCAGCAAAAATAATTTCACAAGTTAAACCTTTCATCCTGATACTTCATTAATGTGTCAAATGATTGATACAGATAACATAATTTAAAGCTAACATCACAATTAAATAAATCTATTTAAACCATCTGTCCGGAAACATGGTACAGTTGGTCAATAAAATATAGCATGTTGGTAACCCCACAGCCGGGCCTCAAAAATGTGATTGATTTAATCTGATGGGTTAACAAGTTAGCTTTTCGTTTCAGAGAAGAACCTAACTTTCTACCGGTAAAAGTTTGATTGGTAGATACAAAAATTGCCAGAGTTATCAAAAAATATGTTTGAAAAGTGTCCGGTTTTAGGACTCTAGCCAGTACTGTTAGTATAGGTCTTTGATTGAGCACACTGTCCATGAGTGTTGCAGAAAAAATAAAATGAAATAATTTTTAAAAAAAGGGACGCCACTAAAGCATAATCCCGACCTCGAGCTCCTATGATATTTTTCAAGAGATTGTTGACATGTGCATGATGCTGTATTTTATTTATTTCAGGTTAGCAGTTACAGGTGTTGTGTGAAGGAATTGTGCGATTGGTTGTAATATTAATTAAGCTTTGTTGCCGAGAACCCAGAAAACTGTTGACTGCCCCCTCTATCTTGGTCGCGCTCAAATCATAGACATGGAGTCTTTCTGTAAGGAAATAAAAGACAAAGTCTGTGTTAAATATGACAGTGAGGAAATACAAGATATTACAAAGGCAGTCGATATTTTGATGAATCGATTTGTGGATGAACTTAAAATAAAGTACCCGGATATAAAGGTAAGTACAAAATTTAGCATTACATGTTGGCGCAGGATCGATAGATTGATTTTAAAACTTTAGTGAGGTAAGTATTCTCCTCATTTTGGTCTATAAAAACAAATATTCGGTAAAATTACCTCACATGCCTTATCATATATAAGAAATGAGGTTTCAAAAGTCGATCTAAGATCAAGATGTTATTTTAAAGTAAAACGGCGAGGTTAAATGTTAAACTTAACGTTAATTTTGACAATTTTAAAGTTTATGGCCACATTTCTTTGAAAATATTGCAAAACAAAGACAGTATCTCGATGTACTATATTTTTTAACCTTTGCCCTATCATCCTTCCATTCTATAATGTCAAAATCGTTGTTTTAATGGAAATTTTTAAGTTTGAAATACACCGTATATACGAAAAATGCGATGTTTGGCGCAGGATGAAACTTTTTGGGTGATATTCTGGAGCAGGTGGTTGTAAAGTGCATCACAGATATAGCAATGGTCGTTTTCTGAAGCTGTCATGTATGTTGATGTATGTAACAAACGTGCTTTCGTATAAATCTGTTTATAACGATTTTATTCAGCACAGGTAGGACGTGTATGTCTCAGAATATACAGCCAGTTTCTAGTGAAACATCTTTCTGAATACAAGCCTCCAAAGCATGCCCAAGGATGCTACATTTATCTGCGCAAAATATGCCAGAATAGTAAAGGTATGAATAGTTTTGTGACCAGACTAAAAAAAAGAAGAAAAAGTTCTCATTATAGTGAACATCTATGCTAAGTTATTTCAAAATCCCTTCATGGATGGCAGACTTTCAACCCGAACAAGAATTAACAAGGACGGACAGTGCGATTTAAATGCCCCAACCTCTGGGTGCATAAAAATAACAGCAATGACCATCAATCAAGCTATATTTATATTGACTGTGCAAGAATATAAGGATCATACATGCCTGCCCGTGTAAGACGTTTTTCCCTACCCGAGGGACACTGTAGAATGAGAAAACCCCAAATCTTCTTCAGACGCATTTCATTGACTAGATGTGCTCTACAGGTAGTGTCAATATTGAAATCCTAATCACCCTAATAATAAGGCCTAAAAAAAAATGTTTGTTTCAGGTTTCATGTCCCAAAAAAGTAGGGTAGGTAGGAAGGGAAATTTTTTTTTTTTTTATTCATAAACTAACCAAATTCAACATAAATTTGAATATATTTATGCTAAAAATCTTTAAAATGTATAAAAATGTCTAGGGTCGGGGCAAAAAAATAGGGTAGGTCGGGAAACCTAAAACAAACATATTTTTTTTTACGCTTAACAAGATAAACTGATACTACGTATCAAAGCGGGCCTATAAGCAAAGCTTTTATGTAAATATTTTGAAATCGGAGATGCAAATAAACTTTACAGACAGTATAAATTTCGGGTGTAAAGCAAATACCTGCTATCTGGTTTGTACATTTACAATTTAGTAACTCTTTCTCATTACCAGTGTATCATTTATGATTTAAAAAGAAACAAAACCATAGTCATGAAAAAGCTTTAAATAGTCTATGCCCTTTCCGCTTTTTATTTTCATGTACATTCCTGCTTCTATCCTCACAAAATCGTTTGCCGTCAAAATGTTTGTAAACGAAACAACAACATTTTTACGATTATCAAAAGTCACGTTACCGACCAATTAGTTAACTTTGGCTACCTGTCAGTTTGTTGCTGTAGACCAGTCAAATAACACGAAATGTAAACCAGTCTGATAAAATTAGAAAGTGCATTCCGACCGGTAAGTAAACTTTGGCTATCTTTCACTTTATTGCTTTAACATGACATGTCTGATTTAAATAAGACTATCAGCGACTGTACAATGATACTTCCATTCAAAAACAAATGAAGTGTGATTGTAAAGATTAAACTATAAAAAATCGACTCGACCCACTTTACCCGATACCGGAAGATACCGGCATGTTTGACCGATATCGGCTTTTATACTAGCCGAACAATAAAAACTTTTCACTACTTATTTGACGTTACATAAACATATAAAATAATTTGACGTTTTACATGGATAAAATAAAGAAATATATTTTTGACAATTTTAAAGGAACACAATGAACACTGGTTTAACCCATTTTTATTGTAACGTCCTAGGCGATTTTCATAACATTTTTTTCAAAGAACTATACACTACTTCACTTACATGTTACATTTTCTAACCATGTATTAAATATAAAAACTAAAGGCAGCAATACATGTTTTGAATTTCAGAAAGATGTATCACTAGAAACTGGCTGTATATTCTTAGACATACACGTCCTACCTGTGCTTAATAAAATGGTTATAAACAGATTTATACGAAAGCATGTTTGTTACATACATCAACATATATCAACTGTAAAAAATTTACAGCCTCAGAAAACGACCATTGCTATATCTGTGATGCACTTTACAATCACCTGCTCCAGAATATCGCCAAAATAATTTCATCCTGCACCAAACATCGCCTTTTTATACCCCCAAAACGAAGTTTAGGGGGGGTATTATATATAGGAGTCACCCGGTGGTTGGTCTGTCGGTTGGGCGGTCGGTCGGGCGGTCTGTTGCATTTTCCTTGTCCGGAGCATAACTTGAAAACTACTAGTTGGAATTCAATATTACTTCATACAATGGTCAAACACATTGAGAGGAAGTGCAGTGCACAAGAACCATAACTCCATCTTGACTTATTACAGAGTTATTGCCCTTTGTTACTTTTCCTTGTCCGGAGCATAACTTGAAAAATAGTGGTTGGAATTCAATACAATTTCATACAATGATCAAGCACAATCAGAGAAAGTGCAGTGTACAAGAACCATAACTCTATCTTGAGTATTTTCTGAGTTATTGCCCTTTGTTACTTTTCCTTGTCCGGAGCATAACTTGAAAACTACTAGTTGGAATTTAATACAATTTCATACAATGATCAAGCACAATCAGAGAAAGTGCAGTGTACAAGAACCATGACTCTATCTTGACTCATTACAGAGTTATTGCCCTTTGTTACCTTTCCTTGTCCAGAGCATAATTCGTAAACTACACGTTGGAATTCAATTAATGCCTAGCTCAATAAACAAGAGAGAAACGAATATCATGATAATATTTAATTGTCATATTATGTGTCACCAAAATAACAAAGTTGGCATAATGGAAATGCCTACAGTACTGTCAATAATCTTCAAAGAGAACATGTTGAGCGTAAAACATGTTAGATAAATTCACAACCCGCCAACCCACAGCCAACTTAAGCAAAACCTAAGCAACAAAAAAAAAATGATAGGAGTATGAACACATGACAAGATTCGAAAGAAAACACTGCTATCTCAAAAAGGATATTAAAAAGACAATCTCAAACCAATGTTGTCTAGATAGCCTTATAAATTAGAAATAACCCTTAAAAAGAAAAAACGTAACCGGTTAGAACCCTCGGTGTTCAAATGAAGACCACCATCCAGTTTGGCAAACAGGTATCTTTTGAACTCACCTTTATAACAAAAGGGCCTATAAGACCTAACGAATTTAAACCCTAAATCAATAGCCAAAACGTCTTCTAGAAAATGGTTAAATTTTCTAATCTCTGGATCAGAAACTTTATGATCTATTGGTCTCGGTAAGATCGAAGAAACTATGATAGAGATACCAGGATTTTTCTTACGAACTGCAGCAATGAGATTAGTGAAATCTGATGACATATGATGAAATGGGTGACTTTTACTGACATTATTTGTACCAATATGAATTATCACAAAGTTAAAACGTTCTAGAGGAATCAAATTTGAATCAAGAAGAGAGGACAATCTTCCAATCGTTGCACCCGGGAAAGGGAAAAGTGTGACTCCCTCAATTGACTGAAGATTCTTTATAATAGAGTCCCCGATTATACAAACGCGTCGAAACTCTGCAAAAACAAAAAACAAACAAAATATGTTTACAGTAAAACAAAAAACAAAAATAAACAGCAAAATACATATTGTCGGAAATCGTCGCAGCAATTCTATCCGATAGGTGAAAGCATCCTATCGACAATAGAAGCCTTTCTCAGTTACGACGAAATCTATCAACAACGACACGATTATCCACACTAGAGCTTGTATAACGGACTTAACAAAGGCAAAGTTAGATATGTCTCTTTATTAAGCGCCATAAACAAGTTCTAAGAGTATTCAATCTGAATAAAGTAATGCCAGCTCGAGAGCTACACTGTGAGTACACAAATGTCATAGCACTAAAGGCACTAAAAGACACCGAGTCCTGAATCAAACAGCCTAACTGTCTTGTACAAATACTATAACACTGACTGGCAGGAACTATATAAACTGTCCTATATAACTACTTTAAAAACAAATATCCTCAATTCAACTGTCGACAAACTAAAGGATGAAATCCAGACTAAAAGAAAATCCAGACAAACTAAAGGATGTAAATCCAGCAACTAGCGCGATTCAGATATTCAACAGCACAGTGCAACATTTACAGTAAATATTTTCTGTCCAGAAGGTTAATACATCATCCTGACAACAGAAGCTTGGCATCTTTCCTTTCCAAACTAACTTGTTGCAATATGCTATTAAAAACTGAATCTAAAAAATTTCGTGAGAACATGGTGACACGTTTCGATAATTATTCAAGAGTGGCGCGAACAGGAGCGGCTCCTCAATTTATGTGAAACTACCAAACCAATGAAAAATACTGACTCTCAGGACTGTACTAACCAATTAAAGTATCGAATTCAACTTGTTTATTTCTAAAAATAGAAAGCAATAAAAGGTACGACTGTAAGAAAAACCTCCGGCTTTACAGTAATGAATTATCGCAAGATTAATTAAAGATTTTAATATATTAAAATTATCCAATACAACTTCATACAGTGGTCAAGCACAATGAGAGGGAGTGCAGTTTACAAGAACCATAACTCCATCTTGACTAATTACAGTTATTGCCCTTTGTTCCTTTTCCTTGTCCGGAGCATTATTCGAAAACTACTTGTTGGAATTCAATACAACTTCATACAATGGTCAAGCACAATGAGAGGAAGTGCAGTGCAAAAGAACAGTCACTCTATCTTGACTCATTACAGAGTTATTGCCCTTTGTTACTTTTCCTTGTCCAGAGCATAATTCGTAGGTGCCTACTAAACGACGGTACCGGTATCCTCCGGTACCGGTATCCGCCGGTATCGCCTATTATTGATTTTTCACACATTCAGCAGACTGTTAATCCTTTTAAATAATCGATAATTGAGAGTGTCGTGTGTTTACATGGTTGAACAATTATAAAGTATAAACTTTTTTGGGTAAATTTGATGTATGTGTTACTTAAAATAATTAAATATGAAGCCGTTAAGATTAAAGATGCAATGGTTGGTTAAAGGACTACACTCGGCCGTCTCTTTATGAAACCACATCAGTGCAATTCATACTTACATGTACTTGAAATCATTTATTGTGCTTCAATACGTGACTGCATAATATATTTTGCCCAAATTGTCCATGTTTCAAATAATAAGTATGCATGTCTAGACTGCAAATGTGTAAGTCAAATAAAATAGATGTCACAAATAAATAGTAAACATGAATATTACTGTAACTAATGTCACCTTATCAATATGTCATTGCCATGTCATGTACACTTTTACCGAATAAAAAACTAAAATTTATAAACTTAGCGATGTTATACTCTAAGAAACATAGAACTGACTAGATAAAATGAACGAACAAATAAATACAATTGTGGGGCATGTTGTACAATTAAGCTTGTCAAAGACATACTAAACAATAACCAAATGCAGGCCCCGTGCTTATAAAAGTTCCTTGAGCATAATCTCGTGCTCAGCAAAAAATCATGCTCAAGTTTTATGAAGTGAAGTCCAGTTATGTCTTGTTACTTAGTCGGGAAACATAACACTAATCAGAATGTCTGTTCTTCAGCTTATGTATCTTAATATTAAACCCGACTTTGTAAATAAATATAACTTGACTTCATTTCATATTATTTAGCATGATTTTGCGCTGAGCATGAGATTATGCTCAAGAATTTTTTATAAGCACGGGGCCAAGAAACAAGAGGTATTTCTGTATTGAATGCTTTTTATGGGCCTATCTAACATCATAAGTACTACACCCTGCAGTTAGTAGGAGGGGAAGCATCAGACATAAATAATTAAAAATATTTTATAACCCACCACAGCAAGTAACTGCAAATATGTTTACATGTATGTGATACACTCGATATTTTTCAAGCGGGACAAAGGAATATTTATTATAAAAGCATATTTTACTCTAATTGCCGTCTTTTTCACAGCGACAGATACTGAATAAACAACCCAATTAAAGGATTATAGGGGCCCCAAGGTGTCACCTTGTACATTGTCACTTTTTAACACGGATTAATTACTTAAATCTGAAGTCTATGAGAAAGTAGAAAGTAAAATTAAGAAGCTGCATATAGAGTGCATAAACAATAAAAAAAATCATTATTCACTAATTCACTCTTAAAATTAAAACAGTCAAGAGTTGACATGAGTCACTTTCTTATATATATGTACACAGCATGTTTTACTGTTAACAATAAGTGAAAAAAAATCAAATCTAGTAAATATTTAAATGCACGTGTAGTTATAACTTGTAGCGCACTTACCATGTCTAAACATAATCAGCGCATGAAGTATATCACACACTTTTTATGAATTATTTTAATTATAATTTACGACTGTAAAAGGTATATAAAAAGAGATCTTATAGGCATGACAGCATCATATTATCGTGAATGAAAATACTCAAACTATGACTCGTATGAGATTTTAGTAAATATTATAAAATCTGCAAGTATTTTGTCCTGAACATAAAAACCTAAATAGCTATGTTAACAAAAGCTTACTTGAATAATCTTACTCTTGTGCTAAATTTATTATTGTATAGAGAAATGTTTAAATAAATAAAAGTCTTCATATACAGTTCTGCCACTATTTTGGTATTTGCAGATCGCAGTTAAAATTTAATATTCATCGTCTGCATAATTTATATTTACTTTACATATGTACACAACTAGCAGTTTCTTTCTCGATCAACGCCTCTTTCTTCAACAACTTGCAACATTCATTCAAGCATTTCGGATACCGGGATTTGCGATACCGGCGGATACCGGCGTTTCTTGATCGATACCGTCGTTTAGCAGGCACCTAATTCGTAAACTACTAGTTGGAATTCAATACAACTTCATACAATGGTCTAGCACAATGAGAGGAAGTGCAGTGCACAAGAACCATAACTCCATCTTGACTAATTACAGAGTTATTGCCCTTTGTTCCTTTTCCTTGTCCGGAGCATTATTCGAAAACTACTGGTTGGAATTCAATACAACTTCATACAATAGTCAAGCACAATGAGAGGAAGTGCAGTGCAAAAGAACAGTAACTCTATCTTTACTCATTACAGAGTTATTGCCCTTTGTTACTTTTACTTGTCCGGAGCATAATTCGAAAACTATTGGTTGGAATTTAATACGACTTCATACAATGGTCAAGTACATTGAGAGAAAGTGCAGTGTACAAGAACCATGACTTTATCTTGACAAATTACAGAGTTATTGCCAAGAACAATATCTCTTTTTAGTTTGTTTGCAAGGTATTCTGTGACTACGAACTTCCTCAGTTTATAAAGCAGTCTTTTGGGGGTATTAATCACATTTAGTGATAGCTCTAGTTTCGTATATACGGTGTATTTCAATTAAGGAGAATACTTACCCCACCAGTTTTTTTTTACATCCTGCGCTGAATAAGTATTGTTAACGAGAGATCGTAACATACAAGACCAGTTCTTTTACACAAAATTAACCAATATGTTAGTGCACTCAGTACTTCACCCAGTACCGTGGGTGGGTTTTAGCTCGACTATTCGAAGAATAAAAAACCTGTACACAGGAGGAGGTAACTCTATCAAGCATTTTGACAAAATTATGCCCCTTTTTCTACTTAGAATTTACGTTAAAGTTTGCGTACCACCTCAAATATTTTCAAAGTCCATTGACATCTGGCTTTGAAACTTTGCACGCTTGTTCACCATCATGTCCCCAACCTGTACACAGAAGGAGGTAACTCTATCAAGCATTTTGACAAAATTATGCCCCTTTTTCGACTTAGAATTTACGTTAAAGTTTGCGTACCACCTCAAATATTTTCCAATTCAATTGTCATCTGGCTTTGAAACTTTGCACACTTGTTCACCATCATGCCCCCAACCTGTACACAGGAGGAGGTAACTCCATCAAGCCTTTTGACAGAAATATGCCCCTTTTTACAATATCCTCCAGGATGGATATTATTTTATATTGTCAATCACTGAGAATAGTCGAGCGCGCTGTCTACTGACAGCTCTTGTTAGTGTAATACAGTATGGTGGCTGATTTCTGCTAAGTATAGCTACTTTGCTTGGCGGGGCGAAAAGTCGAAATAACGACGATGGGCAGAAACATGGGCTTTTTTTCCAAGTTGGCGGGTTTTAATACGTCGTGTTTTTTGCCATTTAAATCGTGTTTTTGATTTTTCTTAGCGAAAAATTGAATATTTTTACGTATTTTCCACCTTTTTACTTTACACCCTCTGAATAAAATGCATTGTGTTTCCGCCCTTTGTCATGTTTTTTCGCCTGTAATCTGTCGTGCTTCGACTTTTCGCAGTGCAATATTATAGGTTTATATTACAATGTACACATGCTACAGGAATATAAGAAAATTAATAGTTTGTTCTTCTTTCCGATTTAATCAAATGATCCCATTTAATTAAAGAAAGCAAGTTCTATTTTCCATATCTGCAATATCAAAATAAACATTTCACTTTTATTCCAATAAAAAGGACTAGCTAGGTCCACATTACAAGAAAAACAAACTTACTGCTTCTGTTTGCTGACGCTCCCTTGCAATGAATTTGCCTATTCTTTTACCTGAAATATATACATAAACGGGTTACAGTTTGTCCCACCTACATACAATATTTCATTTAAATATAACGGAGATTAAAGGTGGATTTTTTATCATGCCATTACTATGACAACTGCCTGATAAAGCCTATCTGAGAACAGCAACCTTTCTCAGTCAGTGACTTGAGAAACACTTCTCCTTGTTTAAACCTATGGAAAAGTCAGAGGACATCAGATTGTTCAAGCTCCTCCCACGTTTTGCCGGACGACTCAGAAACTAGGGCCCCGAATTAAATTAAAAATGTAAAATAATGATTGAAAATCATAATAGTGGCATGATAAAAAGAATAACAGGTTACTGTCTTTTGAGAAAGGGATTTCTCAGACTCGGCTAGATATGGTCCGGAAGGGGCTGGACAAGCCTGGCCCCTTCAAGGACCATATCTAACCTCGTCTGAGAACCCCTTTCTCAAAAGACAGTAACCTGTTATTCTCTATATCTTATGTGATCTCTTGAATAAGTCTAAAAGAAAATTTGTATTATGCTAGAAGAGAAGTAACTTTTTAAATACTATTTCGAATTTGAGGTAGAGAAGGATGAAGTTAAAGCTGCTCGCTTGCAGATTTTGGTAAAAAAATAAAGTTCTTCAAACTGTGTGTAAATAACGTATTTTAGAATATATGGTCATATAAAAAGGCTCCAGTATAAATTCATGTCACATATATATCTCCAAATTAAAAAAAATACGCTCCCAAATTCAAAAGCGTTGCAAACGCTTTTGAAATTTCAATATGAACATATGTGTAGCAGTGCCGTGTAACCGACCTTTTCAATCGATTTCTGCAAATTCCTACCTAGATTTTTTGCTTATTTTTTTCTTTCTAGCCTCTAGTTTTATATTTATGAATAAGAATGTCGATTTTTTTTGAAATTTTTTTTTTTCAACGGTAACTGAGACCGAGCAGTTTTAACAGTAAAACTTCTGAATTACCTGAAAGAAGAATTCTTTTTACAACAAATAGCTAGTTTCAACAAAATACATGTCCCAAATGAAATAATAATGAAATTCATCACCCGACCTGTTAGAAATACAGAGATGACAAATTCTATGCTCTCTAAAAATATTTCAAATCTTTTAGTTTATGGGTCATACACCTAAATTTACAGTATGAAACGTAATTCAAACATTTACTGGAGTCATTAACACTGCCGTATTATTTCTTTATTTAAATTGTGCTTTTCATGGATCAGAAGAGAAGCTTTGTACATGATATTTCAAATTTCATCGTCTTTCGAGTTAACAAGTTTGCACCAAAATTTAAAACTCTACATATTAACAATTAGCTTTTAACATTTACCATCAATATTGCAACTTAGTAGTTTACGCCATAATTAAGCTAACACGATTGGCAGCTTAGCAATAATCCACAAAGGCATACAACAGGCTTTTTGTTGCTAAACAGATACATAGTATCATAGTGCTACTAGCTTACTATCATATAAATCTTCGGTGCATTTTAACAGTCTATTTCGCATGTTTAACATTATTAACAACTGCACTCCACGGTGCTTCCCTGAATATGGCAGTGATATAGTATATTTCACAATTATCGCTAATAGCGACAGCAACTTAAAAACTGGCTCTTTTTACATAATTATATTAATTCTATCATCTTTAAACTCCCAACTGCGTAGTATCTTCGTGACCTTGCTGCTTTCGATTTTGAAGTGAAAACATATTGTAACCGTGTAGTTAAAAGAGGTATACTCCCTACATCTAGCCGATTATCTTCTCGAAACATAGATTGTGTGTTCAATGAAAGTAAAATGATAAATAAATACGATTTCAAAGAAGAACCTATGGCGAAAAATGCCTCATTTTACCACAATTAATCAATATAGAGAAATATGTGTGTAATAAATGGCAGCAACCCATTAATTGTACAACAACAACTCTACATAGATTATTGAATGGTTTACGGTACTGCAGTATGCAGTAATTGAAAACTGATTCCTAGAAGCACTTCTGAAGCGTTTAATTAAGCTTTTTTACATCTCGCAATTAATTCCTTTATTTCCAAGCAGAATTTCTGTAGTCACGTGATCAGAAACTTGTAGCCAAGCAGCGTGATCTCCGCATGTTGAAACGAACATGGGTTCATATTTTTTATATTCTTTCATTAATATACTGACGTCAAAAAGAAACGCTTCACAAGTCAGTTTTAAGACACATTTCAATAAGACTAATTTGATCAAGACCAAATCATTTCGAAAAGATAACAATGAAATATTACTGAATAAATATTGTCAATAATGAGGAGTTATCACGATATTAACCTATTCCGCCCCTGTGTGTTCAAGGACTACTGCCGATGTTCCCGACGTTGATGATCCGTCAGCACCATGCCACGACAAGGTCTCCGACAGCTTATCTCGTGCTCCCTCTTACAGTTTCGATCGGTGTTGTGGCTTATTGTCCGTCCACAATTGCCCACTGCCGTGGTGATTTGGTTGCGTAAGTGACGTTGACGGATGTAATCATCCTGACCTACACACGTTACACGAGGGGCACCTGAGCGAGGTCTGTCAGCCAAATTCCCTGTGGCATAAGACGTTGAACTAAGCATGTAATTGTCAATCGTTACACATTTATTTTATAATTGTCAAGCCACGTCATTTTGAGTACGTCTACATTCCAACATGCCTAATACCCGTGCTTGATTTGCATTACTTAGCCTTGGCATGTTTTATTTTAAATATTTTTAAAAACTCTTTTGATTTCTTTCTTGTTAATCATCTGTCGATTTTGTGCAGTAAACCATGTGTTAAAAGTACACCAGATGCACAAGAAAAAATGTGAGCTGGCCCATAATTTGTTGAAGCGACTTTTCTTTATGTCAATGGGTGGATAACAGGTGGTGGTTATGCAAAGCTCAATATACTCAAAATCTTTGAGCCCATTAAAAAGTTATTACATATTTTCGAGGAAGTGTTTCTTTTTGACGTCAGTATAAATTTTATCATTAGTGCTGTAATCTTTAAAAACGGTTTTGGCCTTTTAAAGTATCTCCTTAGTGAAGAGCTTAGCTTATTCCGAAAAAAAATTGTTCGATTCAGAATTAGTTCCGTCACGTTACCTTCTGATTTTCGAAGCACAAAATCGCACGGCTTGCATCAACAATCAAAGGACTGAAAGTGCTGGAGGATCGATTGTCTCTGAACAACACAGTCTGCACACATACATGTGTAAATATCAGGACAACATAGACTGTACACATACATATGTGAATATCAGGACAACCCTTGCACAAGTAAAGTTATAAACTGAATTAAAGACACAACTGTCCACAAATTTTGACTTTTCACCATTTGTGTAAACTTTACTTTTGAGATAGGAACCCATGTGCTTACATTATGTCATTCAGTGACTATGTTCAACTACCCGAATAATTAAGCTGTGAATCGTAACTGAGAAATGGATTTTGACAAAACTGAACTGAAAATTTATGGTTTGAACAACTTTAAATGTCATTCAAAAGTTACGGGATTTGCCCATAAGGTTGATTGTAATGTGCGAATTAATTCGGATTTAACGTCGCACCCAACAGCTAAGGTCATATTGCAACTTCCGGCTTTCATGGAGGAGGAAGACCCTGGGTGCCAATTCCCTGTATCAGAATTTGGGGGTCATTTAGAAACTCCGAGGGTCATACCCTTTATTGTAAAAAAATAAAGGCATGACTATGTGTTAAAGAAGTTTTATTCAGTTTACTTCTGTAAAACTGCATGTGATACATAACAAAATGGTGGGTAATCAAAGGGTTGGCAAAACAACAGGTGTTTCTCTTTGGGTGCTTTCCATTTTGTCACTGCATCTCAAAAGTCAATTCAACCATAGACATTAAACTTGGATATTATTTGGCACACTTAAACCCCTTTCAATAGTGACAGTCTGATTGAAATGACTACAAAATGATCATTAAAATCACTCAGAAAGACGTTTTTGTTTCCCCTATTAAGGTTCGTCGACCATCTCTTGTTGTGCATCTACGATCTATGATGACGGTATCACAGGAATCAACACACACACAAACGCAATGGTACAAAATGCGTGTCGATCCGAAATCAGACGACAACGACGGAATAGGGTCAAAATTAGACATATCCCATAATAACCGGAAGCGTATTTTATCAACAATTTATCTTGCATTTCGAAGCGTTTTGAGAGGTTTTGAAATGTTGTTTTTGTAGTAATTTGATCATACACATTTTAATTGCGTCATAGAAGACGCTCTTTGCTATTTCTGTTGCGTCATTGACAAACCGAGTGCGTCAAAATCGCAGAAAACACGCTCTCGCAGAAACACTGAATTTAGTGTATCCGGTGTAGCGATACGTATTTCACGGGTCTTACATTTCTCATGTCACACCGGTCTGACGATAAAAAACGCGTAGGAAAATAGTTTTATACAGAACAGATACCTTGTTGATTTAAGTTACAAATTATAAGAAAAACAACAATATAATATTGTGCTATTCTGTAATGTTTGATATTATTTAGATCTGTTACTATATAGTTTTTAAAACAGAGGACAGTAATATAGAACTACTCTATAAATTCAATCGATCCAATAAAAGTAAAAATTTAGGTAGGAATTTGCAAAAATCCTTCGCAAATGTTGGTGAACTTGGTTTTGCGGTACTGCTATATGTTTATATTGGAATTTCAAAAGCGTTTTTAACGCTTTATAATTCGCTAGCGTATAATTTCGAATTTACAGATACATGAATACTTCACATGAATTTATTCTGGACCCATTTTATTTGACTTATATAAGTTCTAAAATATGTTATTTTCAGAGAGTTTGATGAAATTTAGTTTTAAAAATCTGAGAGTGAGCAGCTTTAAACTGTAAGGTTAAGTTATGCTACTTTCAAATATTCTATTAGGTATGCTTTTGAAGTTTTTTAAGGAGTGCCTCTACTCTATTTAAAGAGATAAACTTGTGATATTTTTGTATAATGTTCTTGTTGTTCTGTTTATTCTAGATTGGAAAGCTATTGTTATGTGGTAGCATGGCAGAAAAAACACGAGTTAACAATTACCATGGTCTTGAATTTGATTACCTTGCTGTACTGAAGTCCTGGCCTGGCTGCGGAGATCTTGTGTTCGAGCACTGCTCAGAAGGACAGATGGACGTTAGATATAGAGTAACTCGGCAGTGTGGAAGCAATGCATATGTTGATTTGGATCCAGATTTGAAACTGAAATTTTCAAGAATCCTTGATAAGTGTATAGATCTGGAGTGTGAGCGAAACTTGTGCTCGCAAAGTCTGGGCAAATGTACAATTACTAGCATGAATAAAGGTTGCCAGTTTTGTTCTGTTTATATGAAAACAGGAACACTAAAATGCATAAAAACCTTATCTCCCGACAAATTCGTACTTGAATGGACACGCAAATGTAAATCAGAAGAATTATATGCATTTGCATTGAAAAATAATGACATGTCAAGAGCTCAGACGGATGAACACACAATTTTTCAGGAAAATGAAAACCTAAAAAAGTACTCGTCATTTTTTCCCGAACTGTGGGACTGGAGAACTGAAGTTTTAAAACAAAACTTAAGTGTGTACGTTGACTTCCACCCGACCATAGAACTAGACATTACAAAAGTACACTGGAACCAGCGAATGATACATCTGAAAATAAAAGACTCTGTGGCCTATCTTGTACTGCCAAACAGTTACCATTTTGCTCAATGTATAACCTTGAAGTATCTCATCAACTTATCGAAAGAAAGGAAACTCCTTTATTTCGTATTTAACCTTTTACTTAAGTCTGGCCGATTAGCATTGAAAAAAGCAGCAGCGCTTCACAGAATTGACAAATATCTGCTGTTTCCAAAACGACTTGAAGTTCATGGCTCTCACAGCTGTTGGAGAATTTCGACATGTCAAACAGAGTTAGACATTTTTCATGATACATCGGAAGAGCACAGGTTTGCTTATTGTGCTCTGAAATACTTAATTGCAGTATTATTTTTAAGACATTCCATTGGTTCATTTCGTGTTCTGCCTCGTATTTGGCCCTACGAGGCAAAGATAGCAGTTATAAGGCATATAAAATCCTGCAAAACTCCTAGAATAGGAACCCATGTTTGCTTGCTGAATATTATGCACGATATCGCGTTGTGTAGAGATGCGGGAACAATGGATCACCCAATTGTACACCTGAACTTATATGAAACATTGCCGCCGGATTTTAACTATAAAAATGCAAGAGAAGTAATTTCTTTCAAAGCACTGCTTCTGATAATTGCTTATCAGAGAAAGGAGTACACTGCAACAGATTTGATCAATGACTTAAATTCATTAAACTTTATTTGGAAAATGAAGGGCCTTGAACCGGTGAGAGATCATTATCAGCTTACCAAAAAAAATGATACTAGAGAAGCCCTGTGTGAAATAAAGAAGCTTGTTCAAACTCGAAGAAAAATATCCGCAAGAAATGTATTGTTGAAAATGATATTATCACAGTTGAGGGAAAATCGATTACAGAATTTTCAAGAAAATGTGATAAGAAACAATTTAAAAGATCTTGCTGTTGTTGATGAATTATATATGAAATTTGGCAAGGTGGAATACTTGTATATGGATGGATATACTAGAGCAAACTTAAGGAAAAACTATTTTATCCAATGACATTTTGTGCTCGATGAACAGCGTATTATGATCTACAAGTGATAGTTCCAAAATATAACCTAGGCCAGTGAGCGTGCATTATTGCCTATGCTGGTTGTCCGCCATAGGGAAGAAATGTAACCATTATAATGTGTGTTTCCTCTGAAGGCAAAATTTGACCTTTCACCTTGAATTTGACCTTGACCTCTTTAACTTAGAATAACAATGATTACAATGATTATTAAATTTAATGAGCAATAAACATGAAGTAAAAATGAGTTTTTTTAAAACGGAGTTTGTGTTAATTTGTACATACACGACAAAGAAGTCACATGAAATATTCATTTATGTTTCGCAGATAGCAGTGTACTTGAAACCTGATATGCATGTGTATAAATGGATAACCACCTACTTACTTCCAGGTGTTTTAACATTTATAGATCAGATGCAGATTATGATAAATTAAATGCCTGCCTAGCTTATCTTCTCACGTGACCGTGGTCAGTTCTGCATCATATAATGCAATCGCGCAGCATCTCGTATCTCGACCAATCGTAAGGCTCGATTAACTCGTAGTTTAGCCTGACCACAAAGGATAGCGTGGGGTTTAGCTCATTCAAGAAAGTACGTGGGGCTTTGGATTTTGATTTGTAATTTTTATCGTTTACATGTTTGTCCCTATCCGCCCCAACCTCCCTCCTGGCTATCTATACCTATTCATTCTGTAATCTTACAATGGTGTTAGGCGGTTGCATTGTCCAACTTTGTATCATTATTAATTTGAACTTGATGTGATAATCTTTTCTATGAAATTATTAGAATACATAGATCAATTTGAAAATAAAACACCTCTGTCAGACAATACACAGAAGATAATTGTTGGTTTCGGTGTAAGATCGCGTTATAATACAGATGTTACTATATATAGTAACACTTTTGTATAGAGAAAAAATGTTTTATTCGTCCTCCTGAAGTATTATCAGCTTTTGGCCCTGCACGCGCACGGCTATTATCGCATAACTGCCCTAGGAAAACGTACACGTGCAAACGTACACGTGCAAACGTGACGTCATTTAACGGAAAAAACACGGCTGACGCTGAATGTAACTCCAACGTACATTAGAGTCTCTAGCTAACAGAATAATTGATTTAGATGATGAAATAGTCAGAAAGCGCGTTGTGAATGGCCATGTTACCGAAGAAGAAGCTCACAACTTCATAGAAAGTAAGCTATAAATCTACAATGATGAAATCAAAGAGCGACGTAAATAAAAGATATTGTTGAATAAAAATGATAATTTACTAGTATATTGTTAATATTTGAATTCCGTTTTCTACGGAATTCCGTTAGGGCCATCTGCATAGTCGCCTTTGAATAAAATAATCTGAAACACGAAAACGCGAAAGTACGATGACGAAAAGGCGAAAACACGATGACGAAAACTCGAAAGTACGATGACGAAAACACGATGATGAAAATGCGATACAATTTCGCGTTTTCATCATCGTATTTCGCGTTTTCGTCATCGTACTTTCGCGATTTCGTGTTTTCGTCATCGTACTTTCGCGTTTTTGTCATGGTACTTTCGCCTTCCGGTACACGCGAAAGTACGATGACGAAAACGCGAAAGCACGATGACGAAAACGCGAAGGTACGATGATGAAAATGCGCGAAACAATATTAACAAAACAAAACAAGTGAATCCTTGCAGTTATCTTAAAGATAAGACTTGAACATATTTTTGTAATATAAACTAAGGGGGATAATACAAGAGTTATATGAGCTGGAGTTATGGTTTATAAACACTGCGCTAATGTACACCTAATAATATATCCATGCTCCATGTTTGGAGTTAATCTGTGCAATAGTGCTTAAGTTATGCTGCAAGCATTTATTTTACAAAATCAATTAAGTGATATAATTTAAGAACTATACAAGCTATAGTTATTGTTCCTGTGCACTGCTTTATACACTTCATAAAGTATACATGGTCCAAATTTGGAGTGAACCCCTGCCAAAGTGTTGAAGTTGTCCTTTTATCACAAACAAGTGACATGGGGAGATAATTTAAAAACCGGGCAAGAGTTATGGTTCTTATTTATGTACTTCCTCTCCCTCATCACCCTCTACCTATACATTATATACTTCAAGTTTCAAAGCAATCCTTTTGAACTTTTGTAGTTATAGTAAGTTATAGCAAATGTGAAAAAACAAGTCACAAGGGGAGATAACTTAAAAATCTGGCAAGAAAGTGTTATGGTTCTTAGTTAATGCACTTCCTGTCATCACCCCCTACCGTTATTTCAAATAAGTTTCAAAGCAATCCCTCGAAACCTTTTGAAATTATAGTATGAACATGGAGCATGGGTATATTATTAAGTGTACATTAGCGCAGTGTTTATAAACCATAACTCCAGCTCATATAACTCTAGAATTATCCCCCTTAGTTTATATTATAAAAGTATGTTCAAGTCATATCTTTAAGAATACTGCAAGGATTCACTTGTTTTGTTTTGTTAATATTGTTTTGCACATGCGTACCGGAAGGCGAAAGTACGATGACGAAAACGCGAAAGTACGATGACGAAAACACGGCCGCGAAGTACGATGACGAAAACGCGAAAGTACGATGACAAAAACGCGAAGGTACGATGATGAAAACGCGAAATTGTATCGCATTTTCATCGTGTTTTCGTGTTTTCGTCATCGTACTTTCGCGTTTTCATCGTGGTAGTTTCGCGTTTTCGTCATCGTGTTTTCGCGTTTTCGTCATCGAACTTTCGAGTTTTCGTCATCGTGTTTTCGCGTTTTCGTCATCGTGTTTTCGTCATCGTACTTTCGTGTTGTCGCGGTTCAAATTATTTCATTCATAGGCGATGGCCCTAACGGAATTCCGTAGTTTTCAGAGGTTTATGTTTCTGCTTTATGTAGTGCCAAGTCAGATCGACTTACGACAGTTGAAAACAATACAAAAGGGCACCAAAAGTGATATTTTCACGAGTGGCGCACCCACGAGTGGATGTGACTACTTTGGTGTTCACGAGTGAAAAGAACGTGATATTACACCGATACCAACAATTTTTCTATTTATTTTATTGTTAAAACTCTACTTTTATTATACCCCCAAAACGAAGTTTAGGGGGGTATATAGGAGTCACCCGGTGGTTGGTCGGTCGGTCGGTCGGTCGGGCGGTCTGTTGCATTTTCCTTGTCCGGAGCATAACTTGAAAACTACTAGTTGGAATTCAATACAACTTCATACAATGGTCAAGCACATTGAGAGGAAGTGCAGTGCACAAGAACTATAACTCCATCTTGACTAATTACAGAGTTATTGCCCTTTGTTACTTTTCCTTGTCCGGAGCATAACTTGAAAACTACTAGTTGGAATTCAATACAACTTCATACAATGGTCAAGCACATTTAGAGGAAGTGCAGTGCACAAGAACCATAACTCCATCTTGACTAATTACAGAGTTATTGCCCTTTGTTACTTTTCCTTGTCCGGAGCATAACTTGAAATCTACTGGTTGGAATTCAATACAACTTCATACAATGATCAAGCACACTCAGAGGAAGTGCAGTGTACAAGAACTATAACTCTATCTTGAGTATTTACTGAGTTATTGCCCTTTGTTAGTTTTCCTTGTCCGAAGCATAACTTGAAAACTACTGGTTGGAATTCAATACAACTTCATACAATGGTCAAGCACATTGAGAGGAAGTGCAGTGCACAAGAACTATAACTCCATCTTGACTAATTACAGAGTTATTGCCCTTTGTTACTTTTCCTTGTCCGGAGCATAACTTGAAAACTACTAGTTGGAATTCAATACAACTTCATACAATGATCAAGCACACTCAGAGGAAGTGCAGTGTACAAGAACTATAACTCTATCTTGAGTATTTACTGAGTTATTGCCCTTTGTTAGTTTTCCTTGTCCGAAGCATAACTTGAAAACTACTAGTTGGAATTCAGTACAACCTCATACAATGGTCAAGCACATTGAGAGGAAGTGCAGTGCACAGGAACCATAACTCCATCTTGACTCATTACAGAGTTATTACCCTTTGTTACTTTTCCTTGTCCAGAGTATAACTTGAAAACTTCTGGTTGGAATTCAATACAACTTCATACAATGGTCAAGCACAGTGAGAGGGAGTGCAGTGCACAGGAACCATAACTCTATCTTGACTAATTACAGGGTTATTGCCCTTTGTTACTTTTCCCTGTCTGGAGCATTTTTCGAAAACTACAAGTTGGAATTCAATACAACTTCATACAATGGTCAAGCACAGTGAGAGGAACTGCTAAGAACAATATCTCTTTTTAGTTTGTTTGCAAGGTATTATGTAACTACGAACTTCTTCAGTTTATAAAGCAATCCTTTTGGGGGTATTAATCACATTTAGTGATAGCTCTAGTTGAGTTTGTTGCTATCAAACATCGAAAATCGCGAGAAACGTCATCAGAAAACATAGCACAAATGACGTCGTTTTAATGACTTCGTCGTCGCATGTTCTCCGGCATTAATGACGCTCTGTATTCTTTTTGATGTTAAACCGGGTTAAAGATTGCAAAAACAGTGAAAAATAAAAATGGTAATCCACTGTTTCAAAACTGTGATTGATCACTTTTATTTCACTGAGAAAACTCAATAATTCACTAGAAAACAAAAAAATAAAAATGGTATTTGTCGTTATAGTAGTTATAGGTTATGTTTGACCTTTTAATGAAAGCTCAACCGCTATTTCTATGCCACAAATGAACTAAGAGTGACCAAACTATCTGGCGTCAAGAAGACATAAAAAAATATATTTGCTTGTTTTCTTCTTTATGGCGGCCATCTTGGCTTACATGGATTTCTGTCAACTCTATCCGTTTTGGTTAAAATGAACTTCCGTTTCATATCGTCAAGATCCTGGCAAATATTTTGACGTATGACACTCGTTGTTAGATTTTATAGACCGGTAGTGAGCTCTGCACCACATGTTATTTGCTAAACTATTTCCAAATGCATTTCTTTGGAATTTAATCTTTAAATTTTAGGGGAAATAAACCTTCGCAAAAATTATGTGCTTGTATAGAAATTTGATTTTATAAACTAGTCATTCATCGACACGCCTGTGATTTCATTACTACGTATGCATGGGCATTCCTGACCGATAAAATACAGGGACACATTTCAGGTTACATGGTCGGTTCGTTGACTATAATTTTGCGCTGTTCCGTTCGTCCATGAGTCCGTACATACCCAGTCGGCACTAGGGGGTTAGGGTTTGTGTGCCACTAAGCGTTCTTGGCTTTGTTTGAGTTCATTCCATACAATAATCAGACGGTCTGTTCTTGAGCTTATGTTTCTTTATATCAAACCCGACTTTAATAAAGAAGCATAACTTGACTTGACTTCATATTACTTGAGCATGATTTTGTGCTGAGCATGAAATTGTGCTCGAGCAACTTTTACAGGCACGGGACTAGCATGTGAACTGAAATACCGTCATAAAATTGCGAAACGTTTTATACAGACGTATTGAATACCTATTCATCCTTAAATTAAAATTCCGAGAATCAATGTTCACTGTCTTTGAAAAAACTTTCTATACCAGTACACTCAAAAGCTATATTCCGTCCACTAGTTTCGTAACACTTGCATCACTTAGTGGTCCTCTGCCAAAGATGTATAAAATTATGCCCCGGGTTCAAAATTGACCCCGCCCCAGGGATCACTTGTTTTTATATGTACTGTAAGAAAAGACTATAAAATATCTTCTTGTCCGAAACCATGAGGACCAGAACTAAGATAGTTGTCGTGTAGCATCGCCTTGTGGTCTTCTACCAATTTTCATATTATGGCACTGGTGACATAAGCGTTAACATAAATGGAACGCAAATAGAAAGAGTTTTTGTAAAAAAAATCCTGGGCGTATATGTGGACAAAACACAAGTTGGATTACGCAAGTAGATAAGATGTATTCAAAGGTAAACACAAAGTTATATCTGCTAAAAACAATTGTATATTTTTTTGCATTTGAAATGAAGATAATGTTTTATAACGCCTCTTTTGATTATTGTTGTACTGTATGGGAGAAGAGAACTCGATCAACTATAAGAATGATACCTAATTCCAGAAACGTGTAGCAAGAATTATACTTCATTGTAAACAAACCGGCTAAAATGCTATCTAAATATTTATTTATCGAGTTGAAATGGTTTTCTTTCAAAACAGATGTAAATATCACACTGCACTTTTAGTTTTCAAATACTTCAAACAAATTGTCCAAGATTATCAGTCTGAATTACTGACATTCTCAAACAAGAGGGCCAAGATGGCCCTATATCGCTCACTTGGTTACCATGGGCTATAAAAGATCATCAATAGCAGAAAGGGTCAATTTTGACCTTGGACTCATGATTTTTCTCTATATAAGCCTATGTAAAATCAAGAGACTCCAGGGCAGGGTCAATTTTGAACCAGGAGTCCTGATTTGAACAATCTTGGTAGAGGGTCACCAGGTAATGCCATATGCCAAATAGCTTAGCTCTATGCCTTGTGGTTTCAGATAAAAATATTTTAAAGTTTTTCCTAAATAAAGCCAATGTAAAAGCAAGTGACCCCCTGTGCCGAGCCAATTTTGACCCAGGGGTAAATATTTGAACACTCTTTGTAGAGATTCACTAGGTAATGCCACTTGCCAAATATCTAGGCTCTATGCCTTCTTGTTCTTGAGAAGAATATTTTTTAGAGTTTATCCTTTCTGTTGCCATAGCAACCAGAGTTCTGCATGGAATAAAATTCTTTGAACAACTATATGAAAGGGCTTCATGCAAGGAACATCTCTGCCAAGTTATATCATTATTGGCCTAATAGTTTCAGAGGAGAAGAAACTGTTAACGATCGTACGACGTATGCTGTTCGGCGGACGCGGGACGGAATGTCATCCTTATGGTTCGCTCTGGAGAACATATTTATATACAAATAATTTTCCTATTGTGCGTCAATATTTACCTAGCACTCGTTAATCTTCGCTAATATCTTCGCGTACATCCTGGTGTGTTTTCGTTGTTTCAATTGTTTATAATATCAAACGACTGATGTTCACACCACAGACAGTGGCGTAGTGGCAAGATGCCTAAGGTGTATGCAAGGTTCCACAGGTTCGAATCCTGCACATATAATTTTAATTTTTATAAGAGTATGGCTGTTTTCATCAAATTTTTGACACAGTCTTATGCACCATTTTCGCTTTTAGATATTCTATGATTGTTGTTTAACTTTGCTTTGTTTCTGTGTTTTTATTTTTTATGTATAAATACTTACTATTGATATTCATGGCATTTCAGGAATTACATAAATTTACGTCGTTCGTTGAATGAATGTATTTTCGTCTGTCTCTGGGTTTTCTTCGAATTTCTTCGATATATTAGCCGAGGCAATCTTATCTTTAGAGTGTTTCTGTTTCTCAAGATGAATTGCTCGTTGACATTTTCAGTTCTATATACAAATGTATGCAGGACGACGGAGAAAGAATGCTCGAAAAGTCATTATAAAATACTGAAACCCCGTGCTGAACAACGACAATAGTGAATACATTTAATGCAACGAAACGATAAATCAAAGGACTGAAAGTGCTGGAGGGTCGATTGTCTCTGAACAACACAGACTGTACACATACATGTGTAAATATCAGGGCAACCCATGCATGAGTAAAGTTATCAACAAACTGGAGACACAAATGTCCACAGACTTTGACCTTTAACCATATGTGTAAACTTTACTTTTGATAGGAACCCATGTGCTTACCTTTTGCATTCAGTGACTTCATGTATGTTCAACTACCCTATAAAGTATCGTAGCTGTGAATGGTAACTGAGAAGTTGAATTTTACAAACCTGAACTGAAAATTCAAAGTTTGCACAACTTTTAATGTCATTCAAAAGTTATGGGATTTGCCCATAGGGTTGAGTGTATTGTGTCAATAATACAAAATAAATTCCTATCCTAAATTGTAGGCAAAAACTGAACAATGAGCAAGATCAAAGAAGACACAGAGTAAATTAATAACTGAACAAGAAAAACAGTGATACAAAGTATCACAGCGGGCCCACAAACAAAACTGACATGTAAATATTCTAGAAATTGGTGATGATTGATGTTGAGGCATGGCCCGAAAAGAACCCAAGGAAACCAATTCTGGTTGTACAAGCAAAACCTGACACGACTACTGACTGAACTTTACTGTTATCGAATAATATGTATACAGTATGTCTTATTAACATTATCCTTATAAGTTTGACATGAATAAAGTTTCCATGATTATTTGCTGTAAAACATTGAAAATAGTTTAAAGTCTTAAAATTATAAGTAAAACAGAACAAAAATGTAAAAAAAAAAACAAACTATCAGATGGGTTTCGAAATCGCGTCCGCCGCAGTAAGCCAGCGCATTTCAATTTCCAGCATCTCTACCAACTGCTCTATGTCCGCCGACTACAAAGTTATAGGTAAAAAACGAGTTGTTATAAATTTGTATGTCCAAGTCGTTCGTTCGCGCATTAATAGTATTTACGATTAATTACACATTTAAAGAATAACAACGAAATAATATTATTCTATTCTGAAATGTTTTTAAATTATTTAGATTTATTACTATATAATTTTGAAAACAGAAATCGCTATAATGCCTAACAACTGTTTATATGGAACTACTTGTTTGTATGTTGTGCGTTCGGCCGTAAGGGGCCGATATACTCTGTTAACTTTGGTTCGATTTTAACAATCGACCCAAAAAAGTAAAACAAAAAATCAAGCAAGACATGAACCTGCATACGCTTGATTGGTAATCTACGAAAGACCGGTGGGGTACGAAGTTTGAAGTATTAAATTTGAAGTTTGAATGTTGAAGTTTGAAATATGAAATTTGAAGTATGAAGTTTGAAGTTTGAACTGTGAGATGTGAAGTATGAAGTTTACAGTATGAAGTTTGAAGTATGAAGTTTGAAATATGAAGTTTGAATCAAAGTTTGAAGTTTGAAATGTGAAGTTTGAAGTCTGAAGTATTTCACAATGTTTGCTCTGTTTCCTTATTGCATCATCTTAACGATTGAAAAATCAGAGGTTGTGCATTGTTGCTGAGTGTTATTGAAGGATTGTTGTAAACACATATCAAACGTTTATGTATAAAATGTCCTTAAAAAACTCCCTGCCACAATATGCAACTTCCAATAGTTGTATTAAATCTGATTCTTTAGCCAGTCAAAAATAGAAAAAAAGCAATGTTTGATAAAAATAAGTTGGGGTCTGACGCAATGACAACTATACAGATTGTTTGGATGAGCCTGTAGCCCTTTAAAATGTTATTCTTTTATTTCGGTTTGGTTGTCTTTGAATCAACACCTGAGCGAATCGATTGGTGGGCAAATAGGGTCAAACACCGAGTATATTTAGTATTTGACCTCATTTGCCTACAAATCGAATCGCTTAGATTTTCAAATAAACGTTTTTCTTTTTTATCAAAACTACCTACTAAAATCACTTAATTTATTAGGAGTTCGCTCTTAATAGAAAGCACTTTAGCTCCGCCCACAATCACGGACCTATATACACATAGGCCCGTGTCACATATGCAAAAGGTCAAACGAGGCTACCGTTCGTTCCCTTATGGTTTCTTTATTGTTAAAAAATTGACTTAATAAACTCTGATTGTGGGCGGAGCTAAATTGCTTTCTATTAAGAGCGAACTTTTAATAGTTAAGTGATTTCAGTAGTTAGTTTTAACAAAAAAGAAAGACGGTTATTTGAAAATCTGAGCGATTTGATTGGTGGGCAAATACTAATCTGTTTATTTTTTTCAAGAAATACAGTTTGAACAACAATAAAACGTGAAGTAACTCTTCTAAGCTGGTTTAGAAGAGTACCGGCCCCAAAGACAGGTATAGAGTTATAAAACACTGCTAGAGCCCGTAAAGCATATCATGGATAGATTAACAGTTGTACAACCATGCATTAATCTCCTTGAAATACCAAAAGCCTAGAAAGATTATATAATATTTTGAAAAGAATTTTAGTTTTCGGGGACAATAATAAAAGGTATATACAGAATCATACAAAAATGGGCAGAGTATAAAGTACTGCCGAACCAGAGAAAAATGCATGGTAAGCCCACATTAAGCATAGAGTAGATATTTAAAGTAATGAATGAAAAAGAATGTTGGAGAAGACTTGAATTTATGTTACTGCCATGGCGTTGATCGGTATAAAAGAGGAAAAAAGACACACACAAAAAACGGGAGTACTAGTGTAGACGTATATAAGATATTTTTCATAGCATGAAAGGGATCGGTAGCCGAACATTTTTATACAACAAAAAAATCGAATAACTACAAAAATGCTGATGGAACAATCAACGATATAAAATCCATTCAAAGACTCGGAGGCAGGGACGAAGATATATTATTATAAATTTGTAACTTGTAATAACATTATTATAAATTTGTAACTTGTAATAACATTACAATAAATTTGTAACTTGTAATAACAACCAACAGTTCACTAGCAACTCTAGTGTTCTGTAACTCTCATGTATATATCTTAACTATATTCTACTAACTATTATAAGTAGAGATTAACTGGTTTAGAGACCCAGAAACAATCTCGTGTGTATCAGTGCTGTACACTGGGAATGAAAAAAAAAAGAACCAAAGGGTTTATTCGAGAAGAGTTATGGTATCGCACCCGGAATTCTTACTCTTCTATACTCACAAGTCTACAGTTTAGGCTCGATTAACGCACGTAAGTAGCACTAACTTCCCACCACTCCCGACTTGACTACAGCCACTCTGTGGTGTAGGTGGATCTCTTAAGCTAATATATAAGGTGATTCCGGGGCAATTGAAATAGTGTATAGTGTAAATTCATTTTACAGTTGAATAACACCTCACTCTGGAGGCTTGCAGCACCAATTTAATTAATCACAATATGAACCAAAAATACAAAACTACAATAACTAACTAAAAATTAAATTTTTTACCAAAAGGGACCAAATATATTTCCCTACAAGGGAATAGCTATCTAGGCAGAATTTGCCGCAGCTACTCTTACTTTGGCAATAAATAATACAATTTTTTGAACAAATAAAAGGAGGGTGGCATATCTCCTAATAAAAATCTGTTTAGACACAAATACAAACATTCACAGAATCAAGGGAGAGATGCTGTCGGTCACAAGCAGATTGGTGAGTACGATGGTATATCTCAGACAAAAAAACACGTACAAGTGAGCTACTGAGCAAGAGATTGGTGGACTTCAAATTTCAGTCTAATTTGTTAACGGAGCTAGAAATTCTTTACGGCGGACTGAACAAAAGTAGTGTAGTATACAAACAAGTAGTCCCATATTTTCAGTGAATAAAGAAGAACCGTCAGGCTTTATACTGTCTTCTGTTTTTCAAAATACATAGTAATAAATATGTTCAAAACATTTCAGAATAGCATAATATTATTTTGTTGAACAGAAAAGTAGAGAAAAGCGGGTTTCACGTTTCATGTGCCATCTTCGCTGAGAAAAATGGAAATATGATTTCTGCTTCCCTTTATACTGTTTTGACAGTAAAGTAACGAAGAACATTCGACCAAATTATCTTCGATTGCCTTTTTAAATATATACACTATTATCTTAACTTATTTTTACCATTAAAGCCTTGAAACTTCTGACAATTCTTGGCACCATACAAGGGCCTCTGTGTCCGAGTGGTTAACATCACTAACTGATGATCACCTGTCCCTCACCGCTGTAGGTTCGTTCCTTACTTGGGTCGGATTCATTTATATCTGGAAGCTATCTAGGTTCTACCATGGTGCCCGCCCGTGACTGAAATAATGCCCAGAGTGGCACCTGCGGTCTTCTTCGTCCATGAAACTTGTTGAAAGTTGCCATATGACCTTAGCTGTTGAGTGCGACGTTAAATCCGAATCAATCATTTGGCACAACACAATCAACCCTATGGGCAAATCCCATAACTTTTGAATGACATTAAGAGTTGTTCAAACTTTGAATTTTCAGTTCAGTTTTGTTAAAATCCACTTCTCAGTTACCATTCAAGCTACAGCTATGATACTTCATAGCGTATATAGTTGAACATAGTCACTGAATGCAGAAGGTAAGCACATGGGTTCCTTTCTCAAAAGTAAAGTTTACACATATGGTTTAAGGTCAAAATTTGCGGACAGTTGTGTCTCCAGTTTAAATTTTTAATCTAGTAAGGGTTGTCCTGATATCTATACATGTATGTGTACAGTCTGTGTTGTCCTGATATCTACACATGTATGTGTACAGTCTGTGTTGTCCTGATATCTACACATGTATGTGTACAGTCTGTGTTGTCCTGATATCTACACATGTATGTGTACAGTCTGTGTTGTCCTGATAACTGCACATGTGATGTGTACAATTTGTGTTGTCCTGATATCTACACATGTATGTGTACAGTCTGTGTTGTCCTGATATCTACACATGTATGTGTACAGTCTGTGTTGTCCTGATATCTACACATGTATATGTATAGTCTGTTTTTTCCTGATATTTAGACATATATGTGTACAGTCTGTGTTGTCCTGATATTTACACATGTGTGTGTACAGACTGTGGTGTCCTGATATCTACACATGTATGTGTACAGTCTGTGTTGTCCTGATATCTACGCATGTGTGTGTACAGACTGTGTTGTTAAGAGACAATTGATCCTCCAGTACTTTCAGTCCTTTGATTATGTTTACATTTAACCTGCCGACTGTAAAGATCCCCGGATCACATTTACATGTAGCTAACATTTCATCAAATAAAATGTCTAACTGGTTAAAATGTCCTTTATTTGTCAAAAAAAAACATTCCTAACTTTGCTTTTTAAATTGGTAAGTACATATAAGAAACATAGCGCAGTATATCTTTTCAATGATATTATAAAAAAAATTAGAAAGGGTTTCTAGCAAATCTTTCTCTTAAGCAACAATTAGCATGCGAAAGATAGGCCTATGTCAACATCGTTTTAGAGTAAATTCAACACGGTTACTTGATTCTATATTAATAAATTCAAAATGATCCTGGGACTTTAAAATATTTACAATATGTTTGTCATCTGCGTATTAAACAGAAAGATAATACTAACTCGTCAATTGTCCACAGCAATAACCATTTTCCAATTATGTTTCATTATATTGCATTAACTATACATGCTTTAAATAGTAAAACAAAGTAATTAGTAAACAAAGTGTCTTTGTTCATGACTGCCAGTTAGTAACCCGAACGTTTCTTTATTCTGATCGATATTTAAGTATGTCGGTGTAAATATCTAGCCTCTATCGCGCTCAAGTCATCATGGAGTCTTTCTGCAATGAAATCAAAGATAAAGTCTGTGTTAAATATGACAGTGAGGAAATACAAGATATTACAAAGGCAGTCGATATTTTGATGAACCGATTTGTTGATGAACTTAAAATAAAGTACCCGGATATAAAGGTGTGTATACAGTTTAGCATTGCAATTTTAATCAAATTTTATTTTCAGACGGACATGTTTATAAAATCACCTAATATTTTCAATAACAGTATTGATTTAAATTAATAGGCGATCGTAACAAACAAAACCAGTTCTTTTACACAAAATCAACTATAAAGTCTCAGTGCACTCAGTACTCAGTACAAGTGTTCTAATATATACTTAACAGCAAAAGAAACTATACATGTATATATTTCGAATATTTTTTAATTGAATAATAAACTTCAGCAATTTTGATCGTTTTCAGCCTATCTACACAGTACTTGAAAATAATCAGTTGTTAATTTCATAAATTATCCAACCGTAACGCCGCTTGAACAGCACAGGACGTTTTGCTCGAAATTCACGTGCGCATTTAATTATGAGTTGAAATCTCACTTTTGTCTTTTCATTTAAAAGTTTTACTTCCGACATACCAAAAAAAAACAAAGAAGAGTTTGGATTTAAATTATGTGCTTAAAAATGCGGCTTACCAATGTGCAGCGCGAACGCGCTATTGCAATGTTGCAGTGCAATAGAACAGTAGCCGATGTGGCGAGAACGTTTAGATGTACTCCAGGGACTGTCCAGGCGTTAAGCAGACGTTTCCTTCAAACTGGGGTTACTTCTGATCTCAATGAAATGAATTGTGTATTTTTGATTTCGATGGTATTTGATTTCATTTGACCTATAACGACGTTAAGAATTCTTCAAGATCGATGACATTTTCAGGAATAATTATTAATTGGTTATGTTTTCATATTCTATAAAATTAGTTTTGATCTGAAACATTTTATCAGAATAAATTGACAACATACCACCTGTATAGTTTCTTTTGCTGTTCAGTATATTTTAGTATCGTGGCTGATTTCTGCTACTTTGTCGTGTTATCGGCTTGTTTTTATAATATAAAAAGATTAATGAGTTGTCGCTTACTAAAAGTCAAAATATAAACCAATATGGAATCTTCAGATATAACTAAGTAGTATTTTTCGACATAAGCTGAATAAGATCGTTATACCTACTTTTTATACCAATCAAATGTTATAAATGGAAGCGCGATGAATGCACTATTGATCACGTGATACCTTCATTGATAAATCGTTTTCTAAAAATAATCTATATAGGAATTCAATAGATCAACTCCTACCAAAGTCAACTCGTACCTGTTTCATTAATATTCTTTGAAAATCAACATGTAACTATTTACATTCTTTATAAACTTTTTTTCACATAAAGCAGTAAATAAAACTCAAAATTGTTTCCTTGTCTATTTTGCACCTTTCATAACCTTGTTTTGTTTTGTGCCGTGTTAGACAGTAAAATAATGACACAGACACGAAAATACCGACATAATTTTCACACATAATGCTAGTAATATGTATCAATTAAAAAATCTGTTAACATACACATGCAATGTCCTACGCTGTTTTCATAAGATACATGTTGACTAATGCAGGTACGAGTTACTACTTAGGTACAAGTTGACCAAGTTTCTGGATCTTATCAGACTTTTGTTGAGCTATTGATCAGAAACCACTAAGTGTCCATAGGCACCCCTACCTTGGTCGTTATCCAAATTACTTCAAAATAAATAAGAGTTACCATATGGTTTTGACCGCCTAATCGAGTTTCAAGGTTCTGTGCCTATACGTTAAATTGAAACGAAATCGTTTTAGTGTATATCATGTTCTTTACCTTTGACACAGACTTCGTTTTTACCATTTTTTATTTCCTTTCATTTTATTTCATTTCAGTACATATACATTCAAATAAATATGTTTACAACTCATATCAAATATTCAACATACACATAATCTGTGGTAACTATTTAATACTTTCAATTCAATAACCTGAAATGTAAGTACACATACTTCGGGAGGAAGAAGAAAGAAAAAATACATGAAGGGCAAGAAAAGAGCTAAAAAAGATGGAAAGGATCAAAATGTTCTGCTTTTGAAACTGTCTCTAACTATGTTTTGTTTATCAATCTAGCGTGTTTATGGCATTAACTTCCTCCATTTTTTGTTAAATGTCTCAGATTCATTTCTCATAGTTGCTATTGTATGTTCCAAATTTATTTTACTGTTTAAATATGACACAAACATTTCATGTGTTTGCTTTATCTCAACATTTGATATATTTAAATATAAAATACTTTGCTATTATAATAATAAAATAGCGCGATTTATTTTCTTCCTTCATAATTGGTGTTCTAATATACCAAACCAGACAGTTTGAAATGTCAGTGGAGCAATTACATATCCTTTAATTGTTAGGTATCTATATATTTCCACTTGGATTATTCCACCGTTTCTGAAACCATAGAACAGAAGTCACTAAGTTCGCTCGGAACTATCTAACATTTAAACATAAAAACATTATTTGGAACAGTTCTCATTATTTATTTGTACTGAAATTCACTATACTGAAAAGCATTTTATTAAATTTAGTGTTCGGTGTGATTCTTGAGATCGAGTATTCTGGTATTACTGTTCCTTGCATTGACTCCTTTATCATGCTTTGTTTTCAGTTTTTATGGACGAAAGTAAAGAATAATACTTTAAAAAAATTCAGATCTGTGTATATTGTACACATTTTGCAATGAGAACCTTTAGTGGAAAAAAAATTATCTCCCTTGTCAGATAAAGTCCAAGGTATTCCAATTTGCAAGTAGGTCCTATCTAGCTGGAATCCTCTGACTTTATCGCTGTTCCACATAGAGAAATACCAATTATTATGTGCGAATTATCTCACACATGTGTTGATTAAAATGCAAGGACTGTAAAAAATTAGACACTGGGGTGTTAATAGAACATGTAACTAAAAGCATCATTTAAAGATATTATCATGATTAGCAATGTTTTGCCTTAAATTTCATTATATGGAACAAAGAAAGTATCGAAATGAGCAGAGAAATCCAAATGAAAGGACCTTACTGCATTTAGAGAGTATTAATGGGAGATAAATGACTCATGACTAAAGTTCCTCATTCAGAAAAAGTCAGGAATTTTCCCTTGCGAAAGTCAAACATATTTTCAATCTATAGTAAACCATTGTCAAACCACTTTTTGTAAAAGAATGGGGCTCAAGTTGAATCAATAACAAACTAGTGATTCCATATTATCTGTTTCGAAAAAGAAGTAATTATTTCTTATAGCCATAGAAAGTATTTCGATACATGTAATGAAACAAGAGGGCCAAGATGGCCCTATATCGCTCACCTTGGTACAAGTCCACTTGCCTGGTGGAAGATCACTAGCCAATGTTATATACCAAATAGGTTTTTCGTTATACATCTTTGTAACACAAATGACCCCCCCCCCCCGGGAAAGGCCAATTTTGACCCCAGGGGCATAATTTGAACAAACTTTGAAGGCAATGCTACATGCCAACTATCTAAGCTCTAGGCCTTTTGGTTTCAGAGAAGAAGTTTTTTAAAGTTTTTCCTATATAAGCCTATGTAAAACTAAGTGACCCACCAGGCAAGGTCAATTTTAATCCCAGGGCATAATTTGAACAATCTTGTTAAGAGGGCCACTAGACAATGCTACATGCCAAATATCTAAGCTCTAGGCCTTGTGGTTTCAAAAGGAAGATTTTTAAAGTTTTTCCTATATTAGCCTATGTAAAACTAAGTGACCCCCGGCGGGGTCAATTTTAATCCGGGGGTAATAATTTGAACACTCTTGATAGAGGTCCACTATCCAATGCTACATGCCAAATATCTAAGCTCTAGGCCTTATTGTTTCAGAGAAGAAGATTTTTAAAGTTTTTCCTATTTGTTGCCATAGCCATAGGAACCAGAGATCTGCATGGAATAGAATTCTTTGAACAATTTTGGTAGAGCTTCATGCAAGGAACATCCCTGCATAGTTTCATCAACATTAGCCCAGTGGTTTCAGAGGACATGTCATTTGAACCAAAATGTTGACGGACGGACGACGGACAATCATCCATCAGAAAAGCTTACCCTCGCGAAAGAGGACAGCCTTGTCGATGATGCCGAAGAAGAAAAAAGTCATTATATGATAAACAGCTTTTAGCATCTGAATAAAAATTTTTTACCCATTTTATCAAAGATTCTCCGAAGTTAAAGTATTATAAAGATTTATGGCCCATTTTGGACTTAGAAAGTGTATTGAGCTTGGTTAAGTTTTTCGTACCACCTCACTTTATTTCAAAAGCATTAGAGGTATTGCTTTGAAACTAACCATACTTGTTAACCATCATGACCTACATCATCAGACAAGAGTACATAACTCTGTCAAGATGTTTGACAGAATTATGCCCTTTTTTGACTTAGAAAATACATTGAATATGAGTAAAATTCACTTATTGCCTTAACCCTTTGAGATATTGCTTTGAAACTTTGAATGTTTATTTACATCATTACCCCCATCTGTAGGCAAGAGAAGGTAACTCTGTCAGGGATTTGTTTTAAAAATTAAGGCCTTTTATCGATTTAGAATCTTGGTTAAGTTTTTCGCACCAGTCAACTTTTTGACTAAACTGTTTGAGATATTAATTTGAAAGTTAGAATACTTGTTTACTATCATGATTCTCAAACATGGACAGGAGAAGGTAATTCTGTCAAGGATTTTATTTGAATTATGGCCCTTTTTGACTTAGAAACTCGGTTAAAATTTTCATTCTTGTCCACTTGTTGACTTAACCATTTGAGATATTACTTTGAAAGTTGGAGTACTTATGTACCATCATGAGACCTATCTGTAAGCAAAAGAAGATAACTCTGTGAAAATGTTTCTTGATTTGTACTTAGAAATTCCTAGTTAAAGTCTTGTGTGCCCTTAACTGTCAAAGTTTTGTTTTATTGGCAAGCACTAAAAAGTCGAGTGCGCTGTCCTACTGACAGCTCTTGTTTTTTCATTCTGTTTGCAGTTGATTTCGATGCTACTTTATTATCAACATTTAAAAATGAGATTGGTCTCCAGTTGACACTGACTTACCTATAGGTCATGGCCAACTTTCATATCAACCAGGTCTTTAACCCAGCAACAAGGGGTTATATTGTCATGGCGAACCGCCCTGTTGAGTCTAAATATCACCCGGGTAGTCTTTTGTTATTGATGAAACAAAAACTGAAAGTGAACAGCGAACTACGATAACAGACAAAGCAGCCCCTGACCTGCTACGCAATAGATCTTTTTAAGAACAATATATCATGTTGGTAGAGCATGCTGGGGTCTCATCATTCATCCCTAAACAACAAGATGGACCTTTAAAAACCACGAAATAAACTGAAATAAGTAACAAAAACGAACAGGAACAACCGCAATTCAACTGTACATTTTTAAATTCAAAGGGGCACTCCCTTCATCTAGCAGATTACATTATCGAAACATAAATAATGTGTTTAATGCATGTAAAATGATGAATAAATACAGCTTAAAAGAACAAGATATATCGAAAATTGTCCCATTTTAGCACAAACACATTCTGTAACAAATCGCTATCCACCCATTCATTGTTCAACAAAATATTATTTAATATATATCATACAATGTTTTATGGAAATTTAATAATACTTTCAAATGTTCTTTTATTTATGCTTCTGAAGTTATTTAATTTGACACGTCTACAAAATGTATCTTTAAAAAGATAAACTTTGTTGTCTTATTTGAATAGTATAGGGATCTGTTTGGCCCAAAACACTGCGCATGCTTGGTGGCCATTTTGAATGGCGTCACCACAGGTGTGCGGCGGTTATTTTGAATGATATCACCGCAGGTGTGTGGCGGCAAAGTTGAATGACGTCAATGCAGGTGCGCGTCGGACATGTTGAATGACATCACCGCAGGTGAACGGCAGCCTTGTTGAATGACCTTACCGTTGCATTGTCGACCTGCGCAGCTGACCTTACAGGCAATTTCACGCGTAAATCACCAGTAATTTGGGTTCTTGTAGCCTGTCAGACAAGTTCCTTGAAAGAGAACTGTATATACTTCCGCGATGTAAACGCAAGAAAAAAAAGAATGTAGACTGTCAAAAAAACACAACCAAGACGTATTTCTTTATTAACACTTTATCACCATTATTTAATTACAAAATGTGCATGTAATTTAAAGAATGGCGAAATAGCCATTTTATTTTTATACGCGGACTAGATGATCAATATAACAGCTCTTGGAGAATTTCGACATGCCAAACAGAGTTAGACATTATTCACAATACACCCCAAGAGCAAAGACTTGCTTATTGTGTTCTTAAATTCTTAATCACAGTACTATCTGATATTCTTAGAGGTTTCAATGGTTTCTGTGTCCTGCCTCGTATATGGCCCTACGAGGCAAAGATAGCAGTTATTAGGCATATTAAATCCTGTAAAACTCCTAGAATAGGGACCCATGTATGCTTGCTGAAAATTATGCACGATATCGAGTTGTGTAGAGATGCGGGAGGAATGGATCACCCTATTTTACACGTGAATTTGTATGAAACATTGCCCAAGCGGGATTTTAAAAATGACAAGGGAATTGAAGTTATTTCTTTCAAAGCACTGCTTCTGATAATAGCTTATCAGAGAAAAGAGTACTCTGTTACAGATTTGATCAATGACGTAATTTCATTAAATTTTATTTGGAAACCTATATCGGTGAGAGATCAATAACCTAAAAAAAAATAGACTGCGCATTCCACTCATTATCGATCAAGGTTTTTTAATTCTACAATTTCTACAGGCGGCTTTTAAACCTACTTTGGCAGCATTGCCGCGTCTTTTTGTTTTCATTTCAGTAATTTTGTATCAGTATATTATCAAATCTAATTATTTTAATTATTTTGGTCATTTTATATTATAAGAATCTTTCACTGGTTGCACGTGCAGATGGGAATATCTGGCTCTAGGGTGACTGTTTTCGGCAGTAACGAGGCTCTGTCGAGTTACCGCCATAACAGTTACCAGAGAGCCGGATATTCCAATGCCGCCAAAACTGCAGATATCCCGATCTGATATGCAAAAACATGTTACCTTCCCATCTAGGGCTAAGGACCTGACCCTTAATGTCCGTGATCAACCCCTAGATTTTGTATACATAGCGGAAGCGCAACTGCGATGACGTCATTCAACACGGCCGACGCGCACTTGTGGTGACGTCTTTCCTGCGCATGCGCAGTCTGTGACGCCAAATCGAACCCTTTACTACTTACTTGTTTAGTTTTTTTGTTATTTTTAGATTGGAAAGCTATTGTTATGTGGTAGCAAGGCAGAAAAAACACGAGTCTTTTTATTTGGAAATGACATTGAATTCGATTACCTTGCTGTACTAAAGTCGTGGCCTGGCTGCGGAGACTTTGTGTTCGAGCACTTCTCAGAAGGACAGATGGAAGTAAAGTATAAAAGAGATGATCGACAGTCCTTAAGCGATGAATATGTTGATTTGGACCCGGAATTGAAAGTGACATTTTCAAGTATCTTTGACAAATGTATATATGCTGAATGTGAGCGAAACTTATGCGCGCTTCGTCTTTGCAATGCAAATGAACATTTCATGCGTAAAATTAAAGGTTGTCGATTTTGCTCTGTTGATATGAAAACAGGGACATTACAGTACGTAAAGACCTTATCATTCGGCAGCAAAATAGACAAATACAAACTTGTGTGGACAAGCAAATGGAAATCAGTGGAAGGGTCGTCTCTGTCACATGATAATGAAAAGGAAGATATTTTAAAACAAAATGTGATGAGTGATGATACTACTTTTCCAAACGCGACAGACCTAAACCAATACTATAATGTTTTTCCTCAGGAAAGTCATTGGGAAATTAATGATGCTTTGGAAGTTAATGTGGAAATTGACTTTCACCCTGCTATAGAACTAGATGTAACAAAAGTACACTGGAACCAGCGAATTATACATCTGAAAATAAAAAAGCCTCTTGGATGCTATCATGTGGCCAATCTTGTATTGCCAAACAGTTACCATTATGTCTTGAGGTTTCTCATCAACTTACCAGAAGAGCAGAAACTCCTTTATTTTGTTTTTAAACTATTATACCGCAGATTAGCATTTAAAAAAGGGCCGGCCCTTTACAAAAATGAGAAATATCTTCTATTTCCGAAACGCGAACTAAAAGATCAATATAACAGCTCTTGGAGAATTTCGACATGCCAAACAGAGTTAGACATTAATCACAATACATCCCAAGAGCATAGACTTGTTTATTGTGTTCTTAAATTCTTAATCACAGTACTATCTGATATTCTTAAAGGTTTCAATGGTTTCTGTGTCCTGCCTCGTATATGGCCCTACGAGGCAAAGATAGCAGTTATTAGGCATATTAAATCCTGTAAAACTCCTAGAATAGGGACCCATGTATGCTTGCTGAAAATTATGCACGATATCGAGTTGTGTAGAGATGCGGGAGGAATGGATCACCCTATTTTACACGTGAATTTGTATGAAACATTGCCCAAGCGGGATTTAAAATATGACAAGGGAATTGAAGTTATTTCTTTCAAAGCACTGCTTCTGATAATAGCTTATCAGAGAAAAGAGTACTCTGTTACAGATTTGATCAATGACGTAATTTCATTAAATTTTATTTGGAAACCTATATCGGTGAGAGATCAATATCAGCCTACCAAAGAACATAAAACCAAAGACGCCCTGTGTAAATTAAAGAAGCTTGTTCAAAACCGAAAAGAACAATCCGCAAGAAGCGTATTGTTGAAAATGATATTATCACAGTTGAGGGAAAATCAAATTCAAAATATTCAAGAAAACTTAAATGATCTTGCTGTAGTTGAACAATTATCTGAAATATCAGACGCAGTGGAATTCCGGAATATTGATAGATATACTTGCATAAACTTAAAGAGAAACTGTTTAATCCTATGACAATTTGTGCTTGGTGAACAGCTCAATCAAATGTTGTTAGAACAAATAACACAAGTCAGTGTGAATGCCGTATTGCCCATCATAGGAAGAATTGAATGCAGAATATTCAAGAAAACGTAATACAAAACAATTTTTAAAATCTTGCTGTTGCTGATTAATTATTTGAAATTTCAAGGCGCAGTGTAATACCGGAATATAGCTGGATATACTAACACAGTATTAAGGAGGGACTGTTTTATATAATGACAATTTGCGCTTGGTGTACAGCGTATTTGATCTACTAGGGATAGGTCGGGAAAATGCCGTATGCCAGTGAGCGTGTAGTATTGCTTGACGATGTATGTCCGCCATAGGGAAGAAATGTAACAACTATTACATGTGTTACTTTAAAATTCTGAAGGCTCTGAAGGCACTGTAGTTGTTCGGCTTTATAGACAAAGACAGCTGAAAAGATTTATGAGATGTCGATTACCATGAGCCAACACGTAAAGCAGTATGGAATGTTCAGACAAAACTTATAATTAACATATGATTTTCAATTCAGATCAACTATCTTATCCAAATGCACATATTTTGAAAATTTTAATCTCTAGATTTAAGGGAAAATAAATCCCTAACAAACATTAATACTTGCACGAGTATCTTGTATCTTAATTTGTTTGTTTATAAACTGGTCATTCATCGCCGCACTCGACGTACATTCCCAGTAAGCACTAAGAGGTTATGATTTCTGTGCATTTTAGTGTTCTGTATTTTGCCTGAGTTCTTCCCTTCAATGCGATATTATAATGGTAATGGTACAAGGTAGTCAATAGCAGAAAGGTTCAATTTTACCCTGGGGGACATGATTTAAACATTCTTGGAAGATGTCAAATAGGCAATTATACATGTCAAATATCTAAGCTCTAGGCCTTGTGGTTTCAGAAATAAAGATTTTAAAAGGTTTTACTTATATACGCCTATGTAAAATCAAGAGACACCTGGGAGGGGTCAATTTTGAGCCGGGGGTCATAATTTGAATAATCTATTTAGATGTCCTCTAGGCAATGTCACATGCCAACTATCTAAGATCTAGGCCTTGTGGTTTCAGAGAATAAGAGAATAAGCTTATTTTAAGTGTTTCATAGGCCTATATAAAAACCAGTTAATCCCCCCGGGTTGGGTCAATTTCGACTCGGGGGTCATAATTTGAACAATCTTGGTAGAAGTCCACTAGGTTATACCACGTGCTAGATATCTAAGCGTCTTCGTTTTGTTGGGACAGAGAAGAAGAGTTGAAAGTTTTTCCTACAATATAAGCCTATGTAAACCATTTGACCCCCAGTGCGGGGTCAGTTTTGACCCGGCGATCATAATTTGAACAATCTTAGTAGAGATCTACTAGGTTATGCCACATGCTAAATATATTTGCTCTAGGCATTGTAGTTTCGAAGATGATTTTTAATGTTTTTCCTAAAAAGCTTATGTTGAAACAAGTGACTCGGGGTCATAATTTAGACAACCTTTGAAGAGGTCTACTAGATAATGTCGCATGCCTAACTAAGCTCTATGCCTTCCTGTTCTTCAAAGAAGATTGTTTTCAGTTTTTCCTTTCCGTTACCATGACAACCAGAGTACTGCATGGAATGGAATTATTTGAACAACTATGAAAGGGCTTCAAGCAAGAAACATCCCTGCCAATTTTAATCATCATTGGCCTAGTTGTTTCAGAGAGGATGTCGTTTGATTTTGTGCCAGGTGAGCTAAAAAGGTCAAAGAAAAATCATTGGAAGACCTCACTGATAAAGTCCGTCTCATAAGAACGTCCGTTCGCAATTTCGTTTCCGGTCTGGATCTTCCAAAGACCAATTTTTATATCACTTCACATAATGGTTACCCATACAAAAAAGGTGTGTCATACATAACAACCAACCATCTATCCCCAAAAGTGAATGTCACAACCAGGGCTCAAACAGTACAAAACGCAATTTCCACGTTCAACTCTCCGGTCTGTATCCTCCCGCTTGCATTGCCCGATTTTGATATAACTCCTCACAATTATTACCAATACCCCAAGGGTGTGTCATATATAACAACCGGCCGCCTACTCTCAAGGTCTTAGGGCTCAAACACTTCTTAATGCAATTTCCGCATTTCCGGTCTGTATCTACCCCATGCATTTACCGATTTTTATATAAATTACCACAATTGTTACCCATACCCCACGTGTGTGTCATGTACAACACCCGGTCACCACCTGCTCTACTTAAGGGCTCAAACTATAATTGTTAGTTACTGTTATATTTCAATTTTCTCCTCTGCTCTATATCTTTTTATTGCATGGACAAATATCAAGATAGCTTTACAGAATTGTTACCCAATGTGATAAGGGTGTGTCATGCACAACAACATGCCACCTATACATGTTTATCTCAACTATTTAAACAACGCTGTGAAAATAATAATTGAGATATACATGTACATGTATTTTATATTGCCATAATATAAAATGAAAGGTAAGTTGTAAATTGCTAGTTGAAACGTATACGATACGTATTATATCAAATAAAACGCTTTGAAAAATAACATAGCAATTCTTATTTCACATTTTGAATATTTAAATGGCCCATTTTCTTAGATAATTTATTCGCACTAATAGTCAAACCTCAAAGTAATAAACAAGCGATATAAAACGGCTGAAACACGCAAGTTTCAGTGGTGTTCGCATATTTCGACACTGCTGTTTCCGTTAACATAAAAATTGATCGCAGCTGCTTTCACCTATAATCATTGCATAGAACAACTGCAAATCCCGTTAACCAGATTCGTGTGCCATGTCAACTTTAAACTCCAGTATCTCTTTTAAAACTGAATACTTCAAAGTGACACTTTGCAGACATATAGATAAATGGTTAAAGTTTGTTCGCGTTTATTCATTTTTTAATGTCTGAATATTTACACTTATAATTAATTCCGAATACGAAAACACTCGATTTTTCGGCAAAACTTTCGTATCTACTAAGAATTTTCTCCTAAAATGCGGTACCTGTCCGGACATTATTGCACGTGCTGATTCCTTATTTTGTACTGAAAAAATATATACTGGCTGTTACTCACAAAAACAACTGATAAGGTAACAACACTTTGCGTAAAACACACACATTTAAATCTGTCAACGCCGTGGGCCGCTGTCAACGCCGTAGGTTATACACTGTGGTCTTTAGTAACCTGACTATCCTCGATATCTTGATGATAGTAGCATAGCGAATTTTACCTGTAACCCGATCATTTGACGCCATTGATAAATATATTCGTAAACAGCGCCGTATTTTATTGAACCGGGCTTAAAATACACTTAACTATATAATTATTAAAAACGATCTTTTGGGAATTTGATCACGCTGAAATCATCATGGAGTTTTTATGTAATGAAATAAAGGACAAAGTCTGTGTTAAATATGACAGTGAGGAAATACAAGATATTACAAAGGCAGTCGATATTTTGATGAACCGATTTGTTGATGAACTTAAAATAAAGTACCCGGATATAAAGGTAGGTACAAAATTTAGTGTTGTACTGTTATACAAATCTTTATATTTAAAACAGGCAAGTTTATAAAAATATTATTTTCGATATTAGTATTGTTTCAGATTAACAGGCGATCGTACCAAACAAATTCAGTTCTTTTACACAACATCAACATGATCAATCAATATGCCACTCAGTCGCCAATGAATAGAATCAAATGACAGTGTATGATATCATAGGAATCTGAAATATACTGAGTAGAAATAAAAACTTTACAGATTTATAATGAGATTTACTATGCAAGAGAAAGAAACACTAAAATCTCACAATGCAGGAGGTGGAATTCAATCATTTGTAAGAATGTTAAACATTATCAGTTGGAGAGTAAGTTTATGAAAAAAAAAATCATCACAGTAGCTTTGAGAAATATGGTCATTAATTCACCTATATATTCAATTCAAAGGGAGGTAATTTAAGAATTTGAATCTTTGGATTCTCAAGTCTCGCTTTGAATCGTGTTTTCATAAAACATTTTTGAGTTTTCTAGTCTTGACATAAGTTTCTCTCAACTGACAGCAAAATGAATATTTGTCTTGATAACCCATTTTGTTTTTGATAAACTGTCTGTTTTCACTATACGAGTTATCTCCCTCTTATGCATGATAAATTACTTTAACTTTTAGGCCTATTATGTCCTTTGTTATTTGTCTTATTTTATACAGTCAAAGTGAAATGCATTGATTTTATATTGTGTTAAATATCTGTATAATAAAAGTGTAAAAATTTCATTTTGGTGAGTATATTATCAATATTTAATGAGGTTCTCGTCAATGCTAAATGTAAACATAAACACAAGGAATGAAACGGCATTTTTGTAGGTCAAGCCTAAAAGCATTATTTACAGCAATACGTTCAAGACTGGAAACAAAATAAGCTCTAGAACGATTGTAATGAATGAAAATGTCAAAATTTAATCCTTGCCATATGTTTCAGTTATATTTTAAGGACATTTACAGATCCTATCGGTGTCCGAGACTCAATGTCGTGTTTGTTGTTGTTGTAGCTGAAAATAACTGAGACCGCAGCGAATATTATCACTTACTTCATGAATAATTTCTATTTATGCATGAAGCGGCATAATTTATGTGTAATAAAATCTAATCAATACATTTCAATATTAAATTTATTTTTTCCCAGGTTTATATTGATGTAGTCGCACGTCAAATTCCGTAGAATGGTTATCATCATCTACCAAGTTTGCATTCATGTTACTACAATGGTCATATAAAACTTCGCTTGAAATCTTATTCACAGGCCCGTAGCTACACTGAGACACATGGAGACCGGTGCCTCCCTGTTTTTCTGCCAAGATTATGAAAAAAGGATATATTTCGAGGCACCATCTTTTCAGCATAGCCGAGCTGAGGCACTATTATTCAAGCAAGCATGACAATATACCTTTAAACTAGCGTTTTAGGATGGCGAAAATCGCAAATACATTGGCTATTTCGAAATTTTTATACATGCATTTCTGCAGATCTATATGTAACTAAAATGTACGCGAATCTTTTTAATGTCATTTATTGTTTATGAAATCGGTATCTTAGAAGTATCAAAAACATGTTTGAAATGCAGGAAAATGCACGAAATGGCACCCTCGGAAAAAAAAATCCGGGGGACCCTAGAAAGTGCCTCCCTGTTTATTAACCTCTGGCCTGATTCACAATACAAGTCGCCAATAAATAGAATCAAGTGACAGTGTATAATATTTAGTTTTGTTCGGCGAATGACCAAATAATTTCATGTATACATGACTGTATCTTTACATCAGATGGGTTTAAATTCGCTGTACTGGACGAAGTTGCAGTGCATTGAATGACGTGTGTGTTATTGCCAAAGTTGGGGGTAACGGCCGTCCATGTAGATCTCCGGAGGTTTTACAAGGGAGAATGTTAATTAAAGGAATCTAAGTTTCCAGACATTATCGGATCATCCGATTTGATCTTACAAAGTCCTTATTGACCCCCCCCCCCCCCCCTCTGACATATTTACCATAAATTTCAATGATGTCAGTTACTGGTTACGACTAAATTTCATATGAAACGTAAGGATCCTAAGCCGAAACGTTCTTCACTTTGTGTTTTGGGAACCGGTGAAGTGCCAAGTGTCATGAACGGCTTAAAAAATCAACAAGGGACCGTATACAATGACCAAGTTTCTTACCCAACTGTTGTCGACCTTTTGATCAGAAACCACTAAGTGTCCAAAGTCAACCCGACCTTGACCTTTAACCAAATGACTTCAAAATAAATTTTGGCTATCTAATGGTAATGACCACCCTAATCGGGTTTAAAGGTTCGTTGCCTAAACGTTTACCAGTTATTGATGGTAAATTGAAAGTTATTGAAACCAAAGTAGTGTATATCATGATCTTGACCTTTTACACAGTGACTCCAAAATACATACTTAATTTACCTATATGTCATGACGAACTTTCACATCAACCATGAGGAACCACATCCCGATCGTCATTGTCCAAGTTCTCTGACCCAATGACCCCAAAATCAACAAGGGGCGAACCTCCCTGTTCAGTCTTAATATCAATTGCCCAGGCTGTTTTTTGTTACTGGTAAAAAACAAACTGAAAGTGACTAACAAACGACGATATCATATTAAGCAAACCTTTTGTGCCTGCAATGCTATGCAGAAGACATGAAAATAGCACACAATTATTGTAGTACATCTTATCAAAAGATATTAAGCGATGAGATCTGTCTTAGAACAATAAAATGCATGTTGGGAGAGCATGCAAGGGTTTCATCATTCATCCCCATAGCAACGAAAGATGGGCCTTTATAAACCACGAAACAAACTCGGAACAAAACGAACAATCATGAGATTGAGGAACAATCGGAACTGTACAATTTTAAATACCATTAAAGGGGCATTCCCTTCATCCAGCAGATTATATTATCCAAACATAAAAAATGTGTTCAATTGATGTAAAGTGATAAATAAATGGACTTATGTCGTATTCTTGTCCACAAACCTGGTCATTTGTTTGTGAAACAAACAATTTTACTTACTGTTTTCCGATGCCTACTCCTTAAGTACCAAATCTGAAAGTAGCTCCGGCACGTCAGTCGGCATATAATCCCAAATTATGATTCTTCATTCGAAACCATGTGGCCATCGCAGACATTAAAGTTGTATTGTTTCAATATATAATGTTATAAACTCATGCAGCATCAGCTCAAGTTTGTTAATATAGCTACAGTAAACTGTTTCCGAATAAGAACCGCGGATGTATTTCATTTTATAATGATGCGTAAAAATAAGGGACGATTTACTATATATATATATATATATATATACACCCTATAGAAATAGTTCAGATTTCTTAAACCTTCTGAGGAAAGAAAACATGTTTTGGAGTTTCTGTGACAACAAAATATCTAACCCTGATCGTTATTTTAAAGAATGAAATATTTTGAACAGCCAGGAATATTTACGCGCATGTTTACACATTCTCTTTTGACGAATATATCCATTTTGACAAATATATCCAACCATTCATAAATTTTATTCAATGCGCGGCAAGGGACGTAATTATAACTTTCCTTATTGCTGGTATGTTTATTCTGCGGACCTGGCGTTCCTACATGTATTAGAAATACGCGTGAGCATCTTAAGCAGAAAACACGTGTTAGGATACGTTAATGTCGATGTTTAAACGATTTGTTATATTTCATAGGTGGTGATTGTTTTAAGTAGAAGGCAATTTACCCTATAATCGACTGTAGGCCTCGTTATCTTTAAACGCATCGAATGAGTTATTTTAATACATTCATATCTTCATATCTATCAATGACTGCAGAAAAACATTTGAACATCGTTTCTTCCTGGTCTCAACCATATTCGTTTTATAAATGTATCTTGTGGCATTTTAGATACGCATTATTACTTTGTCGGTCCTCACAATAAATTGATCCCCTTATTGATCGTGCTATTGCCTGCTCGTTTGTGTTATCGAAGCGCCGTAACTAGCTGCTCGATCAGTGTCTGATTTTAGACAGTAGGTGAAAACATTTTGTTGAGTACAGTGAAAATCCCTGCTGTATATGAGTACCGGCAATAGAAACAGAGACAATTCGATCCAAAATACGATTTATAACTGTTGCATTCTGTTCATATCTTATTACCAACTGGTTAAGCCTTCACTAATGAAGATTACAGACTGAAATAGTCGTCACAACAAAACAAAGAACAAATATTTTGAATACACAAACAAATCCAGCGTCTTCAGCGCTTTGATTTTTAACAAGGTCGCGATGTCAAAGATACTTCGTTTAGTTACCATGTTGTAAGTTATTTCCCTTGAAAACACGGAAATTGCATCATACATTACGTAATACTTACTTCACGTTTTTCTGTCATTTCGTTTCTTTTCACCAAGGGACTCTTATCAACTTTCGTAAAAAGTGTCCTAACCTCCCGTCCCGTTTCATATTTGTGAAGAAACTCTGGACATATCATCTCTTATATTTATAGATATGCCCCCATTTTAGCACAAAAATCAATATAGAGGCCTTCTATAATACATATTAACCCTTATCACTCATTAATTGTTGTTCCTTCCAAGGAAGGGACACTTAGAGTTGTACAGACATACTTGACTGAACAATGCAGCACGTAAGCCAATTTTCAGTGTGTTTCCATTATAAATTAAACGTTGTGATATTGAAAATGTGATGGAACCAACTAACAACCAATAGCCGTTCTTTTCCGTACACGCTACATGTTTACGTTACTGTGGTTATTTCCCTTTATGTGGTTACTTCACTGGGTAAGCTATAGTCTCACTATTTGCACTTCGAAGGCAAACCGTTTTTACAGGTTGACATTTAATAGCTGTCCGCCTTCTAGGTAAGCTATTGCACACATGAACAAAATAAGCTATTGCACGTTGGACTTGCAGAAATTGCCCGACAATGCGTTTGCTTTTGTATTTTGAGTTTGACAAATAGCTGAAAGAATGTTAATTTACATATGTTTGCATAGCGTAAAAATATGCTATTATTGTTGCTGGAAGTATTGGCGTGAACTTACCATGTGACCATATAAAAGCAGATCTAGCGTGACGTAGTAACAGGTGCGTGGAGTATTAAATATTGTAGATACTAATGCCTGAATTTGCGTAGACTGTCGTAGTTTGTACGTCAATAATATATAGACAGATGTGCCCGAGAAGGAACTTTTGGAAAGCTATAACTTGTACAACAACTTTACATTGATTACTGAATGTTTTACGGTACTGCAAAATATTTTTAAACGCTGATTTTACCGACAATAGCTTAAAGCTTAAAGCTGCTTCCTCTCAGTTGCCGTCGAAGAAATAAAATTTTCAGAAATGATACAATGATACATAAAATGTAACACTTATGGCTTGCATCAACAATATAAGTAAATATTTAGGTAGGAATTTGCAAAAAATCATCGAAAATGTTGGTGAACTTGGTTTTGCGGTACTGCAACACCATATGTTCGTATTGGAATGTGAAAAGCGTTTGTAACACGCGTATAATTTCGATTTTACAGATATACTTCATATGATACTACATTTAATTTGACTTATATTTTTTAGAAGTTCTAAAATATGTTATTTTCAGAAAGTTTGATGAACTTTCGTTTTCATAAAAACCTGAGAGTGAGCAGCTTTAAACTTTAAGGTTAAGTTATTAGACTGTCAAATATTCTAATAGTTATGCTTTTAAAGTTTTTTTTAATTTGACACCAGCGCCTCTACTTTATATTTAAAAATATAAACTTTGTTGTGTTATTTTTGTATATGGTTCTCATGGTTCTTTTAATTTTAGATCGGAAAGCTGTTGTTATGTGGTAGCATGGCAGAAAAAACACGAGTTAACAGTTGTTATGGTCTTGAATTTGACTACCTTGCTGTACTGAAGTCATGGCCTGGCTGCGGAGATTTTGTGTTCAAGCACTGCCCAAAAGGACAGATGGAAGTAAAGTATAAAAGAGATGCTCGACAGTCTGTAAGTGATGAATATGTTGATTTGGACCCGGAATTGAAAGTGACATTTACAAGTATCCTTGATAAGTGTATACATGTAGAGTGTGAGCGAAACTTATGCGCGCTTCGTCTTAGCAATGAATATGATCAATACGTGCGTAATATTAAAGGTTGCCAATTTTGCTCTATTAATATGAAAACAGGGAAATTATCGTACATAATCAACACCTTTCCAACCGGCGAAATAAAGAAATACAAATTTGTATGGACAAGTAAATGTAAATCAGTGGAAGAATGGTATGTTTTAGCTAAAATGGAAGATATATTAAAACAAAATGTTATTACTTTTCCAAACGAAAGTGACCTAAACAAATACCGTTCATTTTCTCCAGATCAGAGTCACTGGAACATTAGTAATGATTTGACAGTTAAGGTGGAAGTTGACTTTCATCCTACTGTAGAACTAGACGTAACAAAGGTACACTGGAACCACCCAATGATGCATCTGAAAACAAACTATATGAATATAGTCAATGTTGTACTACCAAATACTAACCATTATGTTCCACGTACAATCTTGAGGTATCTCAACAACTTATCAAAGGAGCAAACACTCATGTATTTTATAGTTGAACTGTTACTTACTACTCACGGATTAGTATTCGCAAAAGCACCGGTGCTTCGCAAAAATAAGAAATATCTTCTGTTTCCGAAACGACTACATGAAAATCACAGCTCTTGGAGAATTTCGACAAGTCAAACAGAGTTGGACATTATTCATGATACATCGGAAGAGCACAGGCTTGCTTATTGTGTTCTGAAATACTTAATTTCAGTATTATCTTTAAGAAATGGCATTGGTTCATTCCGTATCCTGCCTCGTATTTGGCACTACGAGGCAAAGATAGCAGTTATAAGGCATATAAAATCTTGCAAAACTCCTAGAATCGGGACCCATGTTTGCTTGCTGAATATAATGCACGATGTCGCGTTGTGTAGAGATGCGGGAGCAATGGATCACCCTATTTTACACCTGAACTTATATGAAACATTGCCGCCCAAGCATGATTCCGATTATGATTATGACAAGGCAATAGAAGTAATTTCTTTCAAAGCACTGCTTCTGATAATAGTTTATCAGAGATTAGAGTACACTCTAACAGATTTTATGAATGACAAAATTTCATTAAACTTTATTTGGGAAATGAAGGGCCTTGAACCGGTGAGAGATCATTATCAGCATCGGCCTACCAAAATAAATGTCACAAGAGAAGCCCTGTGTGAAATAAAGAAGCTCCTTCAAAACCGAAAAAAACTATCCGCAAGAAATGTATTGTTGAAAATGATATTATCACAGTTGAGGGAAAATCGATTACAGAATTTTCAAGAAAAAGTGATAAGAAACAATTTAAAAGATCTTGCTGTTGTTGATGAATTATATGAAAGTTGGCGAAGTGGAATACCGGTATATGGATGGATATACTAGCGCAAACTTAAGGAAAAACTGTTTTATCCAATGACAATTTGCGCTCGGTGAACAGCGTATTATGATCTACAAGGGACAGTTCGGAAAAGTAATCTAGGCCAGTGAGCATGCATTATTGCCCATGCTGTATGTCCATAGGGAAGAAATGTAATCACTATAATGTGTGTTACTTTAAAATTCAAAGCTCTGAAGGCAAAACTTGACCTTTGACCTTGAATTTAACCTTGACTTCTTTAACTAAGAATAACAATGATTACATTTTTTAAGAGCACTAATATGAAGTAAAAGTAAAACTGATTTGTTGTTAATCTGTAAATTTTATACAAGACAAAAAGTAGTGACAGAAAAAGGTATATTTGCTTGTATTTTCTCTCGTCTTAAACTCCTTGAATTTCTGTCGACTCCAACCATTTTGGTAAAAGTAACTGCCGTTTCATAGCAAACGTTTTGATATGTGACAATCATTGTCAGATTTTATAGACCGGTAGGGTGCTCGGCACCACATGGTATTTGCTACACTATTTCCAAGGATCACTTGTTTTTATATGTACTGTATTGATTACTGTTGTACTGTATGGGGAAAAAGAACCCAATCCATTACAAGTACGATTCGTAAATTCCATAAACGTGCAGCAAAAAAATTATGCTACATTGTAAATAAGACGGCTAAATTGATATCTAAATATTTATTTATCGAGTTGAAATGGTTGTCTTTTCAAGACAAATGTAAATATCAAACTGCACTTTTAGTTTTCAAATTCTTTAAAAACATGAACCCAGATTATCTGTCTGAATCACTGACATTCTCAAAAAATGCAAATTACAGACTGAGATTAACGTCATATAATAACCTGGTTATATCACAGTATTAGACAAACTATTATAAAGATTGTTTACGTACTATTCCTATCGATATCCTCAAGTAATAGAGCACTGTTTGTGAGAATAATTTAATACGTTATTTCCAGGAGGCGAAGTCTTAGAGAGATAGCGTAATTATTCAAGTCAACAGTACTCTATTTTGTATTACAATGTATTGCACATTTGCTCTGTTGCGCCATTGTATCTGTTCTATATTTAAAATATATCATGTTCTCTATTGTAGATAGATCACAGTTAAGCTCCGCCCCCATACACAGTGAAAATAATCAGAAAAAACATTGTTTTATAAGGTGAAGCCATACTACAAATTCAAATACAGATACAAACAGTATGTGTTGCAATCACTTGTTAATTAATCAATTTATAAAGAATATTAAGAAAGAAATGTTATAATACTAAAGATGTACACTTAAACCGTATGAAATTGAAATCAACTTATGAATAGATGGTCTACATAGATTTCAGTTTTTTTCATCGTATTTGGTGACTTTCATTCAGAAAAAGACATTAACACAGGTTTGACGGTACTACAACACTTGGTGTAAATTCTGGATCTACTGTCATTTATTGCAATTGCCTCTTGCAGCGAATGTGACACGGCATTGTAGAATAGGGTCATAGCAAAGCAGTAAACCTAACCTGTCAAGCATATCTTGGGACAAGAAAATTGAATAAAGGGAGAGAAGCTATATAGAGTTATTGTTTTTGGGCACTACAAACACCTAAATGTCCTCTCTCATTGTGTGCAATTTGAATAAATTTCCTTCAGTCCTTTAAAGTAAAGCTCCGGACTAGAAAATGTAACAAAATGGGATAATTAAAAATTAGGCAAAGTAGAGTAATGGTTCTTGCACACTGTACTTCCTCCCATTGTTCTCTTTTCAGTACATTTGGAGTTATGCTTCTGCAAAGGAAATGGGGAAGGACAGACAGACGCGCGGACTGACGGACAGTTGAGTCGAGTTTGATATGCCGCCCGAAGTTCCTTCGGGAGCATATAAAAAAAGTAAACGAAAGACGTTTTAAGACAAAAAAATTTGTCTCAAGAATTACGTGTCCGTATTTTCACGACTGGTCAAAAGTAGGAGGGAAAATACGGACAGTTTAAAAACATTACTATTAAACCTGTACTTTGTTTGATCAGAAACTTTAACTTATGTTAAAGCTACCATTTTCATCCCCCTAAGGAACTTTTGGAGACACATAGAAATCAACTCGTCTGATGTCTGTCCGTCCTTGCCTAATTTTTAAGTACCCCCCTTTCTGTTTTTCTTCCCCAGAGAATAACCAAAGGTATTGATGACTTCATACAATAATAGAGCACAACTAGAGGAAGTTTAGTGTACAAGAACCATACCTCTACCTTATCTAGTTCTTGAATTATTCCCCTTTCTTACAGTTTCTTAACCAGAACACACCTCTTAAAGTGATGAGGGAAATCGTCCCTCAAACAGTGAGAGATGACATTAAAGAGAGGTGTAGTGACCAAGAACCATAAAGTTCTATTGCCTTATTTGTGAATTATCTCTCTTCATTTATGTACATATTCTTTCAGATCACCTTGCTTGCAATGATTTTATACCTAACTTTGAGGATGGGTAATTTTGGCATTGAACACGACTTGTTGCACTAGGGGGTCCGGGTTCATATTTTCTAAAGTGCCTAAAGTCACCCTACAAATGTATCTATGTAGGAAGCATGCGCAAACGCATATACGCCACCATTTGCTAAAGGTAGTTGCTACTTGCTTGGGATAATTTTCACGTTGCTGAGCAGCATTGTATATTGGTAACGGACAGCCAAAATCATGGCAGATCGGACGTCAACTCCTTGCAAACATGGGGAAGAACTTGTTGTACCGTCGTACGTATGGCAATTTGATGTGTGCACGGAACTTTGAAAATACCACTGAGTTTATAAGTTTCATTTTCATATTTTTTCTTATCACGAGTCCGTTTTGAGAATATCGTTTGTTGGCAGTTTACAAAATACATGTGCATTCTATTTTAGATGATTTTATTAAGGTTTTTCATAATCGAGATCAGGTGTTATAACACCGATCAAAATATATAAGCATTGTCTAAATGGTAATATGTACATATTTAGATTTGTTAAATGCCCGTCAAAATCCTGTTTACAATTTTGAACGTTAAGGGGTAGCCTCTGACCAATGTAAAAGAAAGCAACGGATTGCTTTATTCACGCTTGTGAATGGTGTACAACAGTTCAGCTTTTTATGCATGAAAAAAACCTTTAAGTGTGCGACATGTTTAGCTTTGTTAAAGTAATAAACTCTATAATTATCACAAAGAGGTCTTGTGACATGGTTTGAGTAGCCGCTTATCGAAAATTGACGCCACAGTATTTACGAAGTTAAGATTAGTTTCCTTGTTTATCTTTCTCGAATTAGTGCAAACATGTTAATTTTACAGTATACTTATTTGTGATTTTGTAGTGTCACAATCATAATCTGTATGTCCTGTATATCAACATTATTAAAAAAGACCACCACGTTCCAAAGTAATTCACTGTTTATTAACTATTTGAATGAAGAAATTATCATTCCTGTATTATCAGAACTTTGAAGCGAAAACTTGAAGCCAGGGTGTGGTTGCATAAGCGCAATACATGTCCTAAGACAACAAATGCTACGGCTCATTTACTCCAACAAAAATGCAACAGATGTTCTACCAAACAGTGCACAGCTCAGCAAAGGCTAATAAAAGTAGTAAATCTACAAAACCTTAACTTGCCGGCCGGTATAACGATAGGATTTTACTTTAAAAGCATCTCCAAAGACATAAAAACACATGGCTTCCAGCGTATTCGTTCCATTCAAAGCAAAAACCGGAGACCAAAGATAAACGATTGGTTTATTCAAACTGACCAATGAAAACATGCCTTACCATCAAACCATATATTATGGATACGGAGCAGTACCGGCCGAGAAAGAAAATGAAGTAAAACATAAAAAGTAATAATCTCTTTAAATTCCCATTAAACTATACATATTATTTGATTAAATAGTTTTCTCAGTCCTGATTACTTCAAGATACCTAGTTTTAGTATTGTTTTGTTTCTTTGCCGCTTTGTCGATGGTTCGCCGCATTTCACCAATCCGGTGGATAACGGAATGGAACATCATGAAATAGCATAAAGTATTGAATGACATATTTTTAATATGAAAAAAAAACAATTTGCGTTTTAGAGCATGTTTTTTTTTTCGGATACCAGTCAACAAACACTTGAACAACATTTATATAATTTAGTTGAACAGGGAACAGCCTCACTTTATGGTATAATATTTAAGTTACAACCATTTCTCATTTCATCAAATGCATGACAGTAACGATCTCCACCTATAAGTAAGGGTCTAGTAAAACTTTGTACTCATCTTCTGTGGTGCGTTGTCTTGTAGCAGAAAAATAACTCTAGTGTGTCTTGTTTAATGAATAATCTCGCTTTGTAACGTTCTCGCTAACTGTTGCCTAATTTGAATAACTAGTCATTTTTGTTAATTCTTTGTTTGGTCCTCCTTTTGAAATCTTTGAATTTGCATATAGTAATTGGAAGCAATGATATAAAATCGATCTCGGTCTTGCTTCATCTATATATAACAGTACATATTGTTACAACCAAGAGAGCAGCATTCTAGCTTTTTTAAAAGCTAACCATACAAGCTACGATATTTTTCTATGTTAAGGCAAGGACTCGTATCACCTGCTCATATAAAGTAGGTTGTTCTCATAATCTCCCAAACACTTAAAGATCATGCGAGAGCACTTACCTGGCACGCCCATACATGTACATGATAACAAACTTCGAGTTTTTCTCCATATCTCAGTCACAATCAGTGAAGTCAAAGCAGATATATTAGGTTACAATCTTACATAAGGTCTTGTTTTTAAAAACAAAAAGACAGTTTTCGTAAATAAGGTAGTGGTAATTTGGCAACGCTTTCCAATATTTTTTCAAGATTCACGTACTTAAAGGAAATGTAAAATCAGTATTTTTCTACTGGCACATTTAATGCACAAGTCAGCTGAAATGCCGGCAGAAAAATGAGTGATTACGGTCGCTGATTTGTAATAACTACGCCTATCATTGATTCTGAGTCATAGATTCGAGCCCCGCTACCAACTACATTCTCCATGTGAGATAGTTGGTAGTTTCTTACATTGTGAAGATGTAGATCTACTCTTTTTTATCTCATAAACACTTAAAATTTTACAAATGTTATAAACAACGCTCGACAACAAATTCTAATATTGCTTACTAGTATTCGTTCAGAAAGATGACTTTGTGGAACTCGCGGCCAACCAAGACGCTACGAGTTAGTAGACCTATGCTATAGGCCTCCTTAACATTCAAAAATCAAAAGTAAGGCGAATTCTTGCGGGTCCTTATTCAGTTAAGATGAATTGCATTTCCTCACAGTAAAGCATCGACTATAAGTAGGCTCAAACAGTAAATTGGTCCAAGCACTAAAAGATTTATATTAGACTGTATACCCTGTATTTACACAAAATAAGCAGAAATATTTTCATTAATTAAATGTGAAACATGCAGGTCTTCGAATACAGACTTAGTCTAAAATTTATGGAAATTAGACTGGAAACTATTTTCCAATTATTTCGTCGTCGTCCATTCTTCCTTCATCCATTTTACACACTATAACAGTTTTAAAAAGTTGGAAAGTTATAAATGTTACGAATATGACATACGTTACTTATTATCTGAATTGTGGCGAGCAAACATGGCATGTTTCATTGACAGAATCGTTAAAGCAGGTGGTCGGACGTAAACGATGTATCTCGGGGCTTTAAGCGAGAATTTGATGTAGTTCTGGTCAAAATGGCGGAACTTTTATGTTTTGGGGGGAGACGGATAAGAAAATTGGTAAGGAAATATTTATTTTAAATTTGATCGAACTGTTATCATGCTCTTTGTATAGCCACATAAAATATATGAAATCGTCACACCCGTTTTGGATCGTGGACCTAAAAATAAAAAAGTTATTGAGGGATAAATTGGTCGGTAGTGTTAATGTTTGGATTTTCCGCCGTTTTCTCCCACGTTTGGACGGTTCATACCGCTTTACTCGAGCTTATTTGAATGCATTTCGTATATATCAGAACTACATCAAATTCTCGCTTAAGGCCCCGAGATACATCGTTTACGTCCGACCCCCTGCACATTCGATTTGATTGACATTAACCTTTTAACAAAATCCACTAACATCATGGCTCGATATTCAATAATAAACATGAAAATAAAATAACTCAATATGTACACTATTTACGCCCTATAATTTAATTATATCGCATATTGTTATGATAATAACGCGTGTTCACCAGAAATTATTGCAAAAGTGTTAAAAAGATTGCTTCATGTCAGAATAATTTCCTGCAATGGTAGAATGACTAGCAAGCAGCAATTAGCGCATGGTGGCGTATGATCCCGTTTTAGACAGTGTGTTTAACTTAGCAGAAATATTTTCTTTGTGATAGTTTTAGAAATGGAGAAATTAAAGCATCAACCTATAAAATATAGAACAAACTAAGCATATCAGCAGACATGGCAGAAATCAGCCACCATAGATAGTCGTTATCGCGTCAGGTCAAACACGTATTAAGGTTCTAATGGACACTATTCCAAAACACATTAAACTTAACATTAATTTTATATGATCTACATCTGTTAACCGACTAGTGTGCAAAATTTAAAGACATTTCACCGATTAATTAAAAATTAATTCCGTTTTTTTGAGAAAATAGAAATACTGACCATATTAAAAAGTACCATAAAAGTTAAAATAGGTATGTTTGCAAGTATCTATTTACATTTAATTTTTTTACCAGGTTCAAAAAGTACTGCAAGCAATGTAGAATTACAAAACATGAATTATAATTCTACAAGCTTAACATGTGTAACAAAAAATATGCAATAATGCCAAAAACTAGGGTATACAATTTTCCTAATTTTGCCACGAGACATATCACACATGTACATATACACGACTTTAGCAAAATATTCGGAGTAGGGCCATCACTATTGATTATAAAACTTTTATAAGTAGTATATGAATTGAAATATAAGAAAAAATAAAAATGTTTTACCGTCTACTTTTTGAGATATTCAACTTTTAAAAATGAGCACGGTCAATTTTTGTATTTTCAAGTAACTGTACAGCTTGATAAAATCAAGGAAAATTAAGATACAGTTTTCAAATCTTGTAAAATGGCTTAATTTTTCATGTTATTCAGTTTGATAACTAAAAAAGAAAAAATAACGAAAAAAAGTTTTGGCTCCTTCGGGGATTGAACTCAGGACCTCTTGATCTCAAAGCAGACGCTCTAACCACTGCGCCACAGTACAAAATAAGTACTGCTATAAAATCCAAAGTATTCCAAATGATCCTTAAACAGGAAGTACTCATTACACATCCACTTAAAACGTCTCAACCACATATCGATCTGTGTTATAAACATTGTGTGTGTCCTTCGAAACTAATCATGGAGTATTTCTGCAGTGAAATAAAAGACAACGCCTGTGTAAAGTTTGACAGCGAGGACGTTCAGGATATAATAAAAGCAGTAGATATCATGATGAACCGATTCGTGAATGAACTTAAAACAAATTACCCGGATGTAAAAGTAGGTATTCTTTCTGTATCATCCTCACGCCAAAAATAAAAGACGGCTTATTATTGATAACAGAGTCATTTTTACAGAACTGTCACTGTCTACGTTGTATATATATACACATGTATATATACAAGTAAATAATTTCCAAAACAAACCGTTTTCAGCATTACTTGACGGCGTATTTCGGCGCAGCCGTATTAAGCTCGCTTGACCGGAAGTTGGTAACCCTCCTAACTGCCAATGAAATTACTAAAAGATTATGTAACATTGTTTGGATTGAAAAATTTAGTCTGTAGTGAACATTTTTATTGGATTATATCACACGAAAAGGGTCTATAAAATACTCTTGCGTTTTCAGTCTTTCATGCATGGTTTTATATGGGATTTATCCCCGAGACGCTAACGCTCGTATTCGTCTAAGCGTTATTTGCACACACTAAGGCAATTATTTTTTGATGACTCCCGGTTTTGCACAATATGTAGATCTACCTGTACGCTGCCATTATTTATTTCCTTTTTTAATGTCAGGAAGAATATTCAAGCTGTGATTAGGCCAAGTTTGGATGATGAGAAACTTTTAAAGAAATCCTATCGGCGCAGAGCACTCGTGATTTAATTACTACGCTTCCGAATTCCTGACTGTATTTTATTAAACGATAAAATACAGAGATGCATTTATTATTTCGATTCTTACACGAAATAGTCTTTGAAAAATACCACGAACTATGTTCGACGCGTAGCAACATTCCATAGTAACTTACAAGCACGGAATGCGATTGGACGCGTGGGATATTTACCCCACGTTTTGCCCGTGGAAAACGTTATGTATTTTATCGTTAAATAATGTATAGCTTCTTTCCCTCTATATATATATACAAAACGTTGCGGATCGTGTTAGAATATTGTATTTCAGACCCAGGATTATCATTTATTAAAATGTCAGATGGAAACTTGAAACGTACATGTAGCTAGACATTATTTGTAAACTAATTGAGATCAATAAATGTAGTGAATTGAGAAACTGGTGTCAATTCTCGTGGCTGCTAGATAAACTGGCATGGAGCATTTCTGCAATGAAATAAAACACAAAGCCTGTGTTCAGTTTGACAACGAGGTAGTTCAGGATATAATAAAAGCAGTAGACATCGTGATGAACCGATTCGTGAATGAACTTAAAACAGAGTACCCGGATGTAAAAGTAGGTATTCTTTTTGTATACACCATTAATTATTCATCCTCACGCCGATGTGAAGACAAAAATGAAGACGACTTATAATTGACAACAATGCCATTTTAACAGAACTGTCACTGTCTATATACAAGTAAATAATCTCCAAAACAAACCATTTACATCATTACTTGACGTTGTTTTCCGGCACAGTCATATTAATTAAAGGTCCAATACTAAGGAACGTGAAAATTCAAATATGCTTTAAAAAGCACAGAAATAAGTTATTTTTAATACAAAAAAGAAAGTTGGTATGTTTAAATTCTAAATAATCACAGTATATGTACAATTATTTTTCTATGCATTATGAAGAAAGTTAAAAAGACCTGGGTGGTAATTTTGTCGATTCATTGAGATTTCAACATAATAAACATACTTTTCTTCGTGCTCCAAACACTTTCTGTAAATGTTAACCTGCCAATCTTCATTATTTAGTGTCTTGCATAAGGTAATGTACTTGCCATTGAAATAAATGTTACTTAATTTTCGCTTAGTAGTGGACCTTTAAGCTAGCTTTTGACCGGAAGTTGGTCACTTTACAACCGCCAATGAAATGACTATTTGAACATATAACATTGTTTGTATTGAAAAACTTAGTATGTAAGGCACCTTTTTATTGGCTAATACTCTTGCGTTTTCAGTCCTCCATGTATGGCTTTATAATTTTAGTATTTAAGTAGTTAATTTCTATCAACATAATATGTTGTTATATCCAAACTAATGGTAATTAAATATGAGTGTAGAGTAAGTATACTTTCTCGACCAACGGTCAGTATTTCGAATAACCTATTCAGTGAAAAGAAAATCAAGGACTAAGTTTGTTTTTTGATGCACATGACACTGTACGGACTTAATGACAATTTTGGAGAACATTTGTAAATGCCGGCTAGCTCAGTAGGGAGATTCGCCCTGTAAGCGAATGGTCTCGGTTTGCGTCCCGGTAAGGGTAACATTTGTCTCACCCTGTGGCACTTGGTGCCTTCTTGCTGAATAAAGATAATTCTTGACAGAAAGCTGTTAGGAAATCTGAGCTACCTACATTGTATCTTTTTCATTATGCTTAAAATTGCACCGACCATTTTTTGTAAATATAGTTCTTGCGGGTTCTGTCGACGAAATGTTTGGAAGTGTTAATAATTAAACCTTTCATAGATGTAACAAAATAGTCATCTTTAAACTTTACTGTTTATAGAATTTTGCTTATTTCAGATTGAAAAGCTATTGCTATGTGGAAGCATGGCAGAAAAAACACGGGTTTGGGGATCAGACGAAAGTGACCTAGAATTTGACTACCTTGCTGTAATGAAGTCATGGCCTGGCTGCGGTGATTTCATGTTCGAGCACAGTCTAGATGGACAGATAGAAATTAAATATAAAATACAAGATCAACAGTCTGTAAGAGGCGAATTTGCTAATTTGAGCACGAAAGTTAAGGAGACATTTTTAAATTTAGTGCACAAATGTAGGACTAAAAGGTGTGAGCAAAACTTGTGTGCACTCAGTTTTACAACAGATCACCGCATCTCTTTAGACGGTTGTCCATTTTGTTCTGTTTCTATGAAAACGGGAACAATAAAATGCGTAGACGAACGGGTTTTCACTGTTCATAAAAAAAAGCTCAATTTTTTATGGACGAGCAAATATAAAGCATTAGACATTTCATACACAAGAGCAAATATCAAAGCAGGTATGGAATATACTGGCAAAATGATTCGCTCTTTCGCAAAAACAGAAGATAGAAATAGGAGCAATGCAATTCTGCCAGGTTCGTTCCACTGGAAAAATGAACATATTTTTGAAGTTAACATTGAAGTTGACTTTCACCCTGTCATAGAAGTCGATTTAACGAAAGAACAGCAGATTCCCCGAATAATAATGTCATCCAAATGGGACAATGAAGCATACATTTTGCTGCCAAATACTTACCAGCATTCTCATTACACAGTCTCACAATTTCAAACAAAGTTATGTTATATACGCAAGCTCCTTAATTTTGTTTTAAAAATTGTAGTCTATACCAAGAGAAACAGGATGTACAGTAGGTCTAATAGGAACTTGCAATTAGTAATAAGACTGGTGCCAGAACTTAACAGATATGACAAATATCTTCTATTTCCAAAAAGTAAAGAAAACTATGAGCACAATTGTTGGAGAATTTCAACATGTCAAACAGAATTGAACATTTTTCGTGAAACAACAGAGGAACATAGATCAGCCTATAGTGTCTTGAAAGTTTTAGTCGTACTACTGAACTTTGCTATGTCTTTTCCATCCATTGGACATTACGAGGCAAAGATAGCAGTTATAAGGCATATAAAATCCTGCAAAACTCCTAGAATCGGAACCCATGTTTGCTTGCTGAATATTTTGCACGATATTGCATTACATAAATTCAAAGGTTTAAGCTCGCTTCATGATCACCCAATTTTAAACCTGAACTTGTATGAAGAGGTGCCGAATCCGCGTTTCCGTAACCTATTCCCTGTCATTTGTTTTCAAGTACTCATTCTGATATTGTCTTATCAGAAAGTTAGATACACTGTTACAGATTTAATCAATGATTTACTTGCAATCGAATCTGTATGTGAGAGCACGGAACATATAGAAACATGTACGGAACTAAGGAAGCTCGTTCAAGCTCGAAAAAGGTACTCATCGAGATTTGCCTTGCTAAAAGTGATGATGGTGATGTCTCAACTAAAGAATGATTGATTACAGGATTTTAATATACATTCAGAAAATCAAATTGATACTGTTGTTCTAAGAGACATCTGTTGTTATGGATGTGATCTTGATCAGTTAGATAACCGTGTCTTATTATCGAGGACGAAATGCCTGGTCAAACCTTAATCAAAACATACATCAAACTCTCGATTGAACTCAAATGCAATGAATTCAATCACTATTTCTAGATATAGTGAATTTTCGTTGCGAAGTAAAATATCATTTTAACATTTACCTAATTTGGCGTAAACTCTCAATTTTGATTTCATTTTTCTTGATTATAAGTGTCATCTAATTTAGCCAAGTTACGGGCGTACAATGTACTATACTCATTACATTTAAAAACGCAACACTTACATGTTGCGTTGTAGGAGTTTAACGCCCCGTTCCAACTGTGTTTGGGTCATTTTAACAGGCGGGCAATTTATTAAACAATCGTTCCTTTGAAGAACCAGTACTAGACAAATCTTTTTGAAAATTTAACTTTTATGTATTCACACAGACGGAGAATTGATTGTCAGATGTATACTGTGTTAACAAAGAGCGCCGGCTGGCTACTTGTTATCAATATTGATTGGTTTAATTAAAGAAAATGGTGAATAAGTCGTGAACAATTTTAGTCTGAAATAACATGTTGCGATAGGTTTTGCATAATCATAAATGTTTTTATGGCGTTTATGGTAAAATGAAAAAAATGCCATATTTATGAAATATCGCTTAAGTCATTCAAAATTTG